>JAEQBH010006378.1:0-435569 GCA_016808115.1 Tetrastigma voinierianum
AGAAAGAAATAAGATAACAAATATTTATATAACATCATCATTCTAGCATAATCACAAGCGAGAATGGTAGTCTTAGAATATCACATCAAAAAACTTCTAAAGTCCATATCCCTATTTGTCATTACATAGATCCAAATATACAATTCGAGAATCATTAATATATAAACATATTTTTTATATAAAAAGCAATCAAAATTACATTTAGATTGAAAAGTCGTAATAGAGATAAAGCATAAATAATATATATATATATATATATATATATATATATATATATATATATATATATATATATATATACACTGCCATATATATATATATATTTATATATTCACTATAATTCGAAAAATACATTCCTTCGGATGATGAAGCACTCATGTTGAACCGTGTTTGTAAATTATGTTATAAGGGGCGTGAATGTATTAGAAAGAAAGAAAAGAAATAGACAGAATTGTATTTCTTTGAATCATTTTATAAGGTGTAAGTGAGGCCCTTTTATAGGCTTCTGATACATGTATCAAGGAAAGCTAAAATGTGCTTCATAATGGTTACCATAAAGCAACCATAATAGCTTCATTATATACGGAGTTCGAGTCTTCCGTGCATACAGATGAATGCAAACTTGAAGACACATCAAATGGAATGATGAATATTTTAAGGTACCTCGGATGGAGATATACAGATTTGTGGATGTGAATCATGAACCTTCAGAGATTAAAAAGTATTTCCAAATTCATGAATCTATTTAGTAATGTCCATACTTTAATATGTAAAGCATATAAAAAGAAAACAAAATTATCATTTAGAATGAAAAAGTGGTAACTGAAAATCAAAAGCACAAATACTATATATATTCATATAATTTCGAAAAATACCGTTCACCAGGTGATAGAGCACTTGTGCTGATAATGTGTTATAAAATATGTTATAAGGGGCAGAATGTGGAGAAAAGAAAGAAAGAAATGGGCCCAGAGGGAATTATATTTCTTGGATCATTTCAGAGTACATTAATTTACTTTATAGGTTCACGATATGATTGAGGAAGCTAAAGGGTCTTCATAATGGTCACCATGAAACCGGCCATAATTGTAACGCCTCTTTTGCCATCCTAGCTTGTAAATTACTTTGACACGAAGTGCTCTGATACACTTAACTTGTAACTATCTTTTACTTTTGCCATATCATTAACTTGTTACCATTCGTATCTTTATTAAACATTTAACTTGAAATATATTATGTAGCGGCCAGTTACAAAATATATATTCAAAACTCCATAAATGGGAGTGTTCAACATATATTAAATTTTTACATTGCTTACAAAAGCTGAAACATATACAAAAAATAGCTGAGATGTGGTGCTGGGCTAGTAGTGTGTTGGCCTTGGTCGATGTGGATTATTGAGCTTCAGTTCACACTTCTTCTATACCTACACGGATGAAACACCCGTGCTAAACTTATAACTTAGTGGGAAATAATACATGTGGACAACCTCTAATAAGGGTCATCACACTTTAGATAACTGCATATAACTTTAACATTCATTTACATATACACAGCCACTTTATTCATGTTTTGAATATAATTTATAGATGTGCTTCTACTTTATATATCATTCTGTTCATCTTATCATGTTTAATTCATATCATATTTCCATTACATTTTGCTTCTTATACTTATCACTATATATGTATCCTTCACAGCAATGCTATGTTTCTCATATCATGTCATGTCATTTGCATATTCTTGTCATTTATGTATGTTTCAGCCTCTGAAATACCTTAGAGAGTGAGACAAGGAGACTATAAGGACCCAGAAAGGGTGCTATAATCATTAGAGACAATGAACTATCACGGACCACAAGTAGGTGCCCCTATTATCATTATCTGAGACAATGACCATCCCCATAGGCCATGAGCCTTATTATCGTTGTCTGAGACAATAACCATCTATAAGGCCCTTGACATTATTATCGTGTCTGAGACGATAATGAATCTATAAGAACTTTGAAGGTCTTGTAATGACTTCCAAGCAGGCCAGTAATCAATAATCACTGCTGAGTCTTTCTCACTGTCAAATAAATGCTAATCCCTCTATAGGTTCTACGGCATCTAATCCATTTCTTTATTCATTTTAATATATATCTCATATCTCGAATAACTATTGTTATCAGGTAATCATATCACGATATTTTCTTATCATTTCGCATGCATCTTTATTCTTGTATTATTTAAGACATTTATGGGTTTTCTATATGCCTTCATTACACATTTTATTTTTCATCCTTAACCAATAAATAACTCATTTAAGCATTAGTAAATGAGGGTAAGAAAGCGATGTTTACTTGTGTCTGAAGGAAAGACAAGCGGAGGTGACATCGCCTAGGCGGGCAGCACCTACGCTAGGCGGACGAATATTCGGCAAACTTGAAACGTGCCCTAGGCATAGGGACCTCCGCTGGCGGAGCTCCACGCCTAGGCGTAGGGTGTCATTTGAATGCATAAATGGCAGTTTGACATTTCATGAAAATTTCCTTCAAATGGCAACTCAACCCAAAACTGCAAACTAAACCATAAAAACTCATCTTATACCAACTTCAACGACACTTCTAAACATCAATTCCATACCATTCTATACACTTTTCCATCACCAGTATTTCCATATAATCGAACATGTAGATTCCATGCCTTTGCTCTTTCTCTTTTTCTTCTTCCATATTCCTTCTTCCTATTCTGTTCTTCTTCTCTTCTTCTCTTCCTTTCTCTTACTCTTCTCTTCTCTTCTCTCAAAACAGGTTTGCCTTATCCCAATGAGAAATGAGATATTTTACTTTAAGACATATTTGGCCTTGTCTTTTTCTTTGCTTTAATTTTTTCCCTTGCATTTTAGGTCCTTCATTTTCATTTTAATTGCAAATTCAACTATCCTATTCCCACTTTGCATACCTAATCTTATTATGTTATGACCCTTGGGTCCCTCGATGTCAAATTAATAATTTATCTTTTGCTTTTGTATTTATTCGAGGTTTTTATCATTTTCACTTTGCATTTAAATTCTGAAAAATACCAATTTTATATTTTATGCAAAACATGTTATAAAACTGTCAGAGTATAATTTTAGATTCTTACAAATTACAATAATAGCCGTATGCAGGTTCAGGTCTTCTTAGCATTACATGGATGAATCTGAGCTTCAAGATACATCAGAGTGAATGATACCTGCGAATCTTCCAAAGGTACATCGGATGAATCTTCAGGTTAATTGGATGAATCATGAACACTTTTCGAAGTTGAGAGTCTCTTTCACATTCATGCAATATTTAATAATGTTCATACTTATATTTACAACATCTTACACAATAGTTTTTTTCATTTTGGATAACTATGGGTGTTGCCAGGCAGTTTGAGCGCATCTCAATTGATCCATCAGTCAGACTCACATTTGAGAATAGTGGGATAAATCCTCTAATGGCAAGGCTCAAATTAGTGACCATTAAAGGAACAAACTTAAGGTTGGATCGTTGAGACTATCCCTATGGTTTGTTTCCACACCATATATAGTTGAAAATTGATCATTACATTTCAATTTAATAGCAAACACTTTAGAAAAGCTAACAAAATTACATATCTTATTTCAAAATTTTATCATAGGTTTACTCATAGGCCATGGCCCATTTCCAGTACTAGAGATTATATATTAATACTATTAGAGGAAACTTAATATCTTGAGAAACCAACATTGATGCCCTATGGAACTAGCTAACTACAATGCCATTGGCTGTTTGTATGCACGTCAACATAAAAAATGATGATGTGATTAGAAAGACTTTTGAAATAGATTTTAGAAATTTATGGTTTATCGATTTTGATCATATTTTAAACAAAAATATTCAATAACGAGAGCGAGGTCAAAACCCCCGATCGCTTTTTTTTTTTTCTTTGATAACCATTCTTTCTAGTCCCTTTTTTAAAAGAGGAGGGACAATTTTTGTCGATTCTTGCTTTGAAAGCATCGCTTCATCTTTTATATCATTTTTCTTTTTCAATAAAGTGGTTCTTCTATAAAAATCTGGATTTTTACTTTATTTTTTCGTATTTTTATTGTCGTCTTGTGAGGCATGTGGTTTGTATCGTCTTAATTATGTGATTTGAACTTCATCGTCTTGTTCTTGATGCTTCCCAGTGAATATGTGATTTGAGCGGTAAAGTGGTTTTGTAGACTTGAACGCTTAAGCGTGGAGATCGCGTATAGTTAGAAAATAAAACACAATAACGGAGAGGGTGTCGGTCGCGTACGATTTGGAATCCATCATGCTTTACACGTGAATTAAGCGACGATCCACTAACACAGACCAGATCTTATACTATCCACCAGTTAAACCTTTGGCTAATGAGATTGCCACTCATGAGAGGAGAGTTTTCTCTAGAACTGGATGTGAGTCAAAATGTATATCATTAGGGTTAGGGGAGGAACTTGAGCACTATTTATAAGTCTTAGAGCCGGGCCCTCATTAAGAAGCCAAGACGTACTCATTACTAGCGCCCAATGATAGGCGATTAAGAATCCATATATCCTCTTTATTAGACCAAACTAATTTAGTTAATTTCAATTCATATAGCCCATTAAAGAGATTCTTACATTCTCCCTTAGGCGATAGGTGAAACGAGCAATGTGCACCCTCATTATTAATTACAAGATTATTCTTAATAGTCGATCCCATCCCACGTAAAGTCTCGAACAGAGATCATAGTGAATGGCGCGTGTACTCATGTGGGCTTCCATAGTCGCGAGGCTTTCAACTTTCTTTGTGTGGATTCAGTAAATGGTAGTGTGTTAAATGGACAATGCCTCCATGTGGTGATCCTTCCATGTTATCCATTTGTTGATCAATTCTTTCTCGCCAATTGTCACAAAACCTGATGTGTCACGGAAGAACATCATCCTTGTTCAGCAGAACTTGGATGTCTTACCTTGACCATTAACTGTACTTTATATGTAACAGACTTATATATTATTATTAATATAAAGATGTTAAAATAACTTTATGCTTAAGGTTGATACCTGAGATTTTCAAGCAATTATATGTTTCAAACTTGAGTCAATCCCATTTACTTAAATGTTCCTGTTGAATCTGAAAGGTTGATATATTCAAATCTCTAAATATATTAGTGAGACCTAAACTTAATGAACAACATAAAGTAAACTTGGAAACCAAATGATTGGCAGGTATCATGATATCTAAATGTGTGACATGTGGTCAAAATATCAGTGAGACCTTTGATTATGGATCCTGCCGTCATATATACATTGAAATCGTACTCCCATACCACGTCTCAAAATTCTAACTTTTTCGCCTGGTGGTGCCGGCCTCCATATAGCCGGGCTTACCAGATTCCTCATTTGTTTAATTAACAAACAACCAACTGAGTCATTAATCACAACTCATTTGTATGAACTCTGTCCACGAATCAAATTCAGCTCTTTGGTTTGGGACCAATTGCTGATATTCTGAAAAGCGTACTCTCAAACTCTTATGATGAAGGATGCTATTAGTTCTGTTTCTCACTTTCATGATCTTTTACTCATCAGCAAGTCTCCTTTACATTGTTGACTATTTTCATCTGATGATGACAAATGAATCAGACCACTGACAGCTAGTTGTGGGGTCTTGAACATGTTTGTAAGTGACATATAGTCTTTTGTCATTCTCTATTTAAAATTTTCTCCTTCTTGCGCATGATGATGATCATCACAGTTTGGCGTGCTCCCTAGAAGTCTTATTGCAAAGAGTAATGTCAGGCCTAGTACATACTTGAGCATGCATAATGCTCCTAAGTGCTAGCATAAGGTACATTCTTCATTTGGGCTTTGCCAGTAGATGAGGGCATTCGTGACGGACTGACCTCTTTACGACCAGGAGGCTTGTGTTGCATGTTGGATCTTTCTAAAAATCAGGTCAACATAGCACCGGGATATTAGTGATGGTGAGCGATTCACAGCCAGATCTCGATGCCCGGAATGAAAAACGCCTCACAGGTCCTTCGTATCAAAGTTCTTTGACAACGTCAGCTTTTGTCTCATACGATGGCTTGAGATCCACTTTGCTTGCAGAGCGAGGATATCATCCGTAAGTATAAGGAAAATGAATTTCCTCCCATGACCTTGCGGTATATACATTGATCTACTTTGTTCTCAACAAAACCGCGCCGAAGTAACTTTTACTATGAATTTTAAGTACCATTGTCTAGAAGCTTGCTTGAACCGCTAAATAGACTTTTAGGTCTACATACAAGCGTGCTGATGTTTGCCTCAAAAACGGCGGTTGCATCATATAGACTTCTTCATTAAGGTCTCAATTGAAAGCAGTTTTAACATCCTGCGGGTGTAACTCCGTATCAATGGAAGCAGCTAATATATGATCACTCTGAAAGATGTTTGAAGAGGCCCGGAGAAAGGGTTTATTTATGGTCTACTCCTTCTGCAAAGGTGAAACCTTTGGCCACTAAGTCGACTTTAAACTTCTCAATCTTTCCTTTAGGGTCCCTTTTAGTCTTGCCCTTTTGCATTTGCGACGATGGGTATGACGTCAGGTAATTCAACAGAAGTTCCCAAACTCCATTATGCCTCATGAATTGAATTTCATCTCTCATTACATCCATTACGATTCATTGAGGAATGAGAATCTGACTTAAGCATAAGTCATTGGATCAACGCTGAAGCCGTCTCGTAGTCTTGCTCTCCTATATAGACTAAATAGTAGATGAGCTCTTGATGGAAGTCTCCTCCTAATGGATCTCCTTGGAGTAGCAATAGCCCGCATCCACACAGAGCCTTGATGAACCGTTTAGGAATTTGTCTCGTAAACGGGATCCGAACCTCAGCCCGAGGTTGATATGGTGTGTGTGAGTCTCCACAATTATTTGTATGGGAGTAGTAAAGATGTCATATCACTTGCATTACTATTATCCTCGAACAATTCTGGCAATATTTACTTTCTTATTATCGAACTCAAAACTTGGTACATGCGTGATTCTGATTCTTATTTCCATTGGGATTATAAATGATATCCTTGAATGTTAAGTTTAGATAAGTGGCAAATTGGTTCTTGAGTCGACACTTAATGTTGGATTATCTGACTTCATAGGGACATATACGAACCTTAAGATGGATTTAATGAAGCACCTTGATCCATAACTCAAGATCGGCGGAGTAAAACTTTTGTAGGTACAGTTTAGAATGTATAAAATTGTTTTCAAAGCTTCCACCCCACAGAAAACTAGGTGAGATTTATACCCAATCATGCACTCTTTGTTTCCATAGAGTGCGATTACCAGCCTTTTTGGCTACCATTTTGCTCGAGGACTCCCGGGCATAGTAGCGAGCGGCCCATCCGAATCCTCTAAGTGTTTGGCGGAATGGCCCCTTAAGCTTTTCAGGCATAGCACTTGCTTACCATAATACTCTCCACCTGGAGGTGGGATCCCAACAACCTTTTATGACTTTCCGGCTGGTTTCTGAAACCCAGTCAGAAAAATCTTGAACATCAAGCTTCGGCCTTTTCTTTAATCAGTGTACACAGAGATAACCATAGAATAGTCATCAATAAATGTGATGAAATAAAAATTTCTACACAAGGTTGCGTGTAAGGTCCATATATGGTGTGAATGACCTCGACAAATTCGAACTTGATTTGCGGTTTTCTTTCTTTATCTTGGTCATTTTACCTCTGACCCAGTCACCGCATGTCTCTCACAAATCATTTTGAGCAGCGGGATGTTAGTCTTTATCGACCTTTCTATATCCTTGGGATATGGCCCGAGCTTAGTTTATGCCACAATCAAATTTGTTCATAAGTGACTGGTATCTTAGAAACAACCTTACCGGTAGCGATATGGCGGCGTATACTTTGTCGTGGAGATAAACCACAGTCGTACGATCCGTTGGACATATAACGGCCATGACCTTATTTGAATCGAAAGCAAAAATAACATTGCTGCGCCAGTTTCAAAAGAGTAGTCATACTTGTCAAACACGATCTGAAGCCAAGTTAAGTCTAATGAAGGTACATAAAAAGTGTCTTTCAACATTAATCTAAAACCGAGTCTAGAATCAAGATTACATCTCTGAAACCTGACATCAGCTTTCCTCGTTGTTTGGAGTGGAGTCTTGATTCATCTGATTTGGCTTCCTCACGGTTTATGGATCTTTGTATAGTAAGCGCAGCATGATTGGATTTACGCGCAGCTGTCGAGCCACGAAGAGCTGGATGGTGCTTGGATAGGTTGGATTCACTGACAAGTGTTAAGAGTCAGACACATGAAACTGTTGGACAACGAGCACAAACTTTTGTCTGATCTTTCTTTATGTGACCTTTCTTCTTACAAAGGTCCTGCATCCCTTTGAAAGATGTCTTTTTGGACCCATATTGTCAGTTGACCGGTAGTGTCATGAGTACTACCTTTATAGTCTGATTCTGGACTTCTTATTTTTCCTTTGTGGGAACTAGAAACATATAAGATATATGCCCCTTTTATTAGTTTCCACCCTGCACTTACCACCCCTTGCTATCAAGTCATTAATTGACCAAGTCTCATCTTGGGAATTGTAATTTGTCTTTATAATCCCAAAATCGGGTGGAAGGTGTTTAGAGACTTGATACCTGATACAAGCGGGAATGGAAACATTAAGAGCTTGAAGCTTAATCTTTAGGTCTACCATCCTAAGGACATAATCTCTAACGATGAGTAACAATGCATGCATTTATATTGAAGAGCTTTTGAAGAAGTGTACCAATCTCGACATTAAGTGAAATCGGTTTCTAATACCCTCAAAAGTGCCATCATTTCTATAGCGACCTGATCCCGGTGTAAACACTTTTTTAGAGTGTTTCTTGGATGGTTTCTTCATTGTCAATAAACGAATCTATTGCTCTTTCAGACGACATAAGTAGTTTTCCTGAAACGACATTGATGTAGTGATATCTGGAAAAGCATCTTTGTAGAGCAATGTGAACATCATGACTCCATTCGAATAGAAAATCCTCTTTCCATTTCTTAAAGTTTGATCAGGTAAGGACCTGATTGAAATAGATTGGTTTCTGGAAAAAGTGGTGGAAACAAAAGCCAAGCGATACAATCGGCATCATGTGAATACTTATACGAGAATTCACATACATGTTCCGCCTGTTTGGGCGGAAAATATGGCGTACGGTTGTACACTCTCGCATGTAGCGGCCATGAACATATTCTAATCTTTGGTAATCACCACCTTTGGTGATGAACCACTAAGATCGATCAAATTTCTCAAGCATACTATACATACCCCTCAACGAACTAACAAAATCACACCTCCTTTGAGGAATTATGATGTGTGATAAAACAGGCATCCACCCACCGATATGAGGCGATATTTCTAAACCCGAGTCGAAATTAATGCAGCACACATTGATGCTTGGCCGGTGAATCCTTGAAAATCTCTCTATTGCAGGGATACCAATAACTTTATGTAAATTATTTATATATATATGTAATGCCCAGACTGAGACAGAGGCGTATGTTTTAAAAACACATCTGTACTAATTATACTATTCGATTCATTAATAGATGAATTCAAATAGTAATTAATTAATTACCTTATTAGAAAAGACGTTATAGAAATAATAATGATGAAATTAAATAGTAATTAATTATTACCTTAATAAAAAAAGAACGTTATAAAAATAATAATGTTAGAATAAATGGTAGTAATTAATTACCTTAATGAGAAAGAGCGTTATGAAAATAATGGTAATTCAGTAGTAATTAATTAATTTACCTTAATGAAAAGGCATTGTAAAATATATTGGTAATTTAAATAGTAATTAATTAATTACCTTAATGAAAAGAGCGATTATAGAAAATAATAGCTGGGGCCAGGGTCTAAAATCAGACCGATTCGGATCAAGACTCGATGACATCGGCATAGCGTCATCAAGCAGTTCTAGGCGTCGAGGAAAGCGCCCGGTTCGAGCGGCTGTAGCGTGGTAGATTCGCCGTCAGCGCTAGTCGCGCGTGTAGCGCGATGGTGGCGTCGACTCCGTGACGTCTTTGCCCATCAATATTCTCGTCTCGGCGATAGATTTAATATGTAATAAAATTTAACTTTCATGCGATGCAAAAATTTCGAAAGCGGACAAAAACCTCTCGAACAAAACCCTAATCCTGTGTTTCGGTTCTAAACTATAGTGACTCACGATACCATATGTAGGCCTTGAACATGGCATTACCCAAGGAATCACTTGTGGATTCAGAAAACAAAGCGCATGCGGAGAGAGGTGTCGATTAAAATGCGATTGCTGGAATCCACATCCATGCTACCTTGGAGTGCCAGCACGGATCAGCGAACAGACTCAAGATCTTCTGTCACTTGGTTAAAGCATTTGGCACAATGAGTTAATACGGGAGAGTTTTCTCTAGATCTGGATGTGGTCGAAAATGTGCTAATAGACTAGGGTTAGGGGAGAGGGACATTATTTATAAGAGTGCCCCGATAACTTAGGTACTACTATTCTGGTGAAGGCGTACTCATTATATGACATATTAGGCGATTAAGAATCATATATCTGCATTTTATTAAGACCAAACTAATTCGATTAATTTTAATTCATATAGCCCACATTAAAAATTCTCTGGTCGATAAGACATCAAGTTAAATCATGTAGTGCGTCGATACCAGGAAGGCCCAAATTAAATATGGCACATTAATCATTAAGTAGAATTATCAAATGTGGAGTTTTAAGAATCAATTAGATTTTGTCTTTATTAACAGAATATTCGTCATTTTATGGTTTTGAATTTGATTTTTTTTTGTTTTCATCGAATATATTGATAATTTGAATTAGTAAAATTATTCTCTTTCAAAAAAAAATATTCTTATTATTATTTTATTTTAAAATAATGCGCTTTTATAAAAGGCATATATAAATACCTAAAAAAGGATAAAATGTATTTTTTATTGTCTATAATAAGTGACTGTTCTCGAAAAATGGAAATAGTTTAGATTTATAAATTTTGGATTATTTGATGTCATCTAGCAAATATTTCTAAAAAACCTTGGAAAAGGTAGCAAAACATATATTTGTTACACTTATGCAAATAGATAAAATCAATTTTACTGATTACCATAAACTTTATCATAATAACATAACAATTATCAAAGGATACATGTTGTAATTATTTATATATATATATATGTTCACCTAATGAAAACTAGACAACAAAATTATTACTGTGGTAAAATTTTGCATAAAAAGATAAACAAATCTAATATACTCAAAAAGTCCAAGAAATCCATCAAACAATGATTGCAATTTTACATTAGCTCAAAATTACTAATAGAAGAACTTCTCGACACAATATCTTTAATACTATTATAATATTTATAGTTAGATAATTAGAGAATAAAGTTTCATTTGGCAACGCAATACTTGAAGCCAGTATAAATGATTTTAGGAATGAATCGAATCCACAAAATATTTTGAAAATAGTGTAAAAATACAATTACTAAATTTAATTCTTTCTTCAGAACTTGATATTATAAGAAATAAACATAGAATAATCTTTAGAAGAAAATCATAAGTTATCTAATTATGACTCTAATACCATATGTAAGTAATTATTTAATTATATATATGGAACCCCAAATTTATTTAGATAACAATATTTAAGGATTTTAGAACAATAAAATTTTCATAATTATATTATTGAAAAAGACATACTTTTAATCGACAGAAACTTTTAAAAGGATAAAATAATAAATATAGTAAAAATTAACTGTTTTTCTCTTGTCTCTTCACTTTCAAAAACTTTCTCTTATGCATATAATCCTTGGAAATAAAAGCATTTAGATGGAGACATAGATCATTTGTATAAGATTACTAGTTTCTACTTTCCATGGCATCAATTTTTTTTTTTTTTTTTGAAAAGTAAAGTGCAAATTGATTCAAACTAGGATTTTAGCTTTGTTATTTTTAGACCATAACATTTAATTTGATATTTGAATAAATATTGAGTAAGCTGTCTACATGGCCCACTTAAAATTCTTACATAAAATTATTTTATTATTTTTTATTTTAAATATAGTTCACTTTTATATATGAAATAAAGAAAAGGAAAAAAATTGATCAAATTTTTTTTATTCCAAGTACCAATGCCTTGAAAAACCATCAGGTACTAAAGCTTTAAATATATATATATATATATAGATTTTTAATGGTTGAAGTCTTTGATCGAGATTTTTTTTTTTGAAGAGAGCATTGATCTAGATCTTGAGAATAAAACTTTAACCATTAACCACAAAGTCAATTATCAATTTGATAAAATCATATATCGGTTTCACATAAGAGTGTAAAGTGATTCTTAAATTTGAGAGGTTCTCCCACTTATCAAGTCGGTCTTTTAGGTTAAATTTGTTGAGTTGGGGAACCCAAAGACTGCTTCATTGATGTTTTTAATTGAGGAATCGATGCGTAACGGGAGAGAATTTATCTAGAAGAGAGTTACTTGGTGTCCCAAAAGTGGGTCTGAAGTGAATGTCATCTAGAGTGTGAGCCACTCAGAATGAATCTCGTTTACTGACGTTCGATTTTGGCGGGTATGAAGTAATCTGAATTTCATGTGGCTCGCGTAAGAGTGTGGAGTGGTAAACTAAAACAGGATTTTTCCTTATCGGGTCGATAGTGTTTAGATTGGGCTTGGCTCTATCATGAAATTTTAGAAACCTAGACGAATCCTGTATATATAAAAATAATATCTGGGAGTGTTACTCAAAAGAAATTCATAATTACTAGTCATCTTCATCTGGCCAAAACTTATATGTGGAAAGTGTTTGAGAACATAACAGAGAGAGCCTTTATTGGTGAAAGGAGGAGGAAAAAATGGTGAAAGAGAGGAGGAAAAAAAAAAGAGGAAAAAATGTAAGAGGAAAATTTTGTTTATATTTTTAAATTTCTTTAAAATATTATTTGAAAAAAAAATGATAAATTTATGTGTTTTTCAGACTTTTAAACTATTATTTATATTCATCGTTTATATTAACATTAAATTTATTATTCAAATAAAATTGTTATAACATTTATTTTCTAGTTTACTCATCTCTTTTAAACATCTAGAGTAATGACCAATGAATATATTAAAATTTTGTTGAATTGTTATATATTTTGCATTTATATTAAATTAATACCTTGATCTGATTATTTGTGAAGCCGACAACTATTGACTCTTAATGGAAATTATACAACTGTTTTACATTTTCTTTTTCATATTACAGGAGAAATATCTAAAATACTGTTGAATCATATATATTTATTGGAATTTATAATGAGCTTCTTTTATTTATATATTAATATCGTATATTTAATTTATGTGATTTTATATAATATAATGTGTATCTTCTATATAAGTTATTCAGTAGAGCGTTTAAATTTAAAAATGTAAAACTGTCCCTAAGGAAAAGAAATTCTCGATTAAAGGATCTAACAAAAATAATTTACTAAAAGTTGTAACATGGTGATTAGTTCATGAAAAAATATATAATAAGGAAATAATTATATCCCAAAATAACAATGTATTCTTAACCCAAACTAAAATTTTGACTCTACACTAACAGATTATTTCCAAAATATTAAAATTTATTCAAAAATAAAAAAATAAAAATAACAACTAGATGGAGCCACCTACTACCTAGGGGCGGACATATGTGCACCTCAAAATTTTTTTTATAAAGGTATAATGAAACCCAAAATACTAAAGTGGATCTTAAATACTAAACGTACATTTTTAAATGAAATGAAAACAACGTAGATTTTTGAAAAAAAAAACTAATTTTCCAAGATTGAAAATAAAAATTGTAAACTTATTTTAAAAGCTAGCAATTATAATTTCAAAATAATACAAGTTTTAAACTAATCATAATTATATTTAATCATATAAAATAATCAAATGAGAAAATTTTCTTAAAATTCTTTTAATATTTTCTTACATCCAAGCTGAATCAAGGCATTGTTTTCTTATGGAAGAATTGCTTTTAAAACACTAACACTACAAGGTTTACTTAAAACGTAATATTTTTGTGTTTGTTAAGTTGAACCAAATGTGTTATCTTAATATAAACTTTTACCTATCAGATTGCTCTCTAGATGAAAATCGTTTTTAAATGTGTTCTCTAAATTAAAAGATAGCTGATATCTGCATCAGACAACATCATGGATCAGAAAGGTCAAGAAAATATCATTACGTTTTGGCTGCTCTAGTTTAGTGGTTAAGATTTCACATGGATATATCACCAAAATAAGATTTTCTTGGTATAGTGTCTACCATTTGAAACCAACGGACTGATTGGTCAAATATTGATTATTGTCTTTTGAATTAGGTAGTGGTCGATGGTGCAATAATAGAAAAGGTTTCAACTTTCAAGCTTTAGATATATTATTTTTAAGATTTGTATTTTAAAATTTTTGAGAGGAAGAAAATAATGAAGAAAATGTAAGAAAAACAAAAAGACAAACCTATCCGGCTCAAATGGTAAAAGGGTGGTTTGGAAAGCAGGAGGTTATAAGTTCAATTCTTTTAAGAACAACATACTACAAAGTTATATGTAAAGCAAATAAGAGTCAAAATTAAAATTATCTTTGAATTTGTTGCCAATACATTAAAATTTATATTAAAAATATTTCACATCTTCAGGACATACTTTCATTTTCACTAAATATTTGAAAATATTTTTCATAAACAGGATCTTTAAAACAAATAAAAACCTAGTTATCAAGTGATAGAGATCTCAAACTTGCCTAGTGCATGGTTTGTCAAAAAAAAAAAAAAATAATAATAATAATAAATATTTTGTGAATCTTTTTAAGAGAAATGGAAGTATCTTAAATCTATTTGAATATAGTTTTGAAAACTATGTTTGATTTAAGAGAAATAAATGATTTTTTTTTCAGTTCAAAAAAATATGAAGAATTAAAAAAATACTGATTAAAAACAATAATAATTTCTAGAGAATATCAAAAATAGTTATTTTAATTGTTTTCAATAACAAGAATCAGGCAGTGTGCTAGTTTTTATTTTCTGTTTGTTTCTACTTACCTTTTGAACTTTTTTTGTTATGGTATTTAAAGCATGCAACCCATGAGCTATTATTCCCATAGGTTGAAAATCATGGCGATAAATACATTCAGATAAACATGAGTTCAATCTAAAGTTTTGATTATAGATAATTGGTTAAGTTAGAAGCGGCCGACTAATTTCACTTATATGATTGATTGGCGGAAGTTTTTTCATTCATAATCTTTGTAATAATATATCAACAATAACTATAACATTAGGTTCATAAACCACTAATTAAGTCCTAATTAAGATAATGAAGAATAATTCTAAAATCATCACTCTTTGATCATAAAATATCAATGTAAAGATACAAGTTTTCAGTTTCAGGTCAATTATATTATACAATGTAACTAATATCATGGACTATTCCCTTACTCAGGATTTGACAAATATAGGATAAACAGTTGGCTGATTCTATTATTTATAGTCGATAACACCAAGGTCATCATCCGTATTGGTCCAATCATTTGGCTTATAAATCTATCTTAGCTTTAAGTGATTATTGCTCATTTTAGTAGTGCGTGTCTCCTACTGCTTCTATTTTGATTATTAAAACCCCGAGTAATTTCACTATGAATTTTTCATTTTATTATAATTCTTTGAATGGGTGAGGATTGGAGTTCTTAGTTCTTAACAATGAGAAATGGGTATGAGGTGGATTAAGTTTTTAGAAATGGAGAAGTAACTTTGGATCTGATTTAAATGATGGGTGATGATAAGGGGTTTCAACTAATTCGAGAATATAGTAGAACTTGAATATTACTAACATTAGATATAAAATGAATAGATGTTAAAAAAAATGACTAAAGTATTGAAAGAAGTAGCTTGTCTACTTAGAACCAGAAAATATTAAATTAATATAGATAATTGTTTCATCAGAAAATATAATGTAATGGACAGATGAGGATGATTGCCCCAGTATAATTCTGTGCACGTGATTTACCCAATATAATTTTATCTTCATCTCATAGAAAAGGTGATTTTGTACAAATTATCTTATAACTTTTTCTTTGAATTTTAAAATTTTTAAATTTGAGTCTCTGTAAAAAAAAATACAAGTAATTAAAATTTAACTTTTATTTGTCTTATGTTGATATTATCAATAATAATAACTCTAATAGTGTGTTCTTGTGTGTAAATTTATCTATATAGACATATAGGGGATGGGAAGATGGAGATAATATAATATAAACTTGTCTTTTAGATTTTATAAAAAAAAAAAACTTAAATTCAGTTTTATATAAAATAACATAAATTCATCTTAAACTTATTTATTTAATTTCAAACCCATTCCCATTAATGCAATAGGGACAATAACATCTCCCTAGCTGACATCTTATTTATACGAGGTATAGTTTGTTTTTAGTTTTTTAGCCTGTTTGTTTTTAATTTTTTAATGATTTATTTATTAAAATTTGAAACTTTACTATGAATAAAAACTAAAATATTTTGGTTTTAGTTTTATGAATATTTTTTAGTCTGAAAACTATATATATGTATTAAAAGAATATTTATAATAAATTGTGAATCTCTGTGATCCAGTTTAATCTTTCTTAAATAAAAATATATATTTTAAATTTTTATTTAAAAATTCAATATTTCAAAATTTTATAAAAATTAAAAGATTGATTTTTTAGAAAAAAACAAACTACTAATTACTTGAGTATATTACTTATTTATTAGCAAAAGTTATATTGACGTTAGTTAAAAAACAATATCTAAATAAACATCTAAAAAATATAGTTCTTTATCTTTGTGAAATTCATATTCTTAATAGAATTAAAAGTTCATTTTACATAACCTACTTAATTATAATTAAGAGTTTAATAGCAAAATAGCTACAATTATTAACAAAAGGGTCATTTTGATTCTATATCCTTAAAGAACTTTTTCTAAGTCCTCGAGGTTGTTTAACCTTCCATGGGAATTTTGAAAATAGTTGTTTCTTTGGGCCTTTTCATCTCTATGGTTAAAGGAAAACTAATCTTCTCATTTAGCTAAGATAACGTTTATTTTGGTTTTTTTATATTAAAGTTAAATATTTAGCATTTTGTTTGTTTTTAAAATTTTATGATTATTGTTGAATTTTTTAAATTTTTTTACTGAATAAAAAAAAATTAAAATATTTGATTTGTTGGCTTTTTCTAAGTGCTGTTTTAAAATGTTTTTTCTATTAAGAAAAAACTA
The DNA here is from genome assembly GCA_016808115.1 of Tetrastigma voinierianum. Lineage (NCBI taxonomy): Eukaryota > Viridiplantae > Streptophyta > Magnoliopsida > Vitales > Vitaceae > Tetrastigma > Tetrastigma voinierianum. Next base: position 17,328 of record JAEQBH010006378.1, read on the forward strand.
TGATAATATAATATAAAAAAATTATATTTTTGGATTTAATTATAACTCTTATGATCCGTTTCATATTAATTAAATAAACATATATTTTAATTTTCAACCTTTAAAACTTTATATTGTTTCAAAAAATTTAAATAAAAATTAAAATTAAAGATTTTAAAATAAACAACAAGCTATTAATTCATGAAATATGTAAATACTAAACTCCAAAACAAGATTTTATTAAGAAAAAACGAAAGCAAACTAAGTTTTTACTTTTTAATGTCCACATGGAAACCTTATGCTATCATGCTGTTTTTCTGACACCTTTTCTGATGGACCTTTTTTTTTAATAAATAAAAACATATTAATAAATGGGAAAATGTTTCCTTTCAAAACAGGTGAGGGCTTACAGCCGTTAAACGAACAGTCTAATAACCTACTACATACTAATTGTGAGGCATCACATCACGTGAAAGATTTGTAAAAGCGACAAATCAGAGCCATGGCAAAGCATCCAAGGATAAACAAAATATGAATAAATATATAATAATAACTCCTTGATTACATATTTTTCATATAATGCATGTTTTGTCTATATTCAATGATAAGTAAGACTCTTATTGGTCATATCTTTCTTATTCTTATACCTCCAGAATGTGGACCTGTGCCAACCTCCTTTGGAGGTTGTCACCAAATCTAACTGACGCCCATTTGGATTTGATCATACAGTGTCTCAATTCAAAAGTCAACAACACTTTCTACCGAATCCCGGACAACTCTATCAAACTGCCATTGACTTTTGGACAATGGAAGGAAAAAGAAAAAAAAAAACCCATCCTAAATAAAATCTAAAGAATGGAAATTAATTTGGTTTCTGTTTTTTAAAACATAAATAGCACCAAAATAATATTATCTGAAAACTCTTCCTTTTTCTTCAAATTTAGTATTTTTAGTGTTTTTATTTTTATTTTTATTTTATATTTTTCAGAAAAAATAAACTGAAAATCAAATATGTTTTTATATTTTCTTATTCTACTTATTTTGAGAATATAAAATAAATTTTAAAAATAGTAAACAAATATATCTTACGGCTGTTTAATTCATATTTTTGAAAACTATTTTTGAAAATAGTTTTTTTAAAATATAGAGGACATCATTTTGATGTTTTTTTTTAGAAATTATTCTTTTTCTTTGAATTTCATGTTTTTTTTTATGTTTTTTTTAGAATAAAAGAAAAATGATAACCAAACATATTCTCGATATTTTCTTTAATTTTCTTTTTTTAAATAAAAAACAGTTTAAAAATAGTAAGTAAACTACTGTTTTTACCACTGAGAGTCTTGGCTCCAAAAAGATTTGATCGTGCACAAATAAGATTGATTAAAAACTTGGGAATAGAAATCTAAGGGTGGTTAATTTGGTTCTTATTTCTAATAATAGTTTTTTTTTGTTACAGTATAGGTGGCAATTTTAAAACTTGTTTGGTTCCATAATTTTGAAAATTTTTTCTTTGAGGAAACTGAGTTTTGAAAATCTGAAAGAGCGTTATTTTGATGTTTTCTTTAAACTATTTTTATTATCTGAATTTAGCTTTTGTTCTTCATGTTTTTTAGAAAAAAAAAAAACAATAGGAATCAAACATATTCTTTGTATTTTACTTGTTCTTATTTGTTTTTAAGACAAAAATAGTTTTAAATAGCGGTAACGAATAGGTGCAAATATTTGTTTGGTTTCATTTTTATCGGCTTCAGAAAATAGGAATTACAGGTAACGAAAGAAACAAAAATCGTTATTTTTGAAAGAACATTACGATGATATTATATCATTTTTATTTACATTTTAAAAATCATAAATTAAAAGCGAAACATATTTCGCATCTACCGCATTACATGAAGGGAAAAAAAATCATCTAAGATACACATTTTTAATTCTTAAGGATCCATTGGATACAGATTGTGACAAATGGTATTGATTTGATGTCGCAATTTTATGAGAGCTGTTTGCCACATTCCTTATTAGATAAGGAAGACAAACAATAATGAAAATTAACAAGATTTAGATACGATAATAAATATTAATAAAAATTAGATACTATGATGTGAGCAAGATTTGAATACCTTGTGTTAAATAAAGGCCAATTTGTAGATCATGCAATCTTGGGAAGACCGTACTGAATGCTTTTATGGGGGTGGGGGGAAGGAGCCCATATCAGCTTTTTCTTTCGTCTTTAACTTTCCCTCCATTGAGGGGAGTGGGCACAAAGGGAAAAGCTAGGGAGGAAAGAAAAGTTTCAATTGAACGAACCAAAAATTGGGGAATGGGGGAGGTGATCTGAATCCCCAGTCATTAGGAGAATCTCAAATTATTAGACTTCTCTTTATTTCTTCTATTGGCTCTGTGGGATCATTATTAATATTCATTGCTAGCTCTTGTAATGAAAATATATGTAGGGGTCCTTTTGGAGTGGATCTTTGCTTACACCTACTGAATCTGCTTCAATTATTTTTCTTTAGGTCTCAAGATCATGGTTGTGGGTTGCCATATCCACTCCCATCTTAAAGTTAATATTAGTCCTTTCAGGGGAAAAAAGAAAAGGCCACTAACGTAGCTCAAACATAACTCATTTGCAGACAATTTGTCTGTCAGGTCGCAGCATTTTGGACCCATTAAATTAAAGGAAAGTAAAAACTAGAAAGATGGTTGGTAGAACTAACTTGTGGGCGGTATTTCAATTTATTTGAAAATTTGTGTAAAAGAGATTTAACATTAAGCTCAAATTTCATCGTTTAAAAAATATTTGATAAAAAGTAAAAAATAAATTGATATATAATATATTATAAGTGAGTATTATCTTAATAAATTAGGTATTATTTTAGTAAATTTTAGATATTATCGGATACTATAGTACTCATTTTTAGATAGTATTCAAGATTCATTAAGATAATATCTCAAATTCAATAAAATTATACTTAAGTATGAAACACTTTTTATCAATCTAGTTTTTATTTTTATCACATATTTTTAAAATAAGGAGATTCCAACTTGATTTTAGTTCTTTTATTCATAAAATTTTAATTTAAATAGAAATATTACCCCCATAACTTAAGCTGACCAGTTCTCCCCAGCATGGTTTTTCAATAAATTACCATAAATGACAAAGAGCCTCAGACAAAAGCTGTGCTTGTGGTTGTGCTTCAAAACAAGGCTTCAGGGGATATTGGTAAAACTACCCAGTAATCCAAACGAACAATAGCATGGAGTATGAGGGCTTGAAAATTCAAAGTTTTCCGTACGATATTGATCGGAACCAATAAAAATTAGGGTCATCAAAGACCAAAACTGAAGAAAAAGGCCAGGCTAGTGGCAGGCATTTCATCATATTATTATAAATTGGACCCTTTACTTTAAAAAAGTGAATTTTTCAGGCACTGAGGCTACATTCTGACAGATTAATTGATGGACCGGGACGAGTTTAGTACAATGTATATTGATATATTGGAGCATTTTACACTCCAAAGTCAGGTACCCCACTCCCCATAAAAACTTTATCTGTTTTACTCATTTTTTGATGCCCTAGTAATTCGAATTTCGTGATGTAATATGGATTTTTGAGAATATAATTTTTATTATATAAATATTATTGCTTTTTTTATACATTTCCCCTTTTAATTCTTTTAACACAGACCATAATTTTTCTTTAGATATTGGATGATAATATATCATATATATATATATATATATATATATATATATATATATATATATATATATATATATATATATATTTTAAGGAAAGCACTGATTTTTGTTTACGAAACTTATCATTTATTTCAAAGGCTAGCTGAGTTTAGAGATGATGTTTTTAATACAAACTTTAAAGAGGCTTATAATGATTACTTTGCAGAGCTGTATCAAAGCAAAGAAAAACGACAATGACCATTTAAAGTGTACTAAGCCAGTGAAAGAAGGAAGGAAAGAAAAAGAAAACTAAGAAAAGTAGGCCTTACCTTCACCTACACTTTCCCCATGGAGACCTTATTTTCTAGGGTGGTTTGTGGGTAGGGCATCATAATAAATACTTCTATGATCTTTGATGTGGAAACATAAAATATCAGAGTTAAAAAGTATTAAATCATTACAATGAAGAAAGCGAGACATATGTTGTTAGTCATGACCCCTCATTCATGGGTTAAGTAATCTTTTAGTTGTATTGTTCAAAATTTGTCCATAGCTAACTATGTGTCCAATGGGACAGCGAAAGACATTAAATTCAGTTCTATCATTGACGTACTAAATTGATTGATAAAGGTGGATAAAGGAATCACACAGTATCTTGGACAGGCTGAATCATGACCAACGAAAGTCTTACAAACTCAAGAATTTGTTGCAATTTCACCCGTCCAATATATAAAAATAAAGACATAAAAATCCACTTTTTTGAAGTTATGTACAGAGTGTAAAGTAAGGTGGGAGGACCCCCCATTCTTGGTTTAAAGACCATTCAAAGTCCCATGACATAACATTGTGGACCCCAAATTCCATAAATTTGTCTCTTATTTGAGGAGGTGGTCGCGCATTGCTGTCCTTTATCTTCTTGTCCAGTCAAGTTGGTATTAAGAACCTCTTTGGATTAAGGAATAAGAATTTTTTTTTCTTGCTTAATAGGCATGGCCATAATCTTGGATGTCTTGATGGGAGTGGGCATGACTGGTACTATTACTTTCATCATTCGTGGAATATGATGCTTTCAAATATACTTCTTTGCTTTCTTTCTCTCTTTCTGAAGGTAATAGGAAAGTGATAATGAGCTATATAATGACGAAATCATAATTTACAAAATGGACAAAAGTTAATTATTAATATGAAGGTTTTCTTAGGTTAAATGTCTAGGTTGGAGCTTCAATTGAACAAGTTGAGCTCAATTTCTTTATTGAGTCTATACATTTTAAAGTAACTATTTGTCAATCAAATAACCATAACCATAGTTATTGATAAAGGAAACATGATAGAAAATAACTTTCTTTTATTAAATCAACTTACATTATCATACGACATTATAACCGTTGCCTAGCTACAAAATTATATTTTAAGCTTTAGATTTGATTGAACCATCAAGTCAAGCATTGGCAGATCAGCTTAGGCTTAGGGGCAGGTGAATTTCATTTTTGCAAAAAATTGTTTATTAATTTTTGCCCCCTTGGGTTTATAACTTGGCTCCACCATTGAAGTCAAGTGTGTTTGAACCATTTTCAATAACTCCATTGCGAACATAGATATATAAATTCATGATACTTAAATCCTTTACTTATATATCATTTGAGATTATTCCCAAATTTCATTGTACACTAAAAAATGAATAGTATTTATGAAATATAATATGAATTTTTTGATTCATTTGAAATTATAATCATAATAAACATGAGTTCAATGAAATTTTACCTAATAATACTAGTATCGCTTCTTCAAGACAACGATATTTTCTTTAGAAATTTCTTTACACATTACTCATGCTTTGCAGATACATAATATACAAAGAGTGTTACATCACTAAAACATTTTACATCTAGTAAGATAGATATTTGTCTAGATAATTTTTTAATATATCTTTTTCTTTCATTACAATATGACGGTTTGGCCTAACATTACTATTGCAATGGATTGTGACACATAATTTCATATCACAACAATAAAGAGAAAGATTAATGAAAGTAATTATATTTTAACAACACTGACATTAAATAGCAATCATAGTTAGATATAACTATAAGATCAAAGTTCTAGAGAAACCTAATATTGATTTTTAGATATTGAGGGTTTGGGAGAATGGTTATTATTAAACCTAAAACCCTAATGTGATTATACTTTATTCTAAAAACAGAAATATGAAATTTTAGGATGGTACAATAAGAAAAAAAAGGTCTCATAGACTTTGAAAATGATTTAAAACATAAGAAATTTGTTCAAAATGGACCCTCTCATTAAATATGGAAAAGCACATGATTTGTTTATGTTATTTATTTTATTATTTTTAGATCTATTAATTTTTTGTGATACGTCCCATATCTTATTTTATTAATAAAATGATTCGAGTCAAAAAGCTTACTTAAATATTATAAATGCTTTTATCAATTTAAGCCCATCTACCATTTAATTATTATCTTAATGTTATTGATACATTATACTTTCAAATTATTTAAATTAAAGCATAGGAAATTCATGGCAGCCCTACACCTCACATTACAAATTTGGACCTAGGATAACTCAAAATTTCTTTTTTGTTCTTTATGAACAGTGGCAAAATTCAGATAAAAGAGACAAATAAATGGAATTGACTTTCTTCTTTTGGTTTTATTCCACCATTAATTTGTTAGCTTCTCCGTAAGTGGGTCCACTCCAAATTGGGCTGGATGTGTTGAACCAGTTTGAAACAGTATTTGGTGACTCCACTGTCTTCTTAAGTAGCTGATACAATATTAAAATCATAAATGATCAAACCAACCGAGGAAGAAAAAAACAAAACGATTATGCGAATCGATGAGCGTATCCTCTCAATTCTCAAAAACAATCTGCTAATTCTCACTGTCCAGTCTCCCTTCTTCTTTCTCTCCTCTTTTCTCTTCTTCATCTCTGTCTGCTTAAAAATAGAGCTCAGTGATCTGGCAATGGCGACACACCTCAGCTCGGAATTTCCGCTCGTCTAAACGCGTATATAGCAAATACCCGCGTCGGGAAACGCTTCAAACTCGCCGAGCGGAACACCACTTTCACCACCGAGCTCCGGGCCGGTACCGCCACGTTCCTCACCATGGCCTACATCCTCGCCGTCAACGCCAGCATCCTCACCGACTCCGGCGGCACGTGCTCCGTCTCCGACTGCACCCCGCTCTGCTCCGATCCCACCGTCGCTGTCGCCAACTGCACCGGCGCCGGACTCCGAGTCAATCCACCTAATGACTCGTGCAAGTTCCCCCCGGTCAACCCGGGCTACTCGGCCTGTTTGGAGAGAACCCGAAAAGACCTGATAGTAGCCACTACGGCCTCGTCTCTAATAGGGTGTTTGATAATGGGAACCTTCTCGAACCTTCCATTGGCTTTGGCTCCCGGAATGGGCACAAACGCATACTTCGCTTACACAGTCGTCGGATATCACGGCTCCGGCAACGTCCCTTACAGCAGCGCCTTAGCCGCCATTTTCATCGAAGGCTTGATCTTCCTCTTCATCTCCGCCGTTGGATTACGCGCCAGACTCGCCAAACTCGTACCCAAACCTGTCCGGATATCATCATCTGCCGGAATCGGTCTCTTCCTCGCTTTTATCGGACTGCAAAGCAACCAAGGAATCGGGCTTATCGGGTACAGCCCTTCCACCCTGGTCACACTCGGAGCTTGCCCCAGATCGTCCCGGGCGGCTTTAGCTCCGGTCATGACGGCACCGGACGGCACAGTCACTTTGCTCCCCGGTGGCGCCGTCTCCGGCGGATCGTAGCGGGCGACCGCATGATAGGATCCCACATTTTGGCTTGGTATGGTGGGTTTCTTTATAATCGCTTACTGTCTAGTGAAAAACATTAAAGGGGCCATGATTTATGGAATAGTTTTCGTAACGGTAGTGTCGTGGTTTCGTAACACTCTAGTAACGGCTTTTCCCGACACTGTTTCCGGAAATTCAGCGTATCGGTATTTCAAGAAAATCGTTGATGTGCATGTTATCGGAAGCACTGCCGAGGCACTGAGCTTTAGTGGCATGGGGAAAGCCAATTTTTTGGGAAGCATTGTTCACATTTTTATACGTCGATATACTTGATACACTGGAACTTTATATTCCATGGCCAGATTCGCTGGCTTTACGGACGATAATGATTTTGGGGCCCGATATTTTGCTTTCATGTCTGATGCTTCATCAATAGTTGTCAGTTCACTGTTGGGCACATCGCCGGTGTGCACGTATATAGAGTCATCGACCGGAATCCAGGGAAGGTGGGCGGACGGACAGGGCTGACGGCTTTAACGGTGGCCGACACTTCTTCATGGCTTTATTCTTTACGCCGCTGTTGGCGTCGATTCCTGCATGGGCAGTCGGGCCGCCGCTGATACTAATAGGTGTTTTGATGATGAGGTGTGTGGTGGAGATAAGTGGATAACATGAAGCAGGCGATTCCGGCTTTATATGACCATGTTGTTGATGCCATTGACATATTCACGCAAGCTTATGGTTTGATCGGTGGTATTGGTACTTACATCGTTTTGGAGATGTGGGATTGGGGAAAGGATCTGTTGGGCAGTTTAGGAATTCGGAGATGTCTGAAGAGTGATAGTTTGATTAGTGAAACCGCTAATGGAACCAACAATGGCGCTCATGAAGATGTTAAGAAACATGAGGTTGTTTAGAGTATATAATGCGGCTAGCAATTATTAACTAGTTAGTTCTTTCTTTCAGCTTTTGTGTTTATACTGCAATGAAAATGAGAAAGAATGTAGTTAAGTCCGTCCCCAGTTAAGAAAATAAGGAGCTTGTTTGGTTACATATTCTAAAAATATTGTTTTTTATTCTGAAAAACAAGAAAGGCCAAGGAAAACACTGTCAACACATTTAATTCATTTTATCTGTTCCAAAAAATAGAAATAACATAAAAGTCACTAAATTTAAGAAACAAAGAGAGAAATTTTTAAAGAGTATAAAATAGTTTTCTCTATGTTTTAAAAACAGGAACAAATAGACCATAATAGTCCTTGTCCATAATCTTGAGAGGTAAAAATCATTGTAGAGTTGATAGTTATCTTTCTAAAAACTAAAATTTCTCAATGATTTTTATAGATTTCCACTTTACAAAGTCAGGAAAACTGAATTAAATTAAAGAAGCCATGAATTTGAAACTTCTGAATTGAAAGAAGCCATGAATTTGTTTATACATAAAGCAAAGGCTTAAAATGGATTAGCTTAAAGATAGAGGCAACTTGAGAGAGACGCAAATGGGTGGCTTTTCCTCAAAAAGCAGACGGTATATGTGTGACCCCTGGATTTGGGGTGGTCCAAATTCAGTGCAGAAATGATAGTTCAGCTCAGTCCTCATACCTACTTTCTTATCAAAAAACCAAGAATGCAAGGGCCAAATAACCTTTTATTAGTCACTTCCAAAGTGATAGTTTACTTTTCCAACCGAAAGCATATGGAGCAACTTCCTTAAATTTAATAGTAAAACAAACACAAACAACAAGAAGGAAGCATTCAATTCGGCAAGGAGTGGCTTCTGATGGATCATACATTTCCCCTTCGTGCATGCCACTCCAAAGGTAACGTTACACGTCTTGGCCACCTTAAAACATAAAGCCCCGTGTACGTATTGTTTTTCCAAAGTCAAAGATGAGGTGTTTTCCACGTTTTAGGGGAAGCATTGGTCAAAAAGCGGGCAGCTTAATGCTTTGTACCTAACTTAGGACTTGGTTCCGCCATTGCACTCAACAATGCAATGACAAAAAGGTACGTATTTATTTCCTTGCTGCTTCTGTAACAACACTATTAAATTTGGGAAATTATGTAAACATTCCCCAAAGGAAAAACATTTTAAATGTACCCCAGTGGAGGTAAAAAAAAAAGAAAAAAAAAAAAAGTTCTTTGGGGATTTAATTCTCAAAGTCATGCCCTAACATAATACCCTCACCATAATACCAAAAGCTCTTTGGGGATTTAATTCTCAAAGTCCATTCAGACTAATCTTCATTCGAGTCGGGATGAATCATAAGGTTAATGGTAAAATTCTATCACATAATATAACTGTATTTCCAAGACTTGAACTTGAGATTACAGGTTAATCTAAGAGATATCTTAACCATTTCATCCACAAGAGCGATTAATCTTTAATAAAAATATATATTTATTTATCATAATTACTAATCTAATAAAATAAATAAACATTACCATTTTAAATAATATTTTATAAATTTGATTTTCTCTTTCTTTTTTTTTCAAGTAAGTCATCCATTAATTTATTAAAATTTTGAATTAACCAAACATTAAAATAGATTAGTTTTAATATAAAAATACAGTAATTTATAATAATTAATAAAATAACAAATAAATAAATTCTAAAATTTTATTAACATTACGTACATATATAATTTATTTTCTTTTATATTCGTAATATTTTTATATTTATAATTTTCATATGTTTGGATCTAATTTTATATTCTTAAAGTTTTTTATAGAATATGATTGTCCCATCCATCCCTGCCACTCCCACGGAGCCATTTTTTATTTTAAAATTTTAACTTTTAATTTTATATTTTAACTATTAAATGATTAAATTTTGTAGTAACATGAAATAATTTAGAACTCGATTTGAAAGAAATTTTTGTGAGATTTGGAAATGGTAGCGGAGGCGAGGGCTTACCAGTGCATGAGCAAAGCCCCCAGTATATGAACTGACTAGATTAAGACAACCCGATTTGATATAGGGTTTATATATATATATATATATATATATATATATATATATATATATATATATATATATATATATATATATATATATATATATAATAAATAAATATTAAAATTTAAAATAATATTTTACATAAATTTATTTTCTTTTTTAAAAAATATCTCTTATGAATTGATTTTTAACAAGAATTTGTATTCACTTAGTTTAAAATAGATTAATTTTAATGTAAAAAATTAATTCATCTATAATAATTAACAATATAATAAATATGTAAATTCTAAGATTTACTAATGTTGCATATATAAATTATTTTCTTTTATAGTTATGATTTTCATATGTTGGATCTAGTTTTATAATTTTTAAATTTTTATAGAATATTAAACATAAATTTTTAAAAAACAAAAATAAAAATGTTACCTAAATAGTAAAAGTATCATAGTAACATCACTTTATCTATATGTAGCAATGTTAATATCTAAAAGTACAATAATATATAATATATGTAACAATTTTAATATCTAAAAGTACCATAATATATAATATTAATGTTTTTTAGAAGCTAATATTAATGTTTTTACCTAAATATAACAATATCATTATTTAAAAGTATAATTATAAATGCTAGGATATTTAAGTATTATCATTGTGATTATTAGAGAAAGTTTAATATATTGTATCTAAAATATTTAGCTGTCAAAAAAGAAAAATATTGTATCACAAAATATTTAACTTTGTCAAAAAAGAAAAAAACAGAGAGGTGACTTTTAAATCATTGTATCTATCTTCAAATATTTTTTAAATCAAACACGGGTAAAGTATCATTGCTAATTTTTGTTGGATGAAATAAAGTTGTATTGATATTTTTCATATTATTTCTATTTATAAATAAAAAAAAAGTGTTTTTATTTTTAAAAATTTATGTTTAATATTCTATAAAAATTTTAAAAATATAAAACTAGATCTAACATATGATTTTTATAAGTAGAAAAATATTATGAATATAAAAGAAAATAAAATTTTGTGGAGCAGGGTTATTTTTTAATAAGTTAACACAAAATTTTAATAAAAATGAATGAATAAGGGTTATTTTTGAAAAAAAATTAAATTTAAAATTATAATATAAAATGTTTTTCTTTTTTTAACTAAACTGCTTTGAATTAATACCAATCAGTCCATAAACTAGATAACGTCCGGAGCAACAACATCCCAAACCATAGTTCTTGACAAAGAACCGAAAACTCTAGCAACCGTATGAGCTACCGAATTCGCAGATCTAGGCATTAAAGAAAAAACAATGTTATCAAGAAGCTTGAGGCTTGCAATTGGCAGTCCTGAATGAACATATCAAAAGGGGAACCAATACCGTGTGAAGAAGTTAGGGCATTATTAAATACCTGTTGTGAGTCCATCTCAACAGTTACCTTTGATGTATGGATTTGCTTGAGCCAAGCCAATGCTTCCCCTTCTTTGGGTTGCATTCGTAACAAAATGGGGCAGCTCTAGCTGATATAAAATTACCATTAGCTCCCCTTAAAACATAACCAAAACTTGACAATCCCGTACTTTGAAACAATGCAGCGTCGACATTTAATTTGGTCCAGCCTTCCTCAGGCTTCACCCATTTATGCAGCTGTGGAATAGGTGCATTTCCACCCGTACTGATATGAGTAAACTGATTTCTAGGTCACTCATTGAGCCCATATACTTTGCAATATTAACAATCTGCCAAGCTAACCATCTCTTATTTCTCCAAACAATATTATTTCTATTTTACCAAAAAAAAATCAACAGGTCATGACAGCAGTGCAAATATTAGACTGGAAGCATGATGTAAGAATCCTACTAAACCAAGAGGTAACAGTTTCTAACCTCCCAGAAATAGCGAGTGAGGTTAAAAACCAAAATTCTATGATGAGTGGGCAATGCAAAAAAAACAGGTGATGAGCTGATTCCTTTTCATGAAAGCAGATTGGGCATGCCGAATCAAACAAAAAAGTAGGCGCGTCTCTTGCGCTTCAACCGTTTTTCCTTTTGGGTAATCAAATTGTCCTAGTCTTCCGCCACAAAGATCAATTGATCACCTTAAGGACGGTTTTGTACGAGGTTTATGGGAGGATATGCTTTCAAGTTGTAAGGAATCAGTCGGGAAATCACTGGCCAACCATATTTTTTCTGATGGCAGTCGGCTGAAAGGGGGCGTGGATGTCCACAAGCTGGACTTTAGGCCTGGTGTGGGGACGTTTGGACCTCTTTTGGGCTTTAATCTGCTTGGGCCTTTTGAGTGGAGATCTTTGTGGCGAATCGTGGTCTTACAGTGAAGAGATAGTAATGTGTAGGTAGATTGAACATGCTGTGGAGTCGGATGGTGCAAGGATAGCGGGGGGTTAGTAGCGGGTGAATGTGTGTCAGTACGACCATCTCTAACAATGAATTGACATTTCTCAATAATTTTAGACAATTTTAGAGACCCACGTTTTAGAGACCTTCAGTTAAACCAATCTACATTTTGATTTAATTCTTTATTCGTTTGTAAAAATAAAACAGCATTAAAAAAACTACGTAATGAAATTATATTAAAATTATAACTAAATGATAAAAATAAAATCTGGCTAATATAGTATTAAATCAACCCTATAATTTCCATCGTCATATTCATTGCAATTATCAAAGGACTAACACATTATTGGAAGAAACAAATGCTTCATGATATTATGTCAGTATGAATAATAAAGCATAATATGATTATAGAAGAGGAATTTGACACTCATAGGAGCATTCATGATATTATGTCAGTATGCATAATAAAATATAATATGATTATAGAAGAGGAATTTGACACTCATAGGAGCATTCTTGATTTGAATATGATGCTTGTTCCTAAAGTTCATGTCATAGTAGATAAAATAGAACAATTTCAATGGTTCGTTACTCGCCATAAATAAATTAGAGATAAAGAAGCTTATTATGCACTTCAAACTATATTAATTGAGCATTTATGAGAAAGACATAGTAACAATGTTTATTGTGGTTAATGTTTTAGTTTAAGTAAATAATGTGCAAAACATTATATGATGTAATTTCTATGTTATTTTTTTTCAACTTGAAACTGTATTTTTATTTCTAAGAAATTAATACATTAATAAATTGAAATCTTAATGTTTTATTATGTACTCCAACTAACCATTTTCATTTTAAATATAAATGAAAATAATAAAAATGTATTATATAATTTTAATAAAAATTAAATTATTTAAATTTATTATTTTAAGAAAAATTATAAATTATTAAAAATAAATCAATACTATAAAATGAATATAATTCATTAATAATAATTCAAAATAATAAAATAATAAAAATAATTATATCTCAAAAAATAAAATATGTTATACAAATATCATTAAAACAAATATTTTATTATTATAATAATAAAATAATGAAAAAATAATAGTATAATAATAAAATAATAGGGGGATAATGTAGACTAAAATATGGGTCCCATCATTTTTTTATATTTAGAGATTTGAATAGTGAATCTCCTAAATAAAGGAAAGATGCACTATCCACATCTCTATTTTATAGATGAAAATAGAGAACTTTTGGAGTATGATTTTTACTTCAAAATCTCTATATAAAGAGATAGAATAAAAAATAAAACATTGTTGGAGATGCTTTAACGAGTGCAAGAAACAGATTAGAAGTAGTCTAATTCATGTAGGAATAGACGAGCATGAAAAGGCCTCAAGATCAATGTGATTGATAAGCGCGAATGCGTGTATGTAAAATAATACGTTTATATGTGTAAGTGCACGCGTCGTTTCAAGTAATATAATGAAAGTTAGAGTATCATTCTTACGAGGATTAAATTACTATGTATTGAAATTGTATTAGTCCTAACTTTATCTTAATAATGGATTTGATGGTAGAAATAAGAAAACAACTAAAATCTTAATCTATCATGCAAACATATGAAATAAAATGGGGAAAGACTTAGATTTCATTTGATTAATCTTAATGCATTATGGACCAATTTATTCCCAATTAATATTCTAATCACCTATTAATGATAAGCCTTACTATTGCACATGTGAATCTCTCTCGATGACCCACATTATACTCCTAGGACTTTGATATTTTGCATCTCCACTAACCCCAAAGCCCTAAGAGTGCAATAAACCCGATAAGTCTAATATACCACACAAGACCTATGAATATCTCAAAACCATGGTGAAATGTGATGTTCTACCCATGTTTAATCCAACTCTCACTTCTCAGATCTCGAATTGAACCACAACACATATCAATGGTAGCTAATCATCAATACGCATTAAGAACATAATAGAACAATTAATAGAAAAATGCCTCAAATATCAATTAGAATATAAACCCATGTTCAAATACATGAATCATAATCAAATTACATCTAAAACTTTAGAAAATAAAACAAAATTTGAGGTGAAGAAATACAATCAAAGAAGAATAAGAAAACACGAAATAATCTTCTCCTTCTTCAATATTCTTCCTCCAAGAGCTTTGCCATAAGGTTAGAAACCCTAGAGGCTTATTCCTCTCTCCTCCTAGAACTGTGCCCTAGGGTGTTTTCCACCTAAAGGAACTTCCAAAATTGGTCTCCCCTCTAAAAACATGAGTTAGGGCACTTATATCAGTAATTTTTGGCCTTAAAATGGGCTAAAATGCACCCGAGAACGATCCACCGGCGCGTTGGCGTGTGCCTCGATTAAATCCTTTGTAACTAGTGGAGAAGTCCTTTGCCACATTGCCACTGCAGCTAGTGGAGAGGTCCTCCGGCACGTCGCGACGTCACTCCCATAAGTTGCGATGTGAGTGCTCCTCTTTAGTTTCTTTCCGAACTACCGGCGTGAATTTTGTCGTCCAGGAACTACGATTTGCGCAAACTTGGTATCGTTGGAAAGCTTAGAGAGTATAGAATATGAATATGGCCATAGAGAACGCTTTAGAGTTGATGGTAAAGACTGAATCACAAAATTATTGCCAAATAGTCAAATTTTGAGCAATTTTCTCATTCCTTCAACTTTCAAAAGCCATAGCCCAGTTAATTGAAGTCCAAATTAAGTGAATAAGGACTCTTTTGGAAACTTGGAAAGTCTACTATCTATCCATACAAATATTGGAACCATTGAGGTCATATTATAGTTGAAGAGGTCGAAATCTGATGGCTACCCTCACGCAAGTTGCATGAGAGTTTGCTAATTTCCATTTTTCTTTTGTTTTTGCTCAGGATTTCGCTCATTATGCATTTGTGATTGACCTAATCATAAATATGAAAATTTAGGGCTTTAGAACACTTATTTATATCTAAAAACTACAAAATAACACACAAAACATAGGGATAAAATGAGTATAAAATATACTCATCAATGACAGAGACGAAAATCATGGCCATTGCACAATGTATAATTATATGATCGTGTTTGCACCTAAATTGAAAATTTGGCTTGATCCAATAATGGGTTAGGCCTAAGCTCAAAATCATGAATAAAAGTCCAAAAGAAAGGGGTCCAGATCCATTTGTACAAGCCCATAGAAAAAGTCCATGGGTATTTCTAAAATTTTTGGAAGTTAAATGAAACATTATCAGATGTGGCAGAAAAGTCGGACAGTTATGTACTAATGTGGAATATACATGTGGAACAAGTCTCCATGATGGAGACGTGAAAGAATTCTTGAGGATCGAGAGCTGTGATGAAGGCGTAAGATGGTCTTGAGAGCAAACGCTTTAATGGAAGGCATGACGATTCTTCATAAGGTGGAGAGAGTGGAGAAATGGAGACTTGAACAACAAATCGTCTACGTCTATAAAAGCAGCAGAGAAGGATGGAGAAATGACAGTCAATCAATCAATTAAACCAATCAACAACTTAACAAATCGACTCAATGTCAATCTATTTAAGCAAATCTTAGCTTTTCAATAAGCTTTTAGTAATTTTAAATTGTTATTACATTTACTTAGTTTTATTGAGTTACATCGATCTTATGTGATATTATTTTTATATTGAAATCCAATGTTTCTTTCAGCAATTTCAGCACTCTATTTCAAAGTGTTAGTCAAGTCTATTAATTTTTCAGCATCGTATTATTTCATTCATTTCTAGGAAGATCTAACATTTTTTTTTTCAGCATTTAATTCATGCATTATTTTCATTTGGTGTTTTCTATTTTGATTATGAGGAACTATCAAGGGAACCAGGGAGCTTACATAGCCCGATTAGAAGTTCGATCTTACGAGTTATTTTAGTTTGGAAACCCAGCACAATTTACTTGCTTTGTATCATACTTGTTTATATTTTATATTTCGGTGGCTGAGATTAAAAATGACATTGCTTGTCAAATAAAAGTTTTCTATCTTTGCAACCTCAAACGGAACTATTAATATCTTTTTCCTGATATGCCTAATTATAAATTAGCTCCATGCTCTATTTTTCCATAATCCTGATCTGGAACCCAAAATGTGTGATTTTGGTTTTCTTTATGAAGAAAGGTTTCCCACCACCATGAGAGTTGATTACTTTAATCATTTATCATTAGGAAACACACCATGCTGTAAGTAGTCTATAAATTAAGAACAATATTTCCGCACTTTAAATGACACAGAAAGACTATACTGCTAACCGTAAGCCAATACTATTATTAATTAATGCACTGCATCTACTAGAGAAACCAGTAGCTGCAGGACCTTGACCAATTCATCAATATTTCTAGACTTTTTGGGATCCAGGGATGTTAAGATTTGTGCTTGAAAGTGGGGTTGCTGCTTGGCATGTGATGTTCCACATCCCGGAGAGTGAAAAGGTGAAGGTCAAGGACTTAAACTCAACATTATCAATGATTTTTTTAATGCACAAGCTTAACAAAAAAACAAAGTCGAGATAGTATAATGAAAAACTGTATATGCGCCATTATAGTCCTAAACTGGTAGAGAGTTGAGTCGTTATAATCACATATGATACCATTATTGAATTGTCCGTTCAAGGATCTGCTAGGCATTAATAGCCATAACTGTGAGTTGCTACTTTGTGTACTTCATGCAGTTAAGAGTTCATTCCTGCATCATTATAGTGGCCGTTGAATTTGGCAGTTATATTGAACCCAGATGGTGTGTTCTGAGGAGCTCTACAGGACAAAGGGGACCCAGGTTAAGCCATTCTCTGATTCTTGAAATTAATAACATGTTTCTGCGATATTATACTGGTCATCCTTAGTATTGGTGCTGATAATGACTTGCATCTTGGGGATTGGATTGGATTGTCTGGAAATATTTGGAATTTGCATAGGATTAAAGGGTAATAATTGGGTTAATGAAGGAAGCAAGAAAAATAATGGTAATTTGTAGACAAGATGACAAGGCTTGTAAGAGTTCAGGTTACATGTATTCTCTTCACCTTGGAATATCAGTTGAATTATGTATATATTCTCAATTCAATTCATGGAAGTCTGAAATTGAAACTGATGGGATCATCTCCTGATTCAAGGAATATCCATAGTGATGCATGGTGATAGAAGCAAGATATTTTGTCTTATTCAAGTAATTTATTCTCTTTATCTTTGTAGAAACTAAGCAGGGCATTTGCATCATGTCTTAGTCTGATTCGAAGAGAGAGAAAGAGAGAAGAGGAGAACAGAAACTGTTTTTAGAAGAAATGTTCTTAGGCATTAGGAAGCTGTACTAAAAATTGTTCAAAATATTGACATCAGTGTGTTCTTACTTTCCAATGGAAATAAATGTGTTATATGTGAGTTTCAACTCTCAAATGCAGCTGCAGCAGCTACATAAGGAAGAATAACTCCTCCTTAATGCTTAGTCGGCTAACTCTTTTGTGGATGAGAGTCGACATTTGTTTCGTAATGAAATTGGTTTCATTCAATCCATGGAATCCACTCGAGGATCAAACCTAAACATAATCAAATGAGAATTTCGAGGGTTAGAAAGAATTCCGAGATATCATTGTTCCCGATCCATGAGAGTTGAAAGAATATATGGCTGAAGCAGTCCGAGTTATCACATCGGAGAGAGCGGTAAGAAACATAATACTCCACACAAAAATGCGGGGAAGTTGTAAGGTATATTTGAAGTGTGTGACGTGCTATCTTAGGTTTTATCTGCATGTGGATTATTTTCTTGGATTTATCCCGTGAAGGTTTCCCTCATTCCGAGGGTTTTATCACATTATATCGGGTGTCATTATTACCTTACAATTTTATTCTCTACAGATTGACTTAACAATCTATCTATACTTTTATTTCCTGAAAGTTGGCATAACCACCCATCTGTTGCTTTTATCATGTGGATTGATTCGACCTCACAAACTCTTTATTTCGTTTAAAGTAGATTAACCACTAGCCAGTTGATTAATTTCTTGACGATTTGGCATTGCCACCAATTGTGATTTTATCTCATGGATTGGCATTTGCTACCATTCTTGTTTGTTGATGGATTGACACTTTATATTCCAAATTGTACTTTAATAATTCACGGTGGGTGACAAAACCACCCCAGTCGCTTGCGTAATAATCGCATGTAGCTCACAATCCGACAACGCAGTCCTTAGATACCATAGAGAGATTCCTAAAGGAAATCTCACGGCGCATTTTATGCATTTGAAGTGCGTACTACGATTTCTAGATAGATGCGATCAAGCTTTCTTCCGGCCAAGTTTCAATGGAATTAATGTAATGGTAGCCATTTGAAATATAGATCCCCCTCCTTGGAAACTTGGATGGCAGCAAAGTTATGCTACCTTTTGTCTGGAGCTGCCAATGGTTTAAAGCATTGAAAATAACGTTATTTATGGATATATTTAGTTTTTATATATATATATATTAGTTTTTAAAAATTAATTTGAAATTCCTTTATCATATTTATATTTATTTATTTATTTGGAATTAATTATATTTATTTATTATTAAAGTTATCTTTTTATTAAAACATATTTTATCATGTTATAGATAAAAATTAAATTAGCAATATGATTTTGTTGCGATATTGGATTAATAGTCAAAGATTCTCTATTGTAATTATTTCCTATTACTATTCTTCTCACATTGAACAATGGCTTGAGTATAGGAAACTATTATATTCTTTCCTAGTTTCGAGATAATTCTCTATTAGGCAAATAACTTAATTATAGGAATAACTTGATTGTAGGATCTCTATTATCTCTATAAATATGTAAATGTAAAGATACATAATTATTATGAATAAAAAATATTCTTCTCTGTTTTATAAGTTGGTATCAAAGCCACGAAACCCTAAATCATTCTTCTTTGAATCCCAGCCGTCATGAAGCGAGTCAAATTAAGTAACATCAGCCGTCTACTATCATTATTCAACACGAAGGTTCATCATTCAATCTAGGAATTGTATTGTATGCAAGGATCAAAATATCGGTAAACACGGATATATTGATATTTGGATTTCACGAAATATCGAATATCGGAAAATATCAAATTGGATATTTGACTAAAACTCTCGGTAATGGAAAAATTGACAAAAATCTTTGAAATTCATGCATCTTTGTTGAATTATAAAAATAATAAATAGCGAATATCACAGCTTTATTGAGATGATATTCGTTATAAATTTATGAAATTCATCCTGATAGTCATTTAAAACCAAAATGAAGGCCGTGTGACAATTCGTTATTTGTGAAGGTTATCTTGATGAAGAGCGGTATTCATGCAAGACATGGTGTTGCAATAATATTGATTGTAACTGAGTGCCGTACATGTAAGCTATCGTTCAAATTTCTAATATAATATAGTTAATTAGTAAGTAAAAAATTTAATTAATTAATATGTTTTAATTAAATATTCCTTAACTAAATATAATATATTAATTAACTAAAAATTATACTTATCAAATTAAACCAAAAATAAAACTATAGTATAAAACTTCTTTATTATAAACTAGTTCCAACACCAAATAAATTAAGATACATTAAAATAAAAAAATATGCATGCAACTATCGTTTCAAATTTCTAATATAATATAGTTAATTAGTAAGTAAAAAAGATTAATTAATTAATATGTTTTAATTAAAATAACTATTAACTAAATAACTCATATAAATTAATTAACTAAATTATATTCTAAATTAAACCAAATAAAACTATAGTATAAAACTATTTATTATAAACTAGTTCCAACACCAAAATAAATTAAGATACATTAAAAAAATAAACCATGTAACTAATAAATTTCAAATTTCTAATATAATATAGTTAATTAGTAAGTAAAAAGATTAATTAATTAATATGTTTTAATTAAAATAACTATTAACTAAATAACTAATATAATTAATTAACTAAAAATTATATTATCAAATTAAACCAAAATAAAACTATAGTATAAAACTATTTATTATAATAGGTTCAACACCAAAATAAATTAAGATACATTAAAAAAATAAAATATGCATGTAACTAATCGTTTCAAATTTCTAATATAATATGAGTTAGTTAATTAGTAAGTAAAAGATTAAGTAATTAATATGTTTTAATTAAAACGCTATTAACTAAATAACTAATATAATTAATTAACTAAAATTTATATTATCAAATTAAACCAAAGCCAAAAACTATGAATCAAAACCTTTGTACTAAACTAGTTTCCAACACAAAATGAAACTAAATAAAATATAGACAAAAGCAAAATTAATAAACAAAGAAACATACCTTAATTCACAGATCTTCTAAAAAATTTGGGTAAAGAACAAAAAAAAAATATTTGGGAGTGAAATGAAGGTTAGATGTGGATGGATGGGTTTGTAATGATATTGTATGATTTTAAGGGTATTTATAGAATTTTTTGGAGTCAAAATAGCCGTTGGATTGTCAAAAAACCGTTGTGATTTATTTCTAACCGTTGGATTTGATTTTGGTTCAATCTGACCGTTGGATCATCATATATCCGTTATAAATCATTCTGAACATTAGATCAAGCTCTAGTTTAAAATCCAGCCAGATTGGATCATAAATATAGCCGTTGGATTTTAAAAGCGCGGAACAAATACGCATAGTTGGATCAAAGCGAGGATCGTCAGGTAGCGTTCTGCTTAGAAAAAGCGGCCATCGTCGCGATAAATCGCCGTCGTCGGCGATAAATTAAATTCGGCGAAAAATCGGCTCTCACTGCGGTCAGCGCGCCTCGGCCGCGTGTCGTCCACTCAGATTTTCCAGATTTTCGGCGATTCGGGTTACGACCAAAATCGCTAGATAAAACCTGCCGGTACTGCCCTTGATTTTAAGCGGGCCAATTTTCCATCCGTTTTCTTTTCGATGCCGCAGAAAAGCGATTTTTCGGCAATTTTTCGGTAGATGTTTGAGCTTTTTGTCACGATTGTATGAGACAGTATGATTTGTGATGCCGAATGTTAGAAGATGCAAATTCTTTGAGAAGGAGAAACTCTCCTTCATTCGAGCTAGTATATCAGCCTTGCTGGGAGAAAGATGAAGGCTATGAAAAGTGGTATTCGAACTGATCGGAAGGTTAAAGATGGTTCGCGATGTCTATGTCCACTGAAGATTATGAAGCGATACATTAAACACCTATCACATGAGATATTTGGAACTATGTTTAAAGCCTTTATGATGGAGCGGATGAATTACGAGGTTTCACGCTGAGCAGGGACAACACGACAAAATGGCGAGACCACTCTACATATATTATGGAGGCGGGCGAAATCTTCGAGTGAGTTGGATGTCGTGATAAAGGCGGTCATGGTGGTGGAGGTGAATATTGCATCCTATCGAAGTGCTTCGACAAAGGTGCATATCTTCCTCATTTGGATTAGAGGTGATTTCAAGCAGAGTGTGCGTGAAATCTTGAGGAAGGATCCTATCCACGAATTAGAAAGAGTGTTATGCCACTAGTTCACGCGAAGATGTTCGACGAGGTGATGAATGGACAATTGGAAAATTTTGAAAGCTTGATACATGGTGACATTGGGCCGGTCTAATCAAAATTGGTCCCCTCGGCTTACGACAAGACCAAAAAAGGCCCGTCCATCCTAAGGCTTGCTAATGGTGGCAACAAATCATCATACAAATGCACTCCAACGTGATCAAGGCGGTAAATCTGAGTCGATCTTTATGAACTTGTGGGATATCGCAGTAATGGTGGGATCATAGAGTGATTTCTGGAAGAAGAATTCCAAGAAGGCCTATCTTTATTTGCAAATTGTTGAAACAAAGACGGAGGATGATAGCGGTGAAAAATCCTTGCCATTAGCACGACCTTGATAGGTAATGGTAGTAAGGTTTTAAATATTTCTATTTTTTTTTGTTTCTAATAGTGCATGGATAATTGATTACGGTGCTACGTATCATATAACATTTGATTCTAGACAAGTTTCACCTCTTAAATCTTCCTCTGATTTTGTTCCCCCTTTGCCCGATGGTACCTCGGTGAGTTATTAGGGAAGGATCCTTGTCCCTCACTAACACCTTGAATTTAGATTATGTTTTGGTTGTTCCCTCTTTGAATTATAATATATTTTCAGTTTCTCAAATAACCATTGCCTTATTTTGTGTTGTCATTTTTTGGCCTGAATTTTGTGTATTTAAGGACATTTGGACAAGGTAGGCGATTAGTTGTGGTGTTGAGCGAGGAAGGCGCTATTAGCGGACTTGGTGTCTAAAAGTTCGGATGATTTGCGTCGAGCTTTAAAGATTAGAGGTTAAGAAAATTAAGGGAAATCGAGATATAGTTATGGCATGTCGGCGTCTGGGGGCATGCTTCTTTTGGTTACATGAAGAAATTATTTCCTAGTTTATTTGCAAACGTTGATGTCTCTAGTTTCAAATGTGATGTTTGTGAACTTGAAAAAAAGCCATTGTGCTTCATTTCCATTAACCTTGAATAAAAGTCCAGTTCCTTTTATGATCATACATTCTGATGTTTGGGGCCCATCTAAATTTGCTACTTTGGATGGATCGTGTTGGTTTGTTACTTTTATTGATGATTGTACCAGGATGACTTAGGTATTTTTGATGAAGTCCAAAAGTGAAGTAAACTTGTTATTTTAAAAATTTCATAAAATGGTTTGTAGTCAGCAATGCACAGGGTCAGGTTCTCCGCAGTGACAACGGAGGTGAATATTTGAGTTTTGAATTGAAGCGATATTTGGAAGCCCATGGAACCATTCATCAAACTACTTGTTCCGATACGCCCCAACAAAATGGGGTGGCGGAGTGGAAAAATCGTCACTTATTGGAGGTTGTCCGTGCTTCATTGATAGAAGCACATATGCGCTATCTGTGGGGACACGCACTTACCTCTGCAACATATTTGATCAACCAAGTACCTTCCAACACTATTGATTTCCGGACACTATCCCAGGCTCTCATTGAAGTAATTGTTGCTCCAGTCAGTCCAAACTTACCTTCTCATGTCTTTGGTTGTGTAGAATTTGTACTTCTTCATAAGCGTCAGCGCAACAAGTTGACACCTTGAGCATTGCGATGTGGCTTTTTAGGGTATGCTGCTTATCAAAAGGGGTATCGATGCTATCACCCTCCAAGAAAACGAATGTTTGTTACAATGGATGTAGTTTTTCATGAAGACTTGATGTATTTTTCTTTTGAGCCTGAACTTCAAGGGGAGCACTTAGAAGAAGTTCAAGCTCTAAACTATGATTTTTTGATCTCTATAGAAGGGGAACTCTCTGAATGGGAATGAAAAGGAATGCCTTGAACTTGGTAATGAGAATGCTGGTGAATTGGATTTGAGTGGTATAAATTTGAACCCCAGTGGTGATGAACGTGATGAAGACTGAACAATGTAAAGAGTTGTGGATCGAGCCTCATCACCAATCTCTGCTTTCCACAGACAGTGATACACGAACCAATCGCTCTTTGAGGATCAGTCTGGCGTAGTGTGCAGACCACAGAAAACCTTTACATAGTGTCAAACCAGAGGCATTCCCAAACCCACATATGAACCCAAACTTTCTAGTAAAGTTAAATATCCCACGAGTCATTATGTGTCTAACCATCGCTTGTTTGAATCAAATAAGTCATTTGTAAATCAATTATCTACTGTATCTATTCCTAATAGTGGCAGGAAACCTTAGCTAACCTAAGGTAGAAAGCTGCTATGAATGAGAAGATGAAATTCTTGAAGAAGAATGAAACTTGGGAACTTGTTGATCATCATCCAAGGAAGAAACCAGTTGGATGTCGGTGAGTTTATACTGTGAAACACAAAGTAGATGGTACAATTGAACGTTTTAAAGCGAGACTGGTAGCAAAAGGGTACACCCAAACCTATGGAATTGATTATCGGATACATTTGCACAGCCAGCTAAAATCCAGCACGAGTTAAAGGTCTTATTGTCTCTAGCTGCGAACCTGGATTGGCCATTGCAACAATTTGATGTGAAAAACTCCTTTCTGCATGGCGAGTTGTCCGAAGAAGTGTACATGAATTTGCCATCAGGGTGCATGATACCAGAAGTGCATTGTCATAAAGTGTGCAAATTAAAGAAATCGTTGTATGGGCTAAAACAATCTCCGAGAGCATGGTTTGGAAGGTTCACGAAATCCATGAGGTCTTTTGGCTACCATCGGGTAATTAGGACCACACTTATTCTTGAAGATGACATCGTAAGATCTTGCCCTTATTGTGTATGTTGATGACATGGTGGTTACAAGAAATGACCACGATGAAAGGAAGGCTACACCAAAAGTTACTTGTCGAAGCAAATTCGAAATGAAAGACCTCGGTCATAAAAATATTTCTTGGGATCGAAGTGTCTCGATATGATAAAGGGATTTTCTTGTCTCAAAGAAAATATGCTTTAGATTTGTTGTAGGAAATTGGTTTGTCAGCATGTCAACCAGCTGATACACCAGTAGAAGAATGATTGAAGTTATGTGTTAAGACTAATCAGGTGCCTGTTGATAAAGGGAGATATCAGAGGCTCGTTGGAAGATTGATGTACTTAGCCCACACTAAGCCAGATCTTGCATATGCATTGAGTATTGTTAGCCAATTTATGCATAATCCTGGAGAACAACATATGAATGCAGTTATGCGCATTTTAAGGTACCTAAAGTCTGCTCCTGGAAAGGGCATTTTGTTCACTAAAAATGTAGATTGTCAAAGTGTGGATGCATATAGTGATCTTGGCAAGGAACATGGACGATAGATGTGAGACGATCTACTTGGGATATTTCACCTTTGTAGGTGGTAATCACAGTTACATGGAGAAGCGAAGCGGAATGTTGTTGCGTTAGTGTGAAATTTGAATTTAGAGTCGACACTTGGAATATGTGAAGCATTGAGGCTAAGATTTCTATTGATGGATTTGGGCTGTTTGCCTAGGCAATCGGTCGTTTTTATTTGCGGCAAATAAAGCGTGTGATATTCTTTCGTAATCAGGTACAACATGATGTCGTACAAAACATGTGAAGTAGACAAATTCTTCATTAGGAGAAATTGGATGAAAATTATCGAGGTTCTTTTTCAAGGTGATCAAGATGAATTGGTCGATATCACTCCCACCACGAGAAGTTGTTTGAGTTAGTGTTCTCTCAAAGTTTTGGGCGAGTTGGGCATGTGACATCTATGCACCCGACTTGAAATGTTGCGATATTGAATTAATAGTGAAGATTACTCTATTGTAATTCTTTCCTAATACTATTATTCTACATTGGGCAAATACCAAGCTTACAGTATAAGAATTATTATATTAACCAAAGTTTAGAGATATTCTTTTTATTCTGCAAAATGTAACTAAATTATAGGAATAACTTGATTGTAGGATATCTACTATCTCTATAAATATGTACATGTAAAGATACAAAATTATTATGAATAAAAAATATTCTTTTTTGTTTTACAAGTGATTTATATAATTATTTGAGTTTTATGAAGTTTAATAGTTCCGATGATAAGATTTAAATTTGAATAATTTATTATTAAAAATTATATTATTAATAATTTATCTTATTAAAATTGCTGCAGAGAAGAGGAAGGTGAAGTTGGATTGGCATAGTGGTTGCTGAGGGTGGTTCCATGAACCCCATTGAAAAATAAAAAATATGTTTGGATATTGCCAAAAAAAAAAGAAATTGACCATCGGTTGACTGATCGAAATATCCTCGAAAATCGTCGATATTTCCAAGATTTCCCGATAACTCCGCGATATTCCTAATTTTTGGTCCGATATTTTACCAACCCGACTATCGGTTTCTAATGTCGTATCGTTGGCTACCGAAATATTCCCGATGTTTCGGCAACATTTTCCAAAATTTTTGTCCATGATTTGTTTTCTTTTCCTTGTCACTCTTGCAAAACTAATGGTACTTTTTAACAAGCTTAAAGATCCCTTTGGAGCTTTCTTACCTCATAATCCCCCTTTTTATCTCATTGATGATTAAGCAAAACACATTTAATCAGAATTGGTAACGGGTTAGGGTACGGGTTATGGGTTATGGTTAACTTCTCTTTGGACTGTTCAAGAAGGGGACTGGGCTACTGAATAATGAATGGGCTTTTGGAAGGGCAGAAGATGATAAGGGAAATGTAGTTGAAGGTAAAATCATGGGGGCTATTCATGGTGGTCCAAAAAGAAGTGAACGGCCCTTAAAATTCAATAGCTTTTATCTTCAGACCGAAGAGTTATACAAATAAACATCACTTTTTGGGGCCCCCTCACGCTGTTAGATGAAAGCCATCATGTTTTCTGAAGATAGTAAATACTTAAACCATGATGTTATAATACATCGAATCATATTAGTTTGGTGCCAATTCGGTGGTTGTTTAATATGATATTAAAGATTGACTACTTGAATATTTAATCTACATTCTGTATTTGAGAGAAATTCAGTAATGTTCTAGTTTGATTATTTATTTCTCAGCATGCTTGGGTATATAAAATTATCACATGAGGTAAAGATGCTTAAGCATGATATTTGTATTAAACCATAATCTTTTAAGTTTGAGCTTTTAATTCACATCAGCCAACCAGTGTTGAATTCACATCCTTCCACTGGTAGATTGTCACACTGATGGTTGTTGCGTTATTGAGAGCATCTGAACCAAATTTCCATGAATATAATGTGTTTGTCATTAGAATTCTTCAGTGGATGCCAGCACATTGACATTGCCATTGCTATATATATCTGTCAACAAAATAAATGGTCTGAATCCCATCTGTGAAAGCGTCAACTTTTTCCAAAACGTTCAAAAGAAGAATCAGAGTAGCTGCTGCTGTTGAGCCTCAAATCTGCTGTAGATATCTTTGAAAGCAAAACCCCTTAGGCATTCTGTATTCAGACACATGGACAACAATGAACCACTTGGTTTAAGTTGGCAATTCTTCTATTTCCACATTTTCCACATTTTGGGTGCATGCCACATTAGGGAAAACTATAGATGCTAATAAGTAGTAGCATCCTAGGCCCAGACCTCTATGGTTTTAGTTATGGGAAAACTATGTGTGCGGATCCTCATTTCCAATTTAATTAAAAAAAACTAGGTTAAGTCCTAAATTTTAAAAAGATATTTTATTTAAGGATCACGATTTTAAATGTCTTGAATGTATCATGTGTTATATATGTCTAGTTTAAGATTTATTAAGATTAGAAGCCCAAGATTTGTTGAATCCTTTATAAAATATTTTATCATCTTTATTAAATATTTTTGAAATCAAGGGACTTAGGGCTTGTTTGATTTTTTTTTTTAAAAACTGTTTTTGAAAACACAAAAAACTTCATTTTTGTGTCATAAAAAATGTTCTTGTTATCCAAATTTAATATTTAATATGTTTTTTATGTTTAAAAAAAAAAAAAAAACTATGAATAAAACATATAATTTTTATTTTCCTTATTCTTTTTGTTTTTAGAACGATAAACAGTTTAGCAAAACACCCCTTAGCATTGTTCTAGATATTTTGATCATAATTTTCCAAATTAATCGAAATGGGACCCATAAACATACCCATTATTTATCATGTGGTGTTTGGATCAGTACATTTATTCTGAAACTAGGCCACAAGTCCTGAGTAGATGAGAAAGGGCATCGATCAAATACATGGCAGGCAATAAATTTTCATGCATGCATATACAAGCAACTGTTTTCTATTACAATAATTCTTCACTTCACTCTTTGCTTTGTTGGGAATCTCTTTTCCTAACTTAGATAAGAGGACAAGGAGAGACTCCCATGGCTTTGCTTCAGAGTTCAGACAGAGGTTTGCTTGTGACCATTATTATTATTATTATTATTATTATTATTTATTATTATTTATTTGCACTTAAATTAAAATTTTGTCTAATCCATTATTGGGTTAGGTCTAAGCCCAAATCCATGAGTAAAAGTATAAATAAAAAGTCCAATGGTATTTCTAAAAATTTTAAAAATTTTTGCAAGTCAAACAAATTTTTTTCTCAAATATCAAAAGTGGTAGTTATTTGCAGATATGGAATTTCTTTTAGGAACAAGCCTCCTAATAAAGACGTAGATAAATCCTTGAGGAACAAACTTCCCTAATGGAAGATGTGGGTGGTGGCTTTAGGAAGTAGTAAGAGTGGAGAAAATAGAGACTTGGGCAGTAAGTCAAAACGTTTATAAAAGGAGCAGAAATGAGAACCAATGAATGAACAAAACAATCGACTCGGTAATGTAAATCTATTTCAACAAGTCCTACATTTTCAACCAGCTTTTGTGGGTGCCTTGGGTCCAAGCCCAACCCTTATGGCGGGCCAAACCGATCCAAGGGTATCAAAGGGAAAAGGCCCAGGAACCGGCTGGCCCACAAATGTCGGACCAACCTTCCGCCCGGATATCTCAAGGAGATTGAGCCTATACATTAGCCCAGTATGAGTGCTCGGCCCGGTCTTTCCGCGGCGGCAGGGTTACATAGCACGGACGGCTGATTAAGCTCAAGCGCTTACTTTCGGTGACAATTCCCCAGCGAAGTTGCCCGGTCGGATCTCTATCGCTAGCGGAAGTTCACTCATGAGCGACATACGTCGCCGACCCCGAAATAGGAGAGCACTCCTCGATAGTGTCCCTATCTGCTTGGAAACGATTACGCCTGAGGAAACAAATCTCTTTTCCGAAATAAGAGCCAACTTCTCCTACCATTAGGGGAAGAAATCGTCTCTTCCCCTACGATCAGGGGAAGAAATCGTCCACCCTCCGGAAAAGTTGGATCTCCTATCTCTCTCCATAAAAGGGAAATAAATCACACCAAAAGAGGTGCGATTCTGTCGAAAGCGTGGTGGCTTGAACAGATGCTGAGGAAAGCTAACCGCCATCGGAGGGGCGACGGATAACCTCCGTCGTCTTCGTGTTTGTTTTGCAGGTTGCTACCAGATTGCTGTTAATTGGTGAATGCCACGACGATCCATCGACTCTTAGAATTTAGGAGACCACAATTAGCGTGTGGGAGCAGTGACGAAGTCCGCAAGCGTCTGAGAGCTTGGGTACATCCGCTCCCAGGCGACCCTCCGATCTGTAAAGCCTTGGCTATTCCCAAACTTCCCACTAGATTGTCGAAATTCAGCACCATGACCTTGAGAAATCCGCGAGATCTGCCCTCGAGGTCGGTTCCTCCTCTAGCGCCTTGAGGTGGAAGCTAGACGAGAGGAAGCCGGAGACATGAAGTGGCCGGCTGCGTGCAGGCCCGAACGATTCTGGGAAGAAACGGCGTCTGGACCAAATTGGGAAGCCCGGTAGGGCGAGCCTCCTCGCCTTTTCCTCCTTCCCATCCCGACCAAAGGCAAAGTGTTGCCACGGGCGTGTCGACTACCCGGTGATTGATGAATTATCCCTCGGTTCCCTCTCCCACGCGTTCATAACACCCCAATTATACCTACTTAGTTTTATAACATGTTTGGGTATAATAAGCAATAAAAGAGTATATTTATTCGAATAAAATAAAGATAAAAACAAAAGTAGGAATATGCATAAGTTAAAATTACAAATAATAAAGAAGATTTGAGGCTATTGTAAAAAATATTATAAATTGATTTTAAAACCATATAAGAGTTGGAAGACCAAAGTAAAATAAAAAGGGGATAAGATCAAATAAGGATAAGACCAAAAGAAATATCTTATTTTGGTATTGGAGAAAAGGAGAGCAAATACGAAGAAGAAAGAAGAAGAAGAAGAAGAAGAAGAAGATTACAGGTATGGAATTTGAGTATGGGTACGGATACATGTCTTGGGTTGTATGGAACTGTGAATATTTGTATGAATATACATGTCTTGGGTTTGGAAACTCCCAATCTCATTTCTTGTTAGGATTAAGTTGAGAAGAGCTCTAAGGATCCTAGATATGTGCTTTAGGAAGGGTCTAGTTGCAAGTTGAACCAAGAAAATTCCCTATTTTTGATCATATACAGTAGCCGGACCTTAGAACGAGTTTTTGAGTCAGAAATAAAGAGAATTTGGAAGTAAAGTCCTTCTGATAAATTGTAGCCACATCAATTAATAACTTGATGTTAGGCTTTTGAATTTCTCGATTTGGACCTCTCTAGCAGGAGCTAAGTTATAGTCCTCGCTTACTGAGGTCAGCCCAGCTAAATCTGGTAGAAATTCGGTTACGCAATTAGGTCCAACGGACCTTAGAACGAAGTTTTGAACCAGAAATAAAAGAGAATTTGGAAGTAAGTCCTTCTTGGAAATTGTAGACACATAAATGAACTTGATGTTAGGCTTTTGAATTTCTTAGTCGGACTTGATGGGCAATTATGGTCTTTTTACTCACAGTGATCAAATGGGTGCAGTCAGCCGCCGGGGTCGTCTGGTAAGGGTCGTCGGGCCGCGTGGGGTCGTCGAGTCTGAAGAGGTCGATCTGTGGGGTTGTCGGGCCTTTGTAGGGGTCGTCGGGTCCTGAAGAAGATAGTCCTGTGGGGGTGATGAGGTCACATGGGGTCATCCGGGACTGTAGGGGGTCATCGAGATCTGTGGGGTCGTCCGGATCTGAAGAGCTCGGCTCGTCGAGGCGAGCTGCGCTTGACCTCCAGCCGGAGGTCATATCTCCTTCGTTTGAACTCCGATTTGGGTGTTCTTGGACTCTATAAGCCCATTGAGTCAGAATCCATCCATATGCCTGAGGAGATTATTAGATGTCAGACCAGGTGTCGGACCAGGCTCGTCGCGGTGCGGCTCGTCGGTTCGAGTCGGCTCGTCAAGGTGGCTGGCATGACCTCCAACTTCGGAAGGTCATATCTCCTTCGTTTGAACTCCGATTTGGGTGTTCTTGGACTCTATGGAAAGCCCATTGGGTCAAGAATCCATCCATATGCATGAGGAGATTATTAGATGTCAGACGAGGTGTCAGACCGAGCTCGTCACTTCAGTGCAGCTCGTCGGTCCAAGTCAGCTCGTCAAGACTGACTGCGCGCGACCTCCAACTTCGGAAGGTCATATCTCCTTCGTCTGAACTCCGATTTGGGTGTTCTTGGGACTCTATGCGGCCATTGAGTCAAGAATCCATCCATATGCCTGAAGATATTAGATGTTAGACCGGGTGTTAGACTGGGCTCGTCACTTCGGTGCGGCTCGTGTCGGTTCGAGGTCGGCTCGTCGAGGTATTGC
Source organism: Tetrastigma voinierianum (assembly GCA_016808115.1). Classification (NCBI taxonomy): domain Eukaryota; kingdom Viridiplantae; phylum Streptophyta; class Magnoliopsida; order Vitales; family Vitaceae; genus Tetrastigma; species Tetrastigma voinierianum. The sequence goes on from JAEQBH010006378.1 coordinate 49,335, forward strand.
GCTGACCTCAACTTCGGAAGGTCATATCTCCTTCGTTTGAACTCCGATTTGGGTGTTCTTGGACTCTATAGAAGCCCATTGAGTCAAGAATTCATCGATAGACAGCAGTAAGATTGGAACTCATATTAGTTCAGAAAACACAGAAAACAGTAGGCAGTACAGGTAACCATAGTTATTTGTATTATGAGAGCCTATTATGAATTCATAAATAGCTCATAAAAGTATCACAGTGTAAGCATAGTTATTTATGCATATAATGAAGTATGAAAAATGTAAAGATATGAATAAGCGATTGTATATATATCTCATATGATTACGAATGACAATAATTATTCGGGAATATGAGATATCTTGAAACATAAAATACGTATTGATTGTCTGCTTTAGAGCACAGGTAGGGATAGATGGGCATGCTATTAGGAAGAATAAGTCTGCAGCATAATATCAGTTATATTAGATCGGGACCCGTTTGGGTCGATGACATAGATCCCGTTTGGATCACGGTGGCCCCGAAAGGGTCACCACAGCGCCTCCGGGCCCTCATGGATAGTCACTGTCTCGTACAGTGATGATACCTTCGGGTATATTATATTACAGCGCCTTCGGGCCCTCATGGACCACTGTTTCATACAATGAATATAGCGCCTCCGGGCCCTCATGGACCATTGTTTCGTACAGTGAGTATATAGCGCCTTCGGGCCCTCATGGTTTCCTGTATCCACTTAAGGTTTGTCACGGACATGAAACATAAAAAGAAAATAGCAGTATATGCAAAAGGAAGTGTAGAATTACCTGACATGATATGAGAAGCATACTTGCTATACGATGATAGTATACGATTACAAGAACAAAAAGAAATCTAAAAGTACAAGATTACACATAGAAAATATATGGAAGATGATAAGAAATGGCGGATTTATGAAAAGTATATATATATATATATATATATAGAGAAATGATAAGAGTACGTAAATGTTATATGTATTATATGCATTTTGTATAAAAGTGTGGTGACTCTTAATAGAAGTCATATTCCCACTAGCGTAAAAACAGCACGGGTGTTCAATGGGTATGCGTACGAAATCGAAAGAGCAGGGCAATCCACATGGGTAGAGCCACACATCAATAGGTGCCTTTGGAAGACCTTTAGGTCTATTTTGTATGAAATTTTGTAAACCCGTGTAAATATTGTAAATGTTGAACATTTCCATATTTGGAGCTTAATATATATATATTTTGTGTCCATTTGCTCTGAGAATGTAATACAAGTTAATTGTTTAACGATATATGAATATGCAAGTGTAAAGGTTATAAAGTATGATAAAAGAGTGACCCTCACTTGACATCTTATCTTAGAGTTGGGGTGTATCCTGATTTAGTGGTATCGAGCATCCGGTTGGTTCGGACCATGATCGAATTCGGATCGGAGAAAGGGTAATCACAGTTCACCATCTCCGGCGTCGCGAGCCGCTCGAAAAAGGCCACCTCGTAGGTCCGGTCGGTCTGTCGATGTCTGGCGTCGGGTGCGGAGAGAACCTAGTAGGGACGGCGAACCTCCCCAACACTAGCTCCCCCAGTATCGCTAGCGGGCGGAGGGCTTCCACCGCCTAGGCCGTCCTTATCTTGGCCGTGTGGATCTGCTTTGCGCCCCTGGATGATCCCTCCCTCGTATGCAGGGGGCCACTGGACATGCTTTCTACTCCCCTTGGACAACATATCCTGGACTACGATCCTCCCCACGACTTTTCCATTCCACCCTTAAGCGTATGCGATGGATCATCAGACCCGTATGATCCGCGTGTTACATTCTGATCGGGCTGATGATCCTAAAGCGTAGGGGATGATCGGCTACTCTACAGGTATTCGGCCGGCGGCCTCGGGGCACTGCTTTAATGTGGTTCCTGGCTCCACTGGGGATCGTGCGATAAACACGTTCGTGGCCCATGGATCGCTTTCGTCTCCCGATATTTATGCTCTGTCGACGAAAGGAACATCGGCTCCCTCGATCCAGCCGCCGAAGCGGGAAGGCGAGTCCATCAGGGACTTCACCGCAGCGAGTTCGGGCGGGCCGTTCGGCAAATAGACATGTACGGTGTGGACGTGGATTCTGAATTTTAGAAGAGGCTTGAGTGGCGCCCGTTCTTTCGGTCTATCTTTGAGACCCTCCGGTAACCATGGAAGGGCCATATATGCAGTCGGGCGGATAAATTCTACCTGGAGGATAACATCAGACGACTTCACAAGCGGTTATGATAGCCGCCTAGAGCGACAAGCCGTAGTCGAGGGTCCGGTAGAGAGCGAGAAAAGCAACCAAGGCAAGAACCAGAAGCGCCTCGATGGGCAATCCGAGAAGAAGAAAGATCCCCCCCAGTTCACCGCTCTCAACATCGCCTACGATCGACCACGCCCTCATTCGGGACCTTCAGACTTTAAATAGCCCCACGATGAGGCGGTCGGTTAGCGTAATAGGTCCTTGCGATGTGACTACCATAGGGACCACGACCATGAAACCAATGCTTGCGAGCCTCGAGTTCGATGAGAAATTGGTCGGCCGGCCACCTCGGGCGGTGCCCGAGAGAACGACCAGCGGGCAACAACCGCCCACGATTGTGGGGGCATTAGGCGGAAATTGAACTATGTCTCGAGCCTCGGCCAGAGCCATGACTTCATAATGCAGAGGCCGATTAATGACAATCTGATCAAAGCAGCGAAGAAGAGCGGCGAGACTGACCTCAGTTAGAGCTCGAGTAAACACCATCGGCCGGCGACGCCCGGTATGATCGGTGAAACGACCTATCCTTTCTATTAACCTACCTGGTCATCACACCACACTATGGCTAGCACTTGTAATGCTTGTAGCCATTACGCGGCTTTGATGTACCACGAGGTCCTCGTCGATCAAGCCGGTCGCGGTTGATGCGCTCCATCTCGACCTTTAAGCGAATGAGTCTCGATTGACCCGGCTCCACTCCCCTGGTAGGATTACGTCGGGTTTCAGCGGGGTTACCACGGTGTCGTCGGAGGCGTCACCTTTTACACATCCAAAGCGAAGTCTAATAACTAGCAAGAACTATTTTCTGTAGTAGAAGATTTGGGGCCTTACAATGCTATTTTGGGCTGAGCTTGGCTGCATGCAATGAAAGTAGTGCCTTCCACATATCACTAAACAATAAGTTATCTAGCAGAAGTGAATGATTGGCCTCCGAGGAAACGATTAAGCGCACGCGGTGTTATCGAGACCTCTCACAAGAGCGGGCAAGTGGCGCTCAGAGGAACTCACACCATTTTTGAGATGAGCCCCTCATGATAGCAATCCACAGTCAGCGCTTGGGCTTCCTTGCAGCGGATGAGAGGAACCGTTGGCTATGGATCCCTTAGAAACCGTGTAACTCGACGGGTCGGACAGATGCATCTATATTAGCACCCTCCTCTCCAAGGAAGAAAAAGCCTAGTTATGCCAAGTTATACAATTCAATGTCGATGTGTTTGCTTGGATTCATGCGGATATGCCCGGGATCAGCCCCGTTCACGCCTCACACAAGCTAAATGTTGCCATCGCGGCTTGGTCAGACCAAAAGTGAGAGCGTTTTCACCACATTCGCCACCTGGTCATCCAGGCCAGGGTGAGTCTTATACGAGAGATGGATTCATCGGGACCAGTGGAAATACCTAGGAGTGGGCGACGACGTAGTGGTGGTTCTAAAAAGGGAACAAATGGAGTATGTGTGGTTCACCACGGACCTCGACAGCGCTTGTCCCGAATGGCTTCCCCTACCCGCATAGATAAGATTGTGCATGCCTCGGCAGGGCACGACATGTTATCCTTTCTGGACGCTTTCTCTGGATATCCATAGAATCCTATGCACCCCTGAGATCTGAAAAGACATCTTTCATCACGCCCCACGGACTGTATTGCTATAATGTGATGCCCTTCGGATTGAAGAATGCAGGGGCCACTTATCAGAGGTTGGTGACGAAAATTTTCCGACCTCTGCTCGGTAGTACCATGGAGGTTTATATTAACGATATGATGGTGAAATCCAAACAGCGCCCGGATCATGTCACTCGTAAGCGGGCGCGATCTCCTCAGGGAATGGCATGAAGCTTAACCTTTAAAATGCGCATTTGGGGTCGAGTGTCGTAATGAATTCACCAGTTTATGAGTACCTGAAGAGGAATAAGAGACAAATCCCACTTATTTAGAGCCATCTTTCAATCATGACCCCACTTCTAAGAAAGAGATCCAGCAATTGACCGGTCGGTTAGCAGCCCTTGGGCGTTTTATCTCGGCTTCAGCGGCCCAGGAATTTGAAACCCTTTTTCACTACCGGGGGGAGCGGTAGGCGAGTGGGACGAGTGCGGCCAGGGCATTAGTAGCGATCGGCGATATCTTCTGGGGCCCCGATCCTTGTGAGCCACGGGCGCGGAGACATGCTCACATCTTTACCTTGCGACGAGAGTACCGTTGAAGTCTGCCTTATTTAAAGAATGCGAGGATTCGAAATTACGGCCATTATTCTTTGTTAGCAAGTCCTGCGATCTGAAACCGGTACACCCACCTTGAACAAAAATTTGCCTTAGCCTACGAGACGGCCGCCCGAAGCTCAGCCCTTCACTTCGGGAGCCCGTCATGTTGTGGTACTTCTTGATCTGGCTGAACTATCCATAAATAGGATTTATCGGAAGAATGGCAGATGGGCAATGGAGCCCGGAGAATACGAATACAGTACAATGGCTTTCAAGGGAAGGCGAGTCTTGGCGAATTCCTTTCTTGGAACTCCAGCGACCTGATACACGCCCAAACAACGAGGGCTGGTGGACCCTCTGCGTTGATGGGGCCTCCAGACAATTAGGAGTCGGTATCGGTCTACATTTAACTCCTAGGGAAGGATCGAAACGGAGTAGTTCGCCCAGGCCCCGATGCCTCGATAAAGAGTCAGAGTATGAAGCCTTGATGGTTGGAGTTGAATTCGCCCTCGCCGTGGATGCTGACAACCTCCTAATTCGAAGCGACTCGCAGCTGGTTGTAGGACAAGTGAACGCATAATTTGAATCCAGAGAACCCCGAATGACGAAATATACTTCCTTAGCGAATCGAAGCTAAAGTACCCTCTCGGCTGGGAAGCCAGACATGTTCCCGGGGACCCTTAGCGGAGAATTCGATGCCTTAGCCAACACATTTGCTTGAAACTTCTTTGCGATGGGAAGATATACCTCATCTTATAGAGCGGGGACTCATCCATGCGTACCCGAGTAAACCGATATCTGGGAGGCTCCCCCATCTGGATGGATCCCATCTGACTACACGATACCGGGGGAACCACCGGATGACAAAGAAAGCAGGCACCTGAAATTCAGTTCGGTCGCCGGGTTCTCCATGAGTATCTGGGCGGAGCTATATCGCGGTCCCTCGGTGGACCGTACTTGAAATGCCTAACTCCCAAACAAGGCCAGTACGTGTTGGCTGAGTTACATGAAGGTATATGCGGAAACCACCCGGGAGGAAGAGCCCAGCTCAGGAAGCTCACACGTGGGAGTATTGCGACGTATGAGTGGGATCATTTGCCCAGGCCCCTACGTCGAAGAGTATGACCCACTTGGCGAATGTCTCCGTTTGAGATCTCGGTCTGAGATTTGGTTTCCATCCTTTAGCCGTGGCGAATTACATCTGATAGAGGGATTGATATTGTGGGCCCGTCCCCGCTAGCCCCAGCACAAAGAAATTATTCTTGATCATGACGGACTAACGGTAGATGGATGGGAGCGAAGCCAGCGTCCCATTAAAGATAGAGATGTCATTTCGGTTCATACGGAAGAACATTGTCTGCGGGTTCGACATCCAGAGAACAATCGTGTCGGATAATGGAGCCTTGATTCTCTGACCGTATATGGGATTTTTGCGAAGGCGAAAATCACGAAATTGTACTCCACTTTAGATATCCTCAAAGCGTGGCCAATGAAGCCACAATAAGACAGCAGTGGCGCCCTCAAGCGGTTAGATTCGGCTAAAGGGAAATGGGTGGAGAGGCGCGGGGGTGCTCTGGGCATACGGGACCGCGGCCAGAAGGCCGACCCGGTGTCTCAGCGCTACCTCACGGGATGGAAGCGGGTTATCCTGCGAGATGCATACGCCTCTGGCGACACGGTAATGCGATCCGGCGAATGAAGAATCCGTGATCGAAGAACTAGACAACTAGTGATGAGGCTGCGAGGCGCGGCCCGGTCGAATAGCTGTATCGGCGTCGCTTGGCGAACTCTTATAACAAACCGGTAAAGCCTCAGATATTTCCAATAGGAGATCTAGTTTTGCGGAAAGTTTTGAGAATCTGCATAGGACCCCACGACGGGGAAATTCTAACCCTAGCTGGGAAGGCCGTATGTAGTCGGCGACTCGAGGGCAAGGTCTATCTTGCTTAGATAAAACCAACGGAACTCCTGTACTAGAATGTGAAATGCCATGCACTAAAGGTATTATCAATAAAAAATATGCTTTATTTATCAACTCGCGGCGTATCTTCCACGATTTCAATACATAGTCGGTCTGGTCAGGCGGCGCAGTTCAGCGACTGCGACACAGCCACCAGTCACATATGGCTGGTCAGTACAAGTCAGGCGGCGCGATTCAGCGACTGCCGGCCCGGCCGCAGATCACATAAGCTGGTCGATTACAATCCCGTGATGCGGTTCATTTGCCGGCCAGCCTGAATCACATCTGGGTGGTCGATCTAATCCGTGGCGCGAGTTCAGCGACACTGCGACCCGGTATAGATCCTGTCCCATTTGGTCGATTACAAGTCGGGGCGCGATTCAGCGACTGCCAGGCCAACCGCAGTCACATACGGATGGTCAGTCTGAAGTCGGCGGTGCGGTTCAGCGACTGCTCGACCTTTATATCACATTTGGGCGGTCGATTACAAATTCGAGCGGCGCGGTTCATTGGCTTTGCCGGTCCGGCTACGAGATCCGCATCGGCTAATCGATTACAAGTCGAAGAGCAGTTCAACGACACACTTGACCGGCCACGAGATCCGCATATGTTTGGTCAATCTGAATCCGGTGCGCGGTTCAGCGACTTGCATTTGCCTGAGGATCACATATGGTGGTCGATTACAAGTCGGCGGTGCAGTTCAGACACATAGGCCCGGCCTGAATCCGCATCGTTTGGTCCCAGTCTAATCCGTGGCTGCAGTTCAACTGGCTTGCGGCGCGCTCTGAGATCTGTCCCGGTGGTCGGTCTAATCCGGGGAGCGCAGTTCAGCGACACAGGCCAACCACGAATCGCGTATGGTGGGTACGAATTCTGGTCGGGCGGTGCGATTCCTTTGACTGCCGACTTCCGGCTTTATATCCGTTTAGTGGTCGATTACAAGTCGAGCGGCGCGGTTCATTGACACCGGTCCGGCCGCGAGATCCACGTCCCAGTAATCGATTACAAGTCTCGGCCAGGCGGTTCGCCCGGCACAGGCCGGCACGGATCACATCACGGATTTGGTCGGTCTGGCGTCCGGCGGTAGCGGTTCAGCGACACTGGCTATACCAGATCACATCTGGTTGGCCGATCCCTAAGTTCGGGTGGCGCGGGTTCAACGGCTGCCCGCGGCCACGATTTTATCCCGGGTGGTCTAGTCTGGTGGGCGGCGCCGGTTGCGACTGCACGTGACATAATCACGCTGGCCCGGTCCGAATTACAAATCCAGGCGGCGCAGTTCACTTCTGACACTTTCGGCCAACCACCAGATCACGTCTGGTGGTCAGTCTAATCCGGGCGGCGGTTATTTGACATGCTTTCGGCAACCTGAGATCTGTCCCGGTAGTCGATCTAAGTCCGGTAGCCTTGATTCCACTAACCTGCGACCCGAGCCTGAGATCACATCTGGTAGTCCAGTCTAATCCGGCGCGCGGAGTTCAGCGACTGCGGCAGCGCTCTGAATCCACATCGGCGTGATCTAATCTGTCTTGTAGCGATTCAAAACCTACTGTTGACATACAATGATTAATTTTCATCTCACGGCTCTCGTAGAAAAATTCTACCGGAGTCACATATATGTATTCAAAATAAACATTAAACGAGAAATGAGTAGGAGTCGAAAGAAAAAAAAGCAAATTGTTTGGTATAATGAGCAAACAAACTGCCTCATAAACTTAAGCTCTACTGTTAGGAGGACGTCCGGAAGATCTTGCCTCCGTTGGAAGGCCACCTCCATTAGAAAACCTCCTCACCCGGCGGCGGATGGACTATTAAGCGAAACGGTCTTCCGCTAACAACTCACGAGATCGAAGCGGCGGCAATGCTGAGGCGGCGGATTAGCAAAGAAATCGCGATAAGTGGAACTAAAGGAGTTCGGCATGCCATCAGGGATTTCTGGCTTCTCCGCGCATGAAATGTTGTCTTATAGCGCAATGACCGTAGCCCGTAATTAAAGCGTATCACGCAGATCAAACGCAACCTCCATCATTTCCCTGTCAGCGACAGCCTTCTCCCGAAAGGCGGTAAAGTCATCTTTGACATCTCCGAGCTCTAATTTTTCTTCTACGAATGGCTATTTCTTCTTACGCCTTGCAGGCCTCCTATGGCGACGACGCTTCTGGCCGGTTCCATGATCAAACTCCGCTCGGCGAGCCTCTTCATAGCATGGCGATACGAACGTGACTTGACTCTATCGTACCCAGTATTAGGAGCTCCTCAGTCGTCAATTTGGCCATCGCCGCCTCATGGCCCGCTGAATCCCTCTCAGCCTCGGCCCGGGCATCTCTTTCAGATTCTCTAGCTTCCAGCTCCAAACGACGACATGTCAGTTCGGCTTGCTTCAATGAAGCAATGCGCATTTCTGCTCGCCCGTACCGCTGAACAAACGCCTTGTCGCTTTCGGCGTCCTAAGCCGAAGCTCGAACTAAATGATGCTGCGGTGCCATGTTCACAGACTGACTGATCCACGACTGCTGAGACCCGGTAGCAACTAATAAAGAAGGGTAATAACGCTCGGCTTCATGAGAATAGATAACCTATCTTATTTCGGTAGAGTGAACAAATTGGTTACGGACACATCATGCCGTCATCAATGATTGCAAAAATCCTCCTTCGAGGGTAGAAGCAAGGGCGGGGAGCAGTATAAACATGGTCCCGAATGCGGCGACCACGGTACGATATAGTAAGTCTGAATCATTATACCAAGTTGGTAGCGGACTCTCCCACGATGAAAGGGCTCCGAAACCCAGCGTCAGTATTTTTATTTTTATTTTACCTTCTTATCCCTAGGGGCCGATATATCTACTCTAGGGGGCTCCGTCCTGCGAGGGGGAATGTAGTTATTGGTAATTACTTGAGGTAAAGCGTTTGGGTCTAGAGCGAAGTAGGACGCGTGAACTTCCGATACATTTTGTGACCCTGCATGCGATATGAAGAGTGGGATTATTTGGGCGCTCGTGGGCGGATCATCATCATTCGTCCGGGATTGGTCGGCCCCGGCCTGTCGTTGGCCCCCCAGTCGGGAGCGGGGATGGTGATTGCTCGGTCCCGAACTACGATCCAGCGAGTTGATCCTTGGTGGCCGGCTGGCTCGAGTCTGACTCCCCACTCGAACTTACCTGCTGCTATCTTTTCCGGGCGGCATATCGATCAAGCAACCCCGCCGTCCTCTCCATCTGCTCTTCCTCCTCTAAATCCTGGGGATCGTCCGGGTCGTTAGGAACGCAAGGTACAAAGTTCCTTTAGACCGGGCGTGTTCAATGCTTAAAGCGCCTTCTTTGGCTTAATCTTTGCCGCACTCGGGCGGCTGCGCTGTGCGCCCGGAGGGATGCGCTCGGGACCACGCTCACTAGCTTCCCGACCCCGGCGGGGGAGATGAATCGAGACCTCGGCGAAGGGCGGATGATCTTGATGCGCTGCGGGCCCCACACCCAGGCTCGTGCCTGGCTAATCCGGGAAGGCTAGCGTGCGGAGAAGCTAGATGTCACGTGTCAGCTAACAAAGTGCTCCCCCTCCACGACATTCGAAGGAAGCGACCTAGGGATAACTGGAAGGGTATAAGGAGCCGGGTTGTTCCTCACGACATATATATTCTCTCGGGTAAGCAGAACTTGGTAATGGCGCTCCTACTTGGAAATCTCTAAAAGTCGGCGAATCTTCTCAATGCTCGACTTCTTCACCCATTTCACCAGCCTTCCCCTCTAAGCCTTACCTACATGGGTAACCAATAGTTAGTACATCATAACACCAGGGTGAACACACAGACCAGGACTGGCATAACTGCAGACCTGGGAAGGACTAGGATCAGTTAATGTTAAATGGCAACCCGGGGGAACCCGGGGTTTCATCCCAAGGACCCCTCACTAATAACGCCCCTTTCGCCTCCGTCTTGGGCGAGTCGGGGAGCCCGTTCACAATCTGAAGTCGTGGGCTCAAAACTGACATGGACATCCGGCCACCCGACCCTATGTTTAAAAGGTAAATGATAAAAAAGCTCTCCACAGCGTGAGATCAGTGTCTGAATGGTTCGACATGCAACAACAAATCGAGAATGCGGTACGTTGGGATGTATAGAGCTTGGCGAGTGCGGGATAAATGTAGAAACTATTTGACTATAGCCGGCGCGGGAAGCGCAGTCCGAGGTACGCTAGATGTTCCGCAGTAAAAAAACACACCATTATATTTCCCGCTCATGGACTCCTTCATCTCTCCATCGGCCAAGAAGGTCGATGTTATCGAGGCACCTCGCATTACATCTTTAGTTCCTCCACATAAATCATAGACGCAATGATGTATGCGAAGGTTTAGCTGGGGCCATCCTCCACGGACGACCACTAGTGGAAGTTTCCTTGACCCTCGCCGTGAGCATATAAAAGGAAGGAAAGAAGTTGAATATTGGAGCCCCCAGGCATATAACAAGTAGGTATAAAATATACCACTAATGACGACAACGCCGGGCGAGAATACGTGTTGAACTCCTCTTCCGGAGTTCTTAACATGGAGCCTCGTCACCCTGAGACTATCACTATCGAAAGCGATGTAAGGTACGTGGAGTGAAATGCGCTAACACTTTATAGCGATGACTGCGGAAGAAGATAAATCGAAAGCGACCACCATGAGGAAAAGTGCGGCTTAATGATGCCTATCTAATATACCTCCACCTAGGGTATGTAGCCGCATTTAATGCAGCTGCGACCGATCGTTTGCACAACATCTAAACCGGCCAGCATTGGTTTGTACCACTAGAGACACGATAGATTACGATGGGCCAAGCCCAAAGACCTTCCTCTCAGCCTCATAAACCGACCCATTAGCTAATTAGTAATGGTCGAGCAGCCGTATTTAGATAAAATTATAGAATACTTGTACATAATCGCAATAAGGCACAAAAATGATAAGGAACTACAGTTTTATTAATATCACCAAAAAGGATGTTTGGTAGTGCATAGCAATGCTTGTTGTCAAGCAATGTTTTACGATACATTCAACATAAGGCGTCACGAAGTAGGCGGCGTCCATCTTTGAATCAGAAAAGGTGCCGTTGAGGCCAAAAAGAAGAAGGTGGTGATGGGACTAAGCGAAAGCGGCTCCCGGTGCCGCGAGAGGCCAAGATGGTGATGGGACGAGAAGCGAGAAGCGAAATCCTCCGGCGTCACCACGGGTAGAAGGAGGAAAATGACGGGATGAAATTTGGTCAAAACGGCGAACCCTGAATTTAACGAGGTGCCCTGATGCGAGCTGCCGTCGAGTTTTAGAACCACCCAAATGCCTCCCCAAAAATTTCCGACTCCGCTCAAACCATATAGTCCCTGATAAACCCATGCCCGGACGGCATGGCCAACCAATTGATAACTATCCCACATCCCTCTGGCCGCCCGGCCTGAGGCCTTCATCATTGATCTAATGCACCTTTCTCTGCGAGCTTGGATAACCGGTGAGATAACGAACTTAAGTCGCTCTCGCACCTGCCCGTTCTTATATCTCGGGATCGATCGGGTGGTCGATGATATCGATCTGATTACATAAAGTTACAAAATTCACACTGAAAATTAAGTGACATTAATAATAAACTATTCCCTATGATACGACGATCAACCTTACTCTTTTTCCCAGCCGGGGACGGTTTACCTCCTCGGTAGGAAAAGGGGGGCATTGTGGGTGCCTTGGGCCGGGCGCAATCCGGCGCGGGGCGAGGGGCGGGTCGGTGTCTGCGCTTCAGGAGCAGCCCAGCCTGAATCTGGGCGACAGCCTAGATATCTCAAGGAGATTGAGCCCATACATTAGCCGACCCATGAGTGCTCGACTAATCTTCTGCCCGGGCGCTTGGGGATTTTATAGCTCAGGCAACTCGATAGCTGAAGCAACTTACTAAGTAGTATTCTCCCAAACAGTTGCAGTAGGATCTCTATCTTCAAAATGGAAATTCATCATGAAGCCTGACTTGATATCTCAAACGAAATAGACACTCTCAATAGTGTCCCTATCTGGAAAGCAGTTACGCACAAGGGAAACAAATCTCTTTTCCGAAATAAGAGCCAACTTCTATCTACCATTAGAAGAAATCTCTTCCTACGATCGGGGAAAGTAGTCACCCTCGAGAGAAAAGTTAGATCTCTATCTCTCTCCATAAAGGAAATAAATCACACCAAGAAGATGCGCATTCTAATTTGAAAAAAAAGTGCAGCTTATGACTCAAGATCTTCGAGAAAAAGGCTAGCACGCCATCGGAGGGGCGACGGATCGCCTCCTTCGTCTTCGTGTTTGTTTTGCAGGTTGCTACCAGATTTATGTTAATTGGTGAATGCCACGACGATCCATCGACTCTTAGAATTCAGGAGACCAAAGCTTTCATCAATTTTAGCAATCTATTTCCTAATTTTAGCCAAGTTTATGTCAAATTTTCATCATAGTGTTATTTCATTCCTTCATAGTAAAATCCAATGTTTTCTTAAGCATTCAATTCCTATAGTATTTTCGTTCGTACGACATTTTCTACTTTGATTATGAAAGACTGTCAAGGGAACCATGGAGCCTACATAGTATGATTAGAAGTTTGATCTTACGAGCCATTTCAGTTTGGAAACACTTTAATTTCTTAGCATGCTCGCACGCTTGTATTTTGTATGTTTGTGTGAAAATAAAAAATCACAACATATTTTTGGCACGCATGGTGGGACCTATCTTTGTTTTTAGATAGCCCAATCGAGCAAGAAGCAGACATAGGTAATGTGGATGTACCTATTCATGTCCCTAATGCTATTGAGTTTCATTGAAGCACTGAAGAACAAGAATTTAGTGGCTACACAATGTTTTGAAGAAAGAATGGTTGCACAAATTAAGGTTCTGGTTGACCAAATTAAAATTATGGTTGAAAAAACTCAAGCCATGGTTGATCATGCCAAGGTTGTGATAACTACGATAGATGAACAAGCCAAAACAACAACCAAGCAGGCTAATGCTATTGTGGAGGAGCAAGAACAACAATCTCAGTCGCAAGGGAATATCTTGAAGGCAATCTCAAAGATTGTTGGACAACAAAGATAAGAAGTTGCTTCTCAACTTATAAGGTAATTATCTGATGAGCTTTTGGGGGGGGCAGCACCCTATAAAATTTCAGGAAGTAGGTGGATTTCACCGCTCACCTATACAGGTTGAAAATTGCTATCTTCCTCCCCATAGGAGAGAGGATGGAACTTCAACGAATGCCAATGACGAACGTTCTAATCCTGTTAGAACAATGGCTCCTCAAAGGTTGTTTGCTAACACCAACTCGATTACGCAACCTGGAGCCTACAATGAGCCACTTCTTTTAGTTTGAGGCACGGGGGCACTATTCAACCACCCTTAAGGGTAGGTATAAATAGAGGGTAGCAAATTCCCCAGCTTTTTATGCAACCACCTCCACCACCAGATTTTGAGGCAATACACGAGCTATAAGGGCAAGACCTTAGACAAATTAGCCACCCAAAATTTTACAAGCCAGATCTAAAGGCAATAGACAGAGAGAATCCTTACCCAAGGGGGTATAGAATTCTTGAATGCTCTTCATTATCTAGAGAGAATGGACAATCCACCTTAAATCGTGTGGCTAGATTCATAGTGCAGTGTGGGGAATTGGCCAACTATGAGAATTTCGCATACTTCAAACTCAGGTTATTTCCTAACTCATTAACATAAGCTATTTTTACTTGGTATGTAACATTGCCAAGGAATTCTATTATGAGTTTGTAGGAAATGGAGAGATAATTCCACACACAATTCTTCAGAGTTGAACCTGAGATTTGCATAGCAAAATTATCAAGGGTAATCCAAAGGGGTGGAGAATCACCAAAGTCATTCATTACTTTCGTTCACCAGGAATGAAGATAGATCTGAAATTCATCTCTCTTATAAGCAGTACGTGAAGATAGCTGAAAGGGACTTGATATAGAAAGTGAGGAATTTTAGAGTATGGAGTTTAGAGACTTCTATGAGCTTGCTACTAAGGTAATAGAGTATGAAGAATTACAAAGGGAAGAAAGTCAACGGAGAAAGACCTCCATGGGAACTTACTGCCAAGAGGTGAATTATGAAGAAATAGCATTAGAAGATCTCCTAAGTATAAGTTTATTCATCTGCCCTCTATTGATGAAGAAAACACATGACTTATGGAAGAAGTCGTAGACCTCTAATACATAAGTACAATATATGTTTGATGTGGCAAATACTGAGGAAATTTTGATTTCCTTATGAAGGAGAAATTCATCAAATTTTCCTAGGATCACCAACTCCCCAGTGAAGAGGAACTCAGGGGAAAAGTATACTGTAAGTATCATAACTCATGGAATCATGGAACTAATTCTTATTGGAGTTTCAGAAATATTATCCAAGACAGAATCAACAAGTGAATATTGAAGTTCCTTGAGAAAAAAAGAGGTCATGGTGAATGATGAAGATCCATTTCCAACAGTGGCTTTAATCAACATAGCTGCTAACTCATGGGATCATGGAACTAATTCTTATTGGAGTTTCAGAAATATTATCCAAGACATAATCAACAAGGGAATATTGAAGTTCCTTGGGAAAAAAAGAGGCCATAGTGATTGATGAAGATCCATTTCCAACAGTGGCTCAATCAACATAGCTGCTACTGATTTGAGGGCAGTGCTAAATGCAAAGAAGGATGGGAGATTTTCTTCTAATGACAGGATAAGAAAAGTTTGGATTCCTAAGCAATATCTGGTTCATAGGTTGAATTGGTAGCAAAAAGAAGAGTGTCTGTAGCTAGAGAAAAGGAAAAGAATGGAAGGTATCCATACCATTTAAAACATGAAATCAAGAAGGAGAAATCCTCCAAAGGAAAGAATGTTTCTCCAAAAGAGAGACGTACTTTTCTAGAGGGAAAGAGCATGAACACTTCAAGGAGGAAAATACCTCCAAGGTTTGTTGTCTCTCACTTGGACAAGAGTGGAATGTGGTACAACATAAGAAATTTCCTTAAAAACTCACTAGAACTCAAAAAAGAAGGATGCATAGACTGAGAGCTATGGAGAAAAGGCAATTACCTGAAGAAATATCACAAGGAAAGCCAAAAGAAGTTGTGAGAGAAAAAGTGATGCCTACTCGAAAGAAAACCAAAATTGGGATGAAGGCTATAGAAGATGAAGAGTCTAGTTGCAGATGTTGCACCCCTTGACTCGAACCGACTCGACCCGACCCTACCCGACAATTGGATCGGACTCGGGGACGCGGACCACTAAATCCATTTATCTTTAAAACACATTTCATATACTTATTTTTTATAGGATATTTAATATCCATTTAATCATATTTATATATGTGAATATGATATCACTACATATTCACACTCATTAATATAAGAAGTATGCATTATATCTTTTCTAGAGGGCCCATAACTATACTTTAGTACAATATTTATACAAAATGGCATTTCCATGCCCTTTCCAAAACATTTACAAAATATTTTTCAGAGTTCACCTCTCATCTTTGAAAACCCATAATGTAACGTACATTCCATGATAAAAAAAAATAAAATATAATCTTCTTATGAAGATCTTTACATCTTTTGATTTCAATATAAAGTAGTCACATGATATCATGGAATGAAGTGTATGCATGAGACGGAGCATTTTCTTATACTACTTGCAGTTTGGCGATGGGCTCTACGGTCTTGATCCACCTTATCACTGATTACTGCTTGTGAAAATCGATGCGCTAAGTATTTTTATGCTTAGTGGTTCTTTGCATTTCTATTCTCATTTTCAAGCGATTATACCACATACATATGCATAACAATTAACTTTTTCTATATGCATCACTTAATCATCTCAAAAACATTCAACATATTTTTCCAAACAACCTTTCAAAATACTACTCATGTAATCCATGCAATATTTATAAATATAACATTTTATAGTAGTTTAACATACTTTCATTTTGTCTCAAATATAGAAATACAATAATTCTCATCTTTCATGCTTGTCACAACTCAATTCACACAATCCACACAATTATTAATCATTTTACCCTTAAACGAATTTAACCAAAACTTTCGGTGAGTAGGATAACCGAGAATCACGGCACGATCCCTGACGGGCTCACGGGCCGGTATAAACATTTAACCTAGTCTTGTCTGTGGGCTACGGTGGTTATTTTATTTTCATTTGTGTACTGCTAGATCTTATTCGCATTTGAGCTACGGATCGGTATGCCATTATAAATCATTTCGTTCGCAGTGCTGCTACATTGACTCTTATTGGTATACCAATCTACCCCTAACTCGAACATGACGGTTAACATTCGCTTAAGGGCATTAATAATTAGTCATTTACAATACAATTTTCACATTTCCACGATACAATTAACATTCTCGACGGATTCGCTTGTACATACGTGAATCCTGTCATGTTTTCCACTACATAGTTCATTTATAAATCAATTAACCAACACTAAAACAAATTCATTTATGGTTCAAATAGAAGCACATATGCATATGTTTGTCAAACATTTCAATTTAAGCGGATTGGAGCAACATAGATTTCATAACAAACATTCCAGATTTGTTTGACAACAAACACAAAACTTGAAACAAGAAGAGAAGTATGAAGAACAAACCAAAAAGATTGTCGATTCTTGACTCCTATTCCTTGTATCCAGATCTTAACTCAGGTTTTATCATCATCAGCCCCTAATCCATTCTGAAATACGTCCACAATGAAAACGAACAAAATCGATCGTATGCTAGTGTTTCTGGTTAGGGTTGATTTCTACCCAATACACCTTCACTTGTAAAATTTTTTGGGAACAAATGAGCCATATTTTTCCCAACCTCCTTCAAGAAAATGATAGTTCTATGAGTGTATTTTTAGTAGAAATTGGAATCATCCAATTCGGAGGACCGAAACTCAAGATATGTCATATAAACAATCGGGACCACTCTATTTTCAAAAACAACACTTCACTTTGACGAATTTATGGGTCCAATGGAGTCCAAATTTGAATACACTAAAATTAAGGAAATTTGTTTTCCTAGAAGTCTAGTTTACCTAGAAATTTGAATCGCTCAATTTGGATGAGTGAAACTTAACTTATGGCCTAAATACCAAAACTGTACCAAAACAACAAAATTGTACCAAAATAAAACCAGAATTTGCCCCAAAATAGAGCTTCACTTTGATGAATTTTTAGGTTCAATGGGATCCAAATTTGAATACACTTATTTCAAGGAAATTTGTTTTCCTAGAAGTCTAGTTTACCCAGAAATTTGAATCACTCAATTTGGATGAGTAATGGCTATGTTATGACCAAAACAAAAACATGGGTTTGGAAATTTTTTTGATAGCATCTCCCCTAAAACCCCAATATTTACTTTATACAAAAATTCCTCAAAACTAATCCTAATCAAAGTAAAAAGGCTGCTTGAACTCTAACTCAAACATATATAAACTAAATTATGGTTTTACCAATTCAAACACAATCAAAGAGGGAGTTAGGAGGGTTCCTAACAAGCAAATGAGTGAATCCATACTCAAACTTAGACAAGCATCCATACCTTAATCTTTTTGAACACTTCTCTAGCCTTCCTTCTTCATTCCTCTTCAAGAAAAAGTAGAGTCCAAAGATATGGCTATACACTCTCAACCGTAGCCTAAGCTCCCCTTTTGCCCAAATGAGAAATGATCTCATTTCACTAGACCGAATTTGGTCTTTTTCTCATCTTGTATAAGGCCTTGTTTGGCCTTCCCATTTTTGGCTTTCTTTTTTTATTTTTGCATTAAAGCCCTTCATTTATATTTCATTTGTTTAACAACTTATCACCTTTCTACTTTGGTATATACTCTTCTTCATTTATGACCTTTGGGTCCTCATTTTGACATTTTACCAATTTAACCTTTACTCTTGTATTAATTCCGGTTTTATTTTAACTTGTGTTATACCCTAAACATATCATTAAACTACTAAGGCTTAATTTGAGGTGCACTAATCCACTATGCGAATTCTCACTTTAAAAACCTCTATTTTATCACTTAAAACCAATAAAATATCGAATAAATAAAATAAAAAATTATAATAATAGAAAATGCTATAAAGTAAAATAATAAAACGAAAAGGCTATTTTTGGGACGTTACAACTGATCTACTGAAGAAATGGATTTGAGAACTATTTTGATAGGTACATTTCCAATTTCTTTGAATTGTTCTACCATTTCTCTAACCTTACTAGATTTCTTCAAGTCAAAAGAGATAGAGGAAAGCCTAGTGGAGGTAGAGAAAGAACATTCTACAATAGAGGAAAAGCATAGTCAAAGGGTAATTACCACTGGCTTATCTGAAGGAAGAGGGGCCTAGAAGGTGATACTGGAAAAACCCACTGTGGAAATGACAAGGCACATAGGACCTCTCTATGTGAGAGCACATTTTAATGGCAAACTAGTAATTAGCGTGTTGGTTGATAATGGATCAGTAGTCAATGTGATGCCATTAAGAATGTTGAGAGCACTAGCAAGAGACATTGGTGATCTAATTGAAACAGAAGTATTTGTGTCTGCTTTCATTGGGGAAATCTCTAAGACTCTGGGTGTACTCCTTATTGACATCACTAAGGGTAGTAAGACCTCCTTATCACCTTTATTTGTAATTAATTATACTGCTAATTACAATGCTTTGCTAGGATGATATTGGATTCATGCCAATTGGTGTGTGTTGTCCCCCCTTCACCAATTTTTGCTGTTTTGGAAAGGTGATAAAGTATAAGTGGTATGGACGGACAAACAACCTTTTATTACAACTTCAGATTCTGTGGAGGCTAGTTACTTTGACCAAGAGTTTGGTCCAATAAAATTCAAAGGCAAGAAGAAGGATGGACTCCCAAGGGAAATATATATGGAGTCAAGAGATACTGGTGAAATTCAAGACCAAGCTGCCAAACTTCTAAAGAAAGCTGCTATCGTGCCTTTTAGGCCGACAAAGGAGCTGATCATCGAGGAGATCGATGACTAAGTATTCTCATGAAGAGAATGCAGCCCCTACAATTGCAGTATTTAGAATGCAAATATAGCATATTATTGAAAAAATTACAGAAGAGCAGTTCCAAGACATTTGCAGAGCTGAAGTGATTTATGAAGAAGAATTGGATAACGAGGAGGAAGAAATTCATATTGAAGATTTGGAGCAAGCTCCTCCTAAAATGGAAGACAACAAGCCTCAAGTTTATGATTATATGGAATAAGTCAACCTCAGCACTATGGAAGAGCTAAGGATTATTTACATTAGTTCTCTGTTACCCTCTAACTTGAAGGAACAAATCATTTCACTATTGCAGGAATTCAAAGATTGCTTCGCTTGAAATTATGATGAAATGCAAGGATTGGATAGGAGTCTTGTGGTGTCACACCCCGACCCCTGCCTAGGCGGACAAAGGGAGTGCGAGAGACCATACTGGGACTCTTTACCTGTTTTTTCAGACATTGGTGGGCCCAAATCTTATAATTGAATCAAAATATCATATATAAAATAAAACTACCACCGTAGTGGTGTTTACAATGTCAATACATACAATCCTGAGTCCCATTTACATATACATATACAAAAACTGTACATTTACATTTACATAATCAGAGCGCAAAACCTACAGTGATGGTCCCCTACAAGTGTGCTGGCCCAGTAGTATGCGGAAGATCGCAGACTTCCTCCTCTGTACCTACACAGTTAAAACTGTGCTAAACTGCAGCAGTGGAAACATATGACTTATCGTATACACATGCATTTATACTCTTTTATAGTAAGCATATACTTGATACTTGAGTTATACGTACTTGAATGTCGAATTTGCATGAATTCATATAGCAAACTAATACATATACTTATACTTATAGCAGACTTATACTAATCCGGATCTCTCGTAGGAGTTACAGAGCTTATACTTATACGGAGGTACCCGTAGGTACTATAGAGCTTATACTTGTGCGAGGTGCAGTAAGTACATTCCGAGGAGCGGAAGCGATGTACATTACTTTGCTTCTTATTAGTTATTCGGACTCTTATCATATAAGCGTTTGAATACCTAGACCGATAATAGAGATGGAGTAGGACATAACCGCAGTAAATTGCTCGAAGGTGCGTACGGTAATGGTCACGAGTAGCCTGAGCGGGAGTGCGAAGCATTGATCGGAGAGGCGTGCTTGCATTGCCCACGTAGCGAAGTGTCATTAGCACTAGTAAGTCTTGGAAACCTTGATCGGAGAGATGTGCTGCCATGTAATGAAGTGCGTGGCACTAGCGGGAGTCTTAAACGTTCGAGAACGTGCTGCCCACATAGCAGTATCAGTGTTGATATCACAGTGCTTGGCGGTCCTACAATGATATGTGTTCAGGAACTTACTATCTTATCATAAGGGCATTAAGCCTCGACGACGAGGTACGATATAATTTTTCTTTCACTTACCTTATAAACATGAATGGACCCTATCATACACTTATAGGGTCCTTATTAGTCCAATAGACAAGTCCTCGGAGTAACGGAAAAGCAAAGCAAAACACCAAAATTTTCCATGTTGTGAACAGTGCTACGCTACGGCGTACCCGAAGCTGGCCAAATTCTCTTCTCGGCCACACCGCGGCGTGGGATCACTACGCCACGACGTCGGACCCTCGACATTGCTCAGATTTTTTTTATCATTTTGTCCATTTTTCTAAAAACCTAACCAAAAACCTCAAATACTCCAAAAGCATCACCAAAAACAACTCCCAAATGTATTCTAACCCAACCAAAACCAAACATAGAGATTAATTAGGGTTTTACCAACCCAACTTTCAAGACCTCTAGGGTTAGGATGAATTCTTAACTAAACCCTAGGAATGGAACCACTAATATCCATACAAACACTTCCATACAAGTTCCATACTCAAATAGTTTCCATACAAAATCATCATAGCATCCAAACCTTTCCTCTTCTTCTTCTTCTTCTTCTTCTTCTTCTCTTCCTTTCTCTCTTCGTTTCTCTCATTCTCTCCAAAATGCACAAATGAGAGACCCTCAATGGGTCTTATCCACTTATTCTTCATAAGGCCTTGTTTGGCCACAAAAATGCATTCTTTTGACTTAAGTTTCCTTTTATTGCACTTTGGTCCTCAAATTCCCTTATATTTGCACCACAACTTCTCATAATTCTACTTTGGCATATAATCTTATTATCTTATGACTTTTATATCCTATTTTAACAAATTCCACTTTTACCCTTGTATCTTGTACAAATTCTAGGTTTCGAAATTTTCTCACTTAGTAAAATAATAATTACTAAAAATTCAAATTATACCTACAAAATACCCTAAACATGTTGAAAACGACTAGGGTATATTTTGGGGTGTTACATGTGGAACATCGCCTTCCCATAAGGTTAGAGTTC
The DNA here is from genome assembly GCA_016808115.1 of Tetrastigma voinierianum. Taxonomy (NCBI): domain Eukaryota; kingdom Viridiplantae; phylum Streptophyta; class Magnoliopsida; order Vitales; family Vitaceae; genus Tetrastigma; species Tetrastigma voinierianum. Next base: position 71,205 of record JAEQBH010006378.1, read on the forward strand.
CATCCTTTCCAACAACCACCTACAAGGATGTCCAAGGAAGTAGAGTTGACGATAAAAGAGGAAGTTGAGAAACTCTTGAAAGCTAAATTCATCATGTTTATAAGGTATGTTCAATGGTTAGCTAATATTGTTCCTATAATGAAGAAAAATGGAAAACTTTGAGTATGTGTTGATTTTAGAGATTTAAATGTTGCTATTCCTAATGACATGTATGTGATGCCTATTGCAGACATGTTAGTTGACTCTGCTACTAATAATGAATTGTTGTCCTTTATGGATGGTTTCTCTAACTACAATAAGATTTTAATAGTAGTAGAAGATATATATAAGACCGCCTTTAAATGTCCTAGCTCCATAGGGACATTTAAATGGTTGGTCATGCCTTTTGGTATTAAAAATGCATGGGCAACTTACCAAAGGGCGATGAATGTCATTTTCCATGACATGCTAGGCCACCACATGGAAGTAGAGATTGATGATATTGTGGTTAAATCTAAAAGAGCAGTGAGCATGTAGATTATCTAAGGAAAAGCTTTGAAAGGATGAGACATCATTAGTTAGCTTAACCCACTCAGATGCGCATTTGGAGTTTGTGCCTGATAATTTCTTGGATTCCTAGTTCACCAAAGAGGGATAGAAGTGGATCATAACAAAACAAAAGCTATTGCTTCAGCTAAAACTCCACAAAAAAAGAAAGAACTCCAAAAGTTCTTGGGTCAAGTAAAACCAAGGAATTCTCTGACTTGGTGAAGTTGAAAGATATGAAAGAGTTTAGGTGGGAGGAACGACATAAGTAGTACTGACAAGATCAAGAATTTACCTCTACAAACCTCTTTGTTTTATTGCCTCCTATACAAGGCCATCCACTTAAATTATATTTATCAGCCGCAAATAAGTTAATAGGTTGTCTTTTAGCACAAAACAATTCTAAAGGTCATGAGTCGGCTATATATTATTTAAGTATCTTAAATCCAACAAAAACAAAATATACCCCAATTGAAAAATTATGTTCGGCCTTGTACTTTGTATGTACTAAACTGAGACATTACTTGATCAAGTCTCGAGTCTATGTGGTTTCTCAGACTGACCTTATGAAGTACGTGCTTAACCGGCCGCTAATTATAGGGAGGATTGGTAAATGGTCCCTTACTTTATCATAGTTCACCTTGATTTATTTTCCATAGACATCAATCAAGGGATAAGCATTGGCATATTTCCTAACTAATCATCCTTCCTTAGAGATTGGGACAGAGTTAGGTGTGGAGCTAGGAATTTATGGAGTAGAAAATGAACCTTGGACCATCAAATTCGATGGTTCAAGCACAGAGAATTCAGTTGGTGTAGGAATAGTGATCATTTCCCCAAGGGAAGTAAAGAATATATTGTCTTTCAATTTGGCCTTTAAATGCACCAACAATTAGGCCGAGTATGAAGTTTTGGTGATTGGCACAAAGATCCTACTAGCAGCTTGGGGCAAAAGATGTTCGAGTCATTAGAGATTCTCAATTGGTACTTCAGCAATTAACATGGAAGTATAAATGCAACAGCTTGCTCTTAGCTTTGGGTAGTACTGGTGAGATGCGTCAATTATCTACAATTCTGAAGCTAATCCTACTGCCTCTTTGTGTCGGGAAGCTAAGAATTAGCCTAAGGACTTGGCTCTTTGTAGATACTCAAAGCCTTTATGACTTAACCTTGCTCTACTAAAGAGTTTAGCTTAGCCTTCTCCATCTCCAGTTCTTCAATCAATATCATGATTCGCTCTTTGTGAGCATCATATTCAGTGCCTAGCTCACTCAATCGCTGGATAGCTTGTTTCTTGGCAAGTTAAGCGTGCTCAAACTCTATCTTCTGTCCTTTTAAGGCATCCAAATTGGAGAAAATCTCCTTGTTGGACTTCAAAGCATGATCCAATGTAGGGAAAATAGAAGAATTTTTTAGCTAAGGTCTTTAAGATGATCACTCCTTGATCGAGGCACTTCGCCATTACTACACCGCCTGTGTTTCCATTATATGTTATCTTTTATCGTGGATAGAAACAACATAAGCCAAGAAAATGACCTCATAGTTAGAGCTTGAAAGTGAAGAACCATATCTTCCAAGTCACTAGAGGATGCACTCGAGGACTAGGTAGAGCAGCCTGGTCCAAAAGACAAATCCAAAGACATGTCTATCTCCATGAAAAATGCAAAAGAAAGATAAAGATGGACAACAAACCGGAGAGGGAATAGGCTGAGAAGTATTCTTGTACTGGCCTTCTCCAACCCAAGAATGGCCTTTTCAATTCCAAAAAGAGTCTTCTACCTGCCTTTGTCTCCCGAACCTACTAATACTTCAGGAATCTTCTCGTCGCTACAGCCTCTTTTTCCAAACAGCCACTCTGCTCACTACTCTCAAAGGGATCTTCCATTTCTTCAACCTTAATGGGATTATCAACAGTATTAGAGAAATCAAATTGATGGGCTAGCCTACATGAAGAACACCGTACGTTGGAGGGAGTCCTCACATTTTTAGGAAGCTTAGGCTTTTTAGGCCGACTACTGGAAGCGATGTTCTTCTCCTCATCCATCTTGAGTTTCTTGGTAGGACTACTAGGAGAAGAAGTTAATCCTACAGAGAAAAGGGTAAATCATATAAGCATGAGGTAAATTTATGAATACAAATGCAGGAAATAATTCTTTAAATTGCAGTAGAGAGCAGCAAGAGCGAGAGTAGCCTGCAAAACTGACATTCTACCAAGAATATATGATCGTGTCAGATGCGGAGGTAATCTTAATGGAGCAAGAAGGAGTTTGATACTCCTTAACAAATTTTTGTACAAACTTTAAACTGTCAGATAGAGGTAAAACTCGATAATTGCCGGGAAGCATGGGCCGACGAGCCCAAAGACAAGGAGATATGGGCAGACTAGTCAGATGCATACAATAAAGAAGAAAAGGCGAAGCAACCCCTAAAATGAGAACCCTACAAGTGGTACTAGCAGAGGCAGTGAAACTTTCAAAATCATGCAGATATGGCTGAGAAGAAGCCAAATTTTGATTCCAAGCTTAAACATGTACATAATTAGGCTTAAAAAACAAGTGGACTAGTGCTTGATCTACCAAACCCAAGAAAAAGGACATAAGATCATTAGAGCACATAATACGCAAAGAATGCACTACATGGAGTCCCAAGGTCTTGAAAGAGGTAGGTTCCCTGTTCGAAAGCTCTAGAAAATATGCAAACAACCACATGCACAGACCATAAGCCACCACTAACTCAATGGTATGGCTCATCAGATACATACTTACTTATGGATTGATAAACTAAGGCCAATAGTAAAGTGCCTAAGGCATACGCCGACCTAGAGCAAGTGTCTTTGCCAAGGGTAAATACTCCATGGCTAGTTTTTCGGATGTGGGGAAAAATACATATCTACATAAGAGAACCCATAAGAACTCGACATGCTCAACAGTAGATGTAATCCCAATAACATCATGCCATTTCCGAATAGTGGAAGAGTATGAAGTCTTTGTGGTAGAGGAAACCTCGATAGCTGGGAGGGAGGAATCCTTAACATCGAGCAGACACAATGCATCAACACCTTGGATAGGTAAGCCGTGAGAACTGTAATATCCCTCAATGTGATGGAAATAGGGCTAAATGGGAGCAAAAAAAAGTTAATACTCTTGGACCATAATTTCAATACTACAGTCATTAATTCCACATCAAGAGAGGTGTTTACAGTGGTAAGACGAATAAACTGCTTAATCCCTAATGATACCCAAAGTCCTTGAAAATGAAGGGACAACCTAGTAACCCATGCAGCCCATCCATCTTAAGCCCTTGGCCATGATTTGGTCAGGTTCACCATAGGCCTTAACTTCTTTCCAAGAAGTAGTTCGGTTGCCGATCTCAATGGAAACGGGATATTAGGCGGTGGAGAAAAAGATACTTCTATGAGGAAAAGTGCAAATTCTGGCCTAAGAAAAGGAAGAAAAACAATATAGCAAAGCAAAAAATTATATCAAAGCCAACACAAGTCAAGGAATAATGAGTACATGATTGGATTACCTTGATGAAGATGGGACCGAGTTTGAATCCATTGAACTAGCACAAGAAACTCCTAAGAAAACAACTCCAAGAAAGTTATAGTCATTACAAAAGTATAAATCTCAAGCTGCAAAGCCGAGAAATGTTCAAGAAAGGAAAAAGTCTATTTGGTAGTGGCTTATAGAAATACCTTTAGGATGTTTCCGTCAATAGATAAGTTGAAATTCTTTGGCAATGCATGACCTACAGTCTACCAAAGAAAAAGTTCAAATTTAGGTGAAAGGTTACTCAACCTATGTCAAAAGCATTTTCGGAAATCATTCAATCTATACTTAAGAAAATTTTCGAAATAGCCGAACAACATAAGAAGAATTTTTTCAAAAGTGCATTCAAGATTGTTTTCGAAATATGCACTTAAGAAAATCTTTCAAACAAATTAACAAATTTTCGCAGGAATTTTTTCAGAGCGCAAATAAGACCATTTTCGGCCTCATAGTCAAGAAAATGTTTGAAATGGACAAATAGAATCAAGGAAAATTTTGAATCTGCCATTCAAGAAATTTTCGTATCAAAAAAAAAAAAAAAAAAAAAATCGAGTTCTTCAAGGGAAAATGCATAGGAGAAAGATGTTAGTCAGAATGAAGATACTTGGTACAATAGGATGAACGATGTTGGTAGTGTCACGCGATCTCAACTCGCTATCAGATCCTCGAACCGCCATCGGCGATCTCGACCACTGCATCACGATCTTCGTCGACATGAACATTAGAGGATGATGACGGTGAGGAGTAGCAGTCGCGAGCGATGCAAGGACAAAAGGTGCGATGTCGATGAGTAGAGAAACAACACGATCTTTGACCGCTGGAAGAACATTCGCATCGATAGAGGTCGGCGGCTGAAAGATCAAGGCTTGGGGTACCCTTGACTGCAACAGAGAAGGAGATCGGCCCTTGCTGGAAAAGCAAAGGGTCAGACGACAGAGATGGTAGGAGCAAATACTAACTAAGTAAGGTGAGAAAGAGGAGACGACAAGCAAAAGAATGTGCGATTGAAAATTCTCGGGTTCGACTCGCATTGACGACTGAGCAAATAGAAGAGAGGGGGTAGTTGATGAGTCCTTAAACTCATCTATTTTAGTCCATTTTTGCATTTTTAGCGCTTATGATTCATTTTAATGCAGAATTATGGAATAATCACCAACTTTGTGTTTTACAGGTTTTGAATGTAAAAAAAACAAATCTAGTAAGAAAAGTAGCAAAAAAAATTGGCTAAGGCAGAAATGTCGTGACATAATGAAGATTAGAAGACAGAACTACGTCAAGACAATGGATTTTTATGTCATGACATTGCCTGAGAAGTTCCTGGAGAAGAACGTCGCGACATTCTTTTGTTCTGTCGCAACATTGATCAAAGCAAATGGCAATACAGTTTTGTCAAGACATTCAACTCTGTGTCGCGACATAAAGAACTAAAGAGGGAAGAAAGAATGTCACGACACAACAAAACTATGTCACGATAGAAAATGGAAGATTAAAGAGACAAGTCAAGTCAAGTTGGTCGCAACAAAGGTTTTTATGTTGCGAAAAACATTTCAGAGAATGACAAGATCAAGGCAGGAAATATGTCACGACATTTTCAAAGTATATCGCGACAAAGAAGTTTTATGTCATGACAACCACAACATAATGCTGAGAGGGAACTCTGTCGCTATATAGAATTTTATTATTGCGAAAAAGGTTGAGAAGAACTACAAAAAGAATGTTGCGACACAAGAATTTATGTCGCGACATAATGAAGAGCTGAAGGTAGAGATATTTGTCACGACAATCGTGGTTACGCGTCTGACATTAATACCAGAGAAGCGCTTTAGAAGAGAAACTGGCATCAGCGACATTGTCGCGGACGCTTAGAGCAAAAAGAGTTAATGTATATCACGATATTCCAAACTGCGTCACGACATAAACAAAGTCGGTCAGAACCTCGCCGCGACATAAAAATTTATGTCGCGACACAATGAAGAGCAGCAAGAAAGAAACTTTATCACGACAAAGCTTTTTATGTCGCAACACACCATTCAAGTGTTAACACTGTGAGGCATGAAAGAAATGTTGTGACAGAAGACACTCATGTTGCGACTTTTAGAAGACCAATTCAGCTAAGCTTTGTCACGACAGTTTCAAAGTATGTTGCGACATAATTCAAGAAAAAGGCATGGAATACTGTCTCGACATAACACTGCAAGCCACAATAAAGCTAGAGGACAAAAATAGTTACAATGTTGTGACAAAGACGTCACCTGGGGCAGTTTTGGGGATCCACAACTTCAGTTTCGAATTACGGCCCATCATTTGAAAATCCATAAATAGAAGCACATAAGGCACTGACTCAACTTCCATCGAACTTGGAACATCTGGGTAGCTAGAGTCTCCTTTGTATATTATTTTTCTTTTAACTATTTTTATTTCTTTATTTCTTTATTTCTTTTCGTCAGTTTCAGCTTGACATTTTAGTTAGTATTATCTTTTGATTTGAGTAGTGATCTGGGCTGAAGTTTCGAGTTGGGTTCATTATAAAATGTAGTTTTCATCACTGTCTGATTTCAATGGAATTTGGAAATTTTCTAAAGTTCATTTATTTCAATTTGCTTGCAATTTCAGTGAATTTTCCTGATCAGTTAGCCACTTTATTTGTAATCCAGTTTTGAAAGATCGAGCTCATTCTGGGAATGGACTGATGTTAGTTATTATTTTTTGTGCAACTTAAAAGAATGTCATGGTTAGAAATCTTGAATTTATTTAATTGGTGTTGTTCTCAAAATGAACAGATCTTAATATTAGTAGCTTGTACCTTAAAAAGGGTCAGATTCAAGCCCTCGATTTAGGAGGCCCTCGAGGACACAAAGCATGGAGAGTGTCCTAAGAGTATGGAGCGCTACTGGGGTATGCTAGACTAAGAGCAACCAATGAACTCTCGAAAAGATTACTATGTTAGATCACTAATTTACTCATGTCAGGAGGATTAATCGATGATGTATCGCTTAATTAATTAGAGGTTTCTCCTATGTATGATGGAATGATCTTGATCCCGTGTTAGCATAGATCTAATCAAGGAGATAGAGAGTTTGATTAGATTCGAAGGAAGAGAGACTAATTAGATTGGAGAAGACTTGCATTTATCCATTCTATGGGGGCAAGAATTCTTCATTTCTAGGTATAGGGGTAGTATACCGAGTGAAAATGTCTCAAATTTAAAAAAGAGGATTATATCCTACAAGTAACCGATTAAATCCATGTGTTCGGGAAGGAATATGGTTATCTAATTAGTGAATGTATAGTGTATGAGGAATCCAAACTATACTACCTGCATCTTTGACAAATTCAGATTTCAAACCACAATGGCTTAATCCATGCTATAAAACGATGCAAAAAATTGGATAAATTATACATCGATCTATTTCTAAGGTTAAACTCTTCTTCTCTTCCTCAATGGATTCTCAATTCCAATTCATTTTGATTTTAGTTATAGTTATAGAATTTAATTAGTCATTCTTTCTTTAGTTTAAACAAATCAACTTGTACTTCTGAGTTTAAATAGTAAGGATCTTGAGTAGTTGGGGTAATTGATCTTTAGATCTCTCATCAATCCTCGTGGGAATGATATATGGACTTAAAATCCATTGTATTATTTGTATGACCTGTGCACTTGCAGAGAATTAGACCAATAATAAATTTTCATTATTACATACACATTAGAAAAAAATTTTCTTATAATTTTTAGTCAAACAACAAGTTTTTGGCATTCCTGTTGAGGATTGAATGGTCCCTGGTGGTCATGTTAGAAATAGGTTGCAGTTTTATGGTCTACATTAAAAATCAATCATGATCAAGTTTTTAGCATCACTGCAGGGGAGTCTAAACAATTTTCCAATAGTAGTGACATAAATTTGGTATATAGATAAGGTCTAATCAGTAGCGAATGGCTAGAGCAGCAGTCGACAATGACATTTGTGCGATCCGTGGCGGGAGACGACAAGGGACTATCGTCGATAGCAGCAATGACTTCGAAAACGATGGCAACAATGGCGACGTAGATTGAAAAGGAAGAAGATGAAGAAAAAAAATGGTGAAAAATGTTCTTTTTCCAAATACAAAGGGGTCATTTTTCCTTTCTCCAAGTCAAAAGGGGTGTTTTAGGAAGTGAAAATAGATTCTTTCTAGGAAAGAAAGAAGATGACCTAGGGTTACTTGGAGAAGAAGGCGGATGATTATCCTTTAGTGGTACAATATCCTTCGCTGAAAGACGAAGGGAGGTTTCAACTCGAGAGGGAACTGGGAATCAACACCGCTTATCGATCCGACTTGCTCTGCTATTGCCGCGAGAATTCCACATCATAGGTCGAGAGCTGAATTTTTGGTCTCATGGTTGGAGATAAGCCTAAGAAGAATATTTTTTGGGGCTTTAATATATATAATATGGCCCCTCGAGAGCTACGTAATATATGCAGGCAATCGTTCAGACCCAAATCTGGGTTTTTGGCTTCGACCTAGTATGGTTAGGCCTCCAGCCCAAGCCCAGAGATAAAAGTCCGATAAAAGGGCCCATATCCATTCTATGAAACCACAGGCAAGTCCAAGGTATTTCCTCGAATTTTTAAAATTTTTGGAAGTCAAATGAAGCTTTTTCTCAAATATCAGACTGGCAAAGAGTGGGGGCAATTAGTTGCAAAGGTAGAATTTCCTTGAGGAACAAGCCTCCCAATAGAGACATGGATTAATCCTTTAGAAACAAATTTCCCTAATGGAAGACATAGGTAGTGGCTTCAAGAAGTGGGGAGAGTGGAGAAAATGGAGACTTGTGCAGTAAGTCAAGACATCTATAAAATGAGCATAAATGAGAACTAATGAATGAACAAAACAATCAACAAATCAATAGACTTAGCAATGTCAATCTATTTTAGTAAATCATAGCTTTTCAATTAGCTTTCATCAATTTCAGAACTCTATTTCCTAGTTTTAGCCAAGTTTCTATCAATTTTCTAGCACAGTGCTATTTCATCCATTCATTGTGAAATCTAATGTTTTATTTAGCAATTTCAACATTCTATTTCCAAGGTTTATTCAAGTCTGTCAATTTTCCAACAATGTCTTATTTCATTCATTTATAGCGAAATCTAATATTTATCTTCAGCATTTGATTCCTGCAATATTTCCATTTGTATGACATTTTCTACTTTGATTAAGGGGAATTGTCAAGGGAACCAAGGAGGCTACTTAGTATAATTAGAAATTTGATCTTATGAGCCATTTCAGTGTGAAAACACTTTAATTTCCTGGCACGCCTGCACGCTTGTATTTTGTATGTTCGTGTGAAAATAAAAAAAAAAATCACAACATTATTATTTTGAAGTAGTGACCATTATTTTTGTTGCCAATGAAAATCAAATTAATTATGATTTTATATGCTATGGAAATTAGAATTTTTTTTTCCTTTTTCACATGATAAAGCGGGAAGAAAATTTGAAATTTATTAGTTTAATGAAAAGGTAGAACCCATGTTTTGTCCCTAAGTACTACTCTGTTTTAAAGAGAGAAAGAAAAGAGTGTTACCTTAATGTTTGAAACTTCCTGAATGAACTTGAAACTTGATTGAATTTGAAAAAGTGAGAGTTTGTTTTTCCATAAAATATGAATCTTTAGGCTCCATTTAGAACCCAAAAAGTACTAAGAAAAAAAATCGAGAGGAAAAGTGGAAAAAAAAATGAAGAAAAAAAAAATGTTTAAACTTAATAAATTAATTATATATGTTTATTCAAATTCATTTGATTTGTTTCTTTATATATATATATATAAAAGGACTAAAAAATTAAAAAGATGTAAGCTTTTGAAGAATTTTGACTATATTTGATTTGATTTTATATTTTCCATGGTGAAATCAAATATGAGAAAATCAATTTTGTTAGTATTTTTTTTCTTTCCCTATCACTTTTCTGGTTCCAATTGGAACCTTAAGGTTACTTATAATTCTCAAAAAATAGTAAAGTAAGAAAAATAATTATTAAAGAAAATTATTTTTTTTATGTTTGTATGGACTCGCATTTTTCACGTGCATTCCCACTCGATGGAGAGACTCGTTTTTTATTGTGAAAAAAAAATAAATTTTTAAAGAATTTGAGTCGCCACTTATTTTTGTTTATTTTTTAAAGGGAAAACAAAATAAAAAGTAAAACCCTAGTGTGACTCATTTTTAGAAAAGATGTGTATTAATGGTTACCTATTCACTGTATTTACGAAGGTCAGGTTAACTATTGGGAAGGTATGATAGTTAGTCATAACACCCCTCTAAGTTCTTGTATTAATGTTCTCTACTAAACAAATTTAGGAAATTGTGACAATTAATTAATTAATCATGAATACCAATAAAAATAATTACAAATAAATATATTAAAAAATAAATTACAATAATGTACTAAGTAAATGATAATCAAATCATGCAAATCAATTTATTAAAAAATTTCATTATTTTCTATGTTACAACAAATTACAAAGAATTTATAGGGAAATAACTATTAAAGAAAAAGGTAATGAATTAATGAAATAAATTCTATTCACTTACAAAAAGCCTAATTTTGTTCAAAGGAAAATCTATTTGCATTTATTCTCTAAAAAATATATATTACAAAAAAAATGGCAATAAAAAAGGAAATATGTAAAACCCGAGAAAATTCAATTTTTCTGAAAAATGGTAAAACGGTAATTTCGATTGAAAATCTAGAATTTTTCTAGATCTCGGATGACGAAACGGATTTCACTGTTAGAATCGTCTTGTGAAATCTAGTTACCTCATCGACTTCGTCAATTCGGTACAATCAAATACTTACGCTTCCACAGCACTAGCAGTCACGAGCGACACTTCGGCATTGCCGAGCGGCTCACATCGAGCCACACATGTCGTTATAGGTAACGTGTCAAACACAAGTCCAAGCGTACTTTATATGGTGGCATGTGTTACCACATGATTGGATAAAATCCAATGTTATACGTTTCCCGACAAGAAAATCCAATGAACGGGTCAGCTGACATGTGGCAAAGAGGACTCCCACTGACTTCTGCATCAACAATTCAAGCAGGCAAAATCAAAGTGGAAATAAAAGGAGAGTAGAAGAAGAAGGTAGAGAGAGAAAGCCTCCACCTTCTCTCTGGATTCCCGACGATCGTAAAGTTGTCTCTGCCTGAGCAAGAGGCAAAGTTCTTCACCGACAAGAGCTCAAGTAGACTGCATCAGCAGCTCACAAACTCCTCGTGGAGGCAGGGTTTTTCTCCATTTGCTGATTCCCATTCAAAAGCCATACAAATGGTTTTAGTGTCGGGCCAAAATATACGCCTAGTCCCAAAGATTTGGGACTCAATGTCGATTTTGACTACCTTCTGGCAATCCATGCCGAAATTCAAACGCTGACAAACTCGAAACAAATTCCAGGATCAAGTTGAGCATCGAGTTGTTGTGAACCGAATTTCTGAATTTGCTCATGCGCATGCTCTATGGATGTTGGGCCGAAATGAATAACTTGATTTGTCAGGAAAATGGTGGTTGCATGCTCAATTGATGTGTTAACACGATTTCTTGAATATAATGAAATTATATTGTAGAAAAAAAATATACTTGTTCATGAATGTTCTATACATGAAATGACATGATTGCATTCATATGCATGGTCACATCGTATCGAGTCAAGTGTGGGTGCATAGAAATGGTCAATTCACCTTTTGGGTGAATGTCTGGTGAGCTCAAAATGGGCAGCTTCCAAATTGGGACTCACAGTGGTATGAAATGAAAAACAAAAAAGGAAATACACGTGTGTTGGGCATAGCAGGTTGGGGCAGATCCACACCCCGCCCCTAAGGTAAAAGACCCAAATTTACATGCAGTTAGACATGATCACCAGCGGTGAAAGTCCGTAAAATGTTGGAAGGCGTACGATGATCCTACGGTGAGACCTAGAAAAATGACATAGCCTATAAATAAACACACAAAATTTGATGATAATTCAAATGAGTATTGGAGATCGGTCCAATGAGTGAGTCATTGGGTGAAACACTAATGACTAGTTTTCACACTTGGCTTTGCATGTTTGAGGGAGTCGGTTGGGACTTGAGGTATGGCATGAGGAGTCTCATCTCATGCATGATATAAAAATCATTCCATGTATAAATTGCATTTGTATGGAACGTGAATGATTGTTGTGTGCCATTACATGCGCATTTAGGTGTGGAGTAACCCTTGTAGGAAAATTCAACTACTGAGCATTACTAACCTCGTCGTGGGAAAAATAATTTAAGGTATTGGAGTTACACTGGGGGACGAAGCTCATCAGAGACCTTAGTGGAGGAGGAAAGGCCGAGTTTGCTTTGTTCTATATTTTGTAAAAATCAAAACCCAGTTTTCTTTGTATTGTGTAAAGAACATAGAGTTGTAATTAAACTCGTTTTGTATGATTAATACATTTTGGCAAGTTTTCCAAACTTCTCGTTGTCTTTGTAATAAAAAGACTAACTTACATTGAATTATGGTGTTTAGAAAGGAAAGGGAGGCCATAGTGAAATTTATTGCATTTTGGGTCCTCACAATTTTGTTGTTATAGAGAAATTATGTCCGCGGCAAGGGTTTTATAGTCTGCGCGTCGCCATGTGGGGTTTCTGTGTCGCTGACCCGGTCTTAGAGGCTGCGCTACGAGGCACAGGCGCTACGGTGGCGATGTGTCTTGTAGCGGGGATGCGCGTTCGATAGAGCCTCTTGGCTCCCATGTCGGCTGGGCACACTCACCCGTGTCGCGGCCAGTTTTCTCTATCCGCGACAAAGGCACGGCTGGATCACGTGTCGACGGCATGGTCGAGCCGGGAGGCCTTGTATCGCTGATGCCTGGCGAGTGTGTCGCGACAAGGTAGGCGTGAAGGGTTTGTCACGAAAGAGAGATTTCTCTATGCATTGATTTCTCAAAGTTTTACGTCATTGCGAGAATCGCTGGACTCGAGGTTTCCCAGTCGCGACATAGCCCTTGTGTAGCGATAGGGCACAGTTGTGGCACGCGGCGATAGAGCGCCCAGCAGGCGGCTGATAGGGGCGTGCGACACGTGCCACGGCCTTTACATTCAAGCGTGCATCACGACAAGGATACCTTGTGCGATCGGCGCGTGAAGGCAAGAGTGCGACGAGGTGTCGCGTGGATGCAAATGTTTGACCTGACCGAGGCGAGACCAATCATTAAAGAAAAAAAAATTGACCCGGGGGTAGGCGTCACAAAATATTTATCTATATCACTCTGGCAGCCAAGAGTGAAACCATAAAATGTAGTCACAAAGTAGTCGCTAGAGAGAGTATAAGAGACCACTTAGTAGCCAGAAATGTATAGAGGCACCTGAAAATCTCGCCACAAGACAAATCAATGACAGTAGTGCATAAAAGTGCGACTCCCGCAGAAATGGTGTTAGATTGGCGATCACGACAATGTGAGTCGTAAATGACCTTTTAGTATGAAATCGCAAATAAATCTTCAAAGTGGTCATAAAATGTAATTAGCAGAAGACTGATAGACTAGATAGTGACCAATTTGCGATACCTTGTTGTCATTAAATTATAGTTGATGATGTGGTCGATAATATCGGTGAATTGACCACCTACACAAGACTAAACAGAATTTGCGACCACAAATTGTGGTCATTATATGTTTGTGGCCGTAAAGTGGTCACTATATACCATAAAATAGTTTCCTTCTCAATAACCACATAAGCGATCTCTGTTTTTGTGACAACATCTAGTGGTCACTAAATTTATACATATTTTAATTATTTAATTAATATTTCATAAAAATTAATTATTACTTATATATTAATAAGTTTAAATGCTCTCTCTCTCTCTCTCTCTCTCTCTCTCTCTCTCTCTCTCTATATATATATATATATATATATGATAAGTTTAAATATATTTATTATTTAAATCTAAAACACAAAGTATTAAACATTAAAAGTCAAGATTAAGGTCCAAATGTTAGAAAACAACACAAAGTATTAAACGTTAAAAATCAAGACTAAGGTCCAAATGTTAAAAAACACAAAGTATTAAACATTAAAAAATGTAATATACTCAAGATTGAACATCTGGTGGCAACTGTGTTTGATCTGTGCCTGAACCATCTAGTGGCAATTGACCGACTCGAAACCTATATCTCTCTTCCATCATCTGCTCCATCATGTGGCGCATCATCTCCTCGGTTTGAAGTCTCCACTCATCAGAGGACTGAATGTTACTTCGTATCTTGTGTACTTCCTCCTGCAATTGAGATCATGCTAACTCAAGCTCTCTAATCCGCTGATGAGCTGCCTCGAGGGGTGCTGAGGATGTAGAGGCATCAAATGCAAAGTTGGATGATTTATTTCTACTTGTCCCATTCATGTATTTGCCATGTGATGAAGCCTCAACAACTTGCAGGAATATATGATCCTCATCTTCATTTGACAAAGGAACCTAGTTTCCAGATTCATCTTAGGATTCCATAGCAATTAGCTCCTATATCTTCTCCTGAAACAAAACGTCATATAAAACTACTAGTTTCTTAGTTAGGATGTAAGATAGGTTTTTTGAGTACTACTTGTCTTGCCCAGTCAATATAATCCCAGTGATCCCTCTACCCCAGATTTTTTCCTCATATGGGTCGTGAAAGAATAGTACCTTGCTCGATGGGACACCCTCCTTCATTTCAAATAAACATTATAGATATTAGTGTCACGAAATTAAGATAATTTAAAAAAATGTAAAAAAAACTCTTACAATCCGTCTTGCGTGCTCAGCTAACAATATGGACCTGTAGTCGTGTTGTGACATTCCAGATTCTGGTCCACCAGTCTCACTATGATGATTTCTTGATTGACGCTCTCTTATCGATTGGAATGAGGCATCATTCCACAAATGCTGCCAACTCGGTCACACCTCATCAGACACAAATGTAGGTTTTTCGTCTTTCCTCCAACGATGAAGCATATCTGAGTATTTCTTACCCTCGAGTTGCTCCCACAATTTCTTAACGATCCCATTTCAAACATCCTCTCACTTATATCATTTTTGTAATATATAAAGTTAGTCAACATACATGAACTTTAAAAAAATTCACGATGATCCCTTTAAAAATGTGTCAAAATTACAATGTTTCAATGTACATTCTGATTCTCGATAAATTCACCAATTCATGTCAACTCACATTCACATTATTTGACAATTTTCAATATATACAACATAAACATCATCCAAACATATCAATTTCCAAATTATCAAGCATTTTCAATCACATCAACATTCAAGTATCTCGAACATATATATATATATAATAAAAAATTCGACAAAGTCTCCCTTAAAGAGTGCATTATCCAAAAATTACCTATAATGTTTTTCAATGTATATTCACCAATTAATATTAGAAGAAAAAATTGATTTTACCTAATGTAATTGAAGTTGAGCAAAGGAAGCGAAAATTCCTCTACACGTGAACCAAAAAAAGCCTAAATGACAACACTTGTTGCTTCTCCACCATCCATGTACACAAAATTTTCACAGCTCAAAGAAACACCTGGATAAAACAAACTCAAATTTAGATGCAAAGCCACATTCATGAATGTGTGAAAATTTAGACTATGCTCGTAAGATGTCAAAGCTTAGAATTTGATTCATGATAGAAATTATGAAAGTATTTAAAATATCCTAATAGAACTTTTCTCGTTTTATATTTTTATAACTTCACTAAACTAGAATATCTTCTTCGACATCTTAGTAAATGATATAATCAATATATATATATATATATATATATATATATATATATATATATATATATATTTTGAAATTTATTAGATAACCAAATATATATAAAAAAAAAATCATTTTTATGCAATGGCAACTCAAAGTGATTTTCTACAAGAATAATGTAGCCAAACAATAGATATTTTTTTCATTGATGTCAAATGTGACAAGACCATAAAGTTAATGTCGGTATAAGAAGCTAGCCTTAATGTAGTTCCTTTGGGCTTACAATTTCCAATAAACATTTGATGGAACTACATTTAGAACTGCATAAAAATTCCCACACAAATTAGGAAAAGAATATATAATATGAATACTAAAGCATGTCTAAGTAGAAAAAGTACAAAATTATGAATTTGCTCTTTCCTAACATACCTTTTTCTTGCCTTTAAATCCTTACCCATGTCTTACGGCTAAAATTCTTCTCCTCTAAATAAGATACCCATCCCTTTTACTTCTCTCACAACACAATCAAAGACTACAATTACAACTCCCTCCAGAAGCAACAAACCTAATTAAGAATAATCTCCTCCATATTAGTCTCGATAAAAGTCAATTTTTCCATGAATTAAAACAATAGTCTAACCCTTATAATCTCCTAAGATTTGCGCAAAAAGATGCTCTATAGCCATCTCAACCCTCACTAATAATTACTGGATCACTACTACAAAAAGGGCATTTGTTAACATATGATTTAATGACTTATGTCAATATATGTCATTGTAGGTGATTAATTTAAGCAATCTTGACTTATATGGGTCTTTCAAAAGCCCTACCTTGTTTAACTATTTGAATTCAAGATAGTCACTATTACAAAAATTTATTTAAATATAAAAATAAGAAATTAAAGTTTTTTTGTTTTCATATATTAAACATCATTACAATGTTATAGTAATTATATTTTCTCAGTCTCAAATGATCACTTCCACATGCTATCGACCATAGCCATTTGTGGCAGAACTGTTAGCGATAAAATTAAAGTTGATAAAATAAAGTATTAATATAATTTTTAATAATTTTAATTATAAGATAAATTTTAAAAATAATAAAAGTTACCCATTAATTAATAAATTTTAGAAATTAAATCTTAAGAATAATTAAAAATTTATTAAAATAATTTTTTTAAAATTTAAAATAAATAAATATAAACATGTTAAAAGACTTTAATATATATTTTTAAAATATTTATCTTAATGATGCCTACCTTAAAAAACGTTACTTAGTATAAATATATATACCAATAACTGAACAACTTATGTCAAAAAAAAAAAAAAAAACTACACAATACTTGAAATAATCCAATTCACTCCTTGTTTCTTTGTGTCTCCGATCAATTTCAAAATCTTCACACCTCAAAAATCCTAGAAACCCAAATCTAGGACACAGTTAGTTTCGATCATGCCCACATTTTCATTTCTTAGTTACTCTTCAACCCTTTGCACTTCATTTTCTTAACCTTCTCTGCCAAACCCATTTATGCTTTCTCATTCCTAGGCTTATAGAAAACCAACTTCGATTATGAAATCGCTTACTTTAGTGACATCGCGATCAACAATGATGGTTCACCGATCATCCTCATGCTTCCATTGGCCTCTAGGTTTGGTCTTCTTGAGCAAAGCTAAGAGGTAGGGCATGAAGAGCTTTCCCGAGAAGGTTCAGCCTCAAGGTTCACTTCAACATCTGTGGGTTTTTGGAGTTCTTTTTGTGAGTTGTGATTCATTTGAGTCAAATGAGTGTATGTGTTTTCTTTGTTGTTGGAATCTTGACTTACTGCTTATGTTGTCTCTTTTGCTCTGTTTGCTCGTTGAGTCACAGGAAAAATCAAAGAGACTTAAATTTTTTTGCCTTTTAAATTTACATGGAAAGAAATGTAGTGAGCTTATACAACAAGCATTATCGGGGTACCTTGAGTGGATGTGTTTGTTCTCTCAAGCTCGAACTAGTGAATACTTAAAGATTTAGATTATTTTCATTTTCTTTCCCACATTTTCTCAGCAAACAAACAGAGTTTTGGGGTTCTGATTATGCTCTTGTACTAGATGGATGTACAATCTCACTTGACATATTTTGAGAAAATATTGGATTTTTTGTTAGATTATTGAGATCATTACGATCTTGTAATCTATGTTTATTGGGAATTTTGGATTTTGGAGTCTCTGGCCTTAATAGTTTAAAGGAAGGCATATATGAAGACCCACTAGCGGTTTTGTCCACTTAGAACACTATTCATTCAAATCCTTGTGATTGGTCTGGCATTTGGGTGCTTTGAATCTCGAGAACATGTTATAAAAATATGAAACAAGTTGACTATCTATTAATGAAGCATTCAAAAATTGTTGATGATGCACATTTCATCGATAATATAGGTTGTCATTGAAGTTATTTGTACCCAAAATATTTTGAAACTGATCCACTACAAGAAAAAAAGTTATTGTTGACATATATTATCTTGACTTACACAAATATATGTCAATATTGTTCATTTAAATGAACAATTATGACATATACAACTAGTTTACACCAATAATGACATTTGTTGAATTTTTCCATGACTTATATGATAGAACCTTGACAGATTATTATAAGTCGATGTATTGTCAATATATATTTTGATGTCTCAATGTAATTAAAAAAGAGTAATAATTAGTACATTTTTTTATAGTATAAATCTAATTTACTTAGTAAGTAACTATTATAAATTGAAGTAACCACTCACCTATATTAATAAAAGTAATAATTATGTTTGTATATAGTTTAATTTAAATGCACTAATGCAACCATTTTTTTTTTTTTTTTATCGAGACCGATTAATCTTGGTGTGTCTTGAGTGAGTCAGATGCATCACGGAAGGCACCTTTAAGTCATATCACACCTGGAACTAATCTTCGCATGAGGCGGAGGGGCCCATGGGATGGTAAAACCTATACATGCCTTAGTTGCATTCTGGGGGCACGAATTTGAGGCAAACTAAGCCATGGTAAACCTTTTTATTCTATATCAATAACAAAGAATTGTGTTCTTTGAAGTTATCTTCGAAAATCACTGATTAATCCTTGTAGAGTCTACGATTCTTTCTCGAAGGGTCGCCATTTTCCTTGTCGCCAAGATTCACAATTAGATCTTTAGAGAGGAGGAAGACAAAAAGAAGAGGAGGTAAAGTACGGCGGGATAATGAAATAATGGAGAAAAATATATTCTCTTGGGGTTTTCAAATGAATGATGAGGATGAAAGTGGAAAACGAACGGTCTTGATTTCACCACATTAATCTTACCACACAAAATTTAAATTCTTATTTTCTATCTAACTCAACTTTGTGAAAATCCATTTTTATTATATATTTATAACTTTATAACTTCACGTAACCATATTTAATTTATAGGATAAAATTGTTAACATAAAAAGTAAAAGATAAAATTTTGAAACGCAATATTATGCATATTAATTTAATAAAAAATAATTTATGAAAATAAATTATATCAAACTCTATAAAATTAAATTTCAAAAATATTTTATTCGAGAAGATTTTATTATATTCAAGTAAATAAGAAAACCTTAATCTATAAAAATTTTAAAAAAATATTTTTACTCAGCCTCATTAATATAAATATTTGAAAACATTTTTTTAAACTATGAAATCCAGTTTTTATTCCTTACGACAATAATGAAATAGATTTTTGAAAATATAAATGTTTATAAAATTTTCAATGAAATTATTTTTATTAATTGGATAAATATAAAATCAATACTAATAAACTACAATTTTATTCCTTGTATTATTAATAGTGAATTAAACAATGATCATTTTATTAAAATTATTCATTGTTATTTTTTTAAACTGCCTAGCTTTGTTAAAATTCTTGTAGTGAGACAGTGACCATATGAATAGTGATTGTTGAACAGTGACCATAGTATGGTCACTATATAATCAATCAAACGATATAACTTTTTGTCGTTTCTTCTCACCTTGTTACAACTACTATATTTGTGGTGGTATTTACGGCCGTGGGCTATGTGGTCGTTGACCCGATGACCCGCAAGACAATGTGGTCACTATGATGACCACGTATGAACGTAATATTGTCTCAAATTCGTCAATGTTGGCGCCTGGTACTACGGCAGAACCGATTGTGGTCACAATGTGGTCTCCATGTGGTTGTTATCTTAATGATCTTATGTTTGGTCTTGTGTGGTTGCATAGTAGTCATAATGTGGTCACTAAGTTTCGACCACTTTTTATAGTCACAATTTGTGGTTATTATTTAGCTGTTTTTTTGTAGTTATATTATGAAGGAAATTGGTTTACAACTTCATTTAGGAGAAGGAAAATTTTGCATATTGTATCCTTGTTAAGAAGGACAATTTTATTGAAAAAGAGTTTTAAAAATGTTTTATTTAAAAAAATGGACAATATTATTTAAAAACAAATAAAATTTTGAAGGGCTTTGATTAAAAACAACAATTTAATTTTTATTAAAACAAATTTTAGATTCTTCATAAAATAAAAAAAAAATAATCTTTCTAGCTTTCTTTTATTAGAGAAAAAAGTTTATTCGATAAAAAACATATTATGAACCTACTTTATTAACTCAAAATTATTTAATTATTTTTTTTAACACAAATTATAAAACTACAAGTCCAGTTTTGCACACAATCAACTAATGTATATAAAAATGAATTTACAAGAATAGGTATAAAAATAATAATAATAATCATAATAATGAAATTAAATATTAATGATGAAAGTGGTATTGTACTTAAAATGTCTTACATGTAATTTATAGTGTTTCTGAATCCTCCTTGAAATCTGATCTTCCGCATGTCACCAATCCATGCCAAATCTCCAATAAGCAATAGGAATGAGCCTCATGCAAAACAAAATAAGAAAAAACATAAAACTAGGGTAAATGGGGGATTTGAAAATAATAATAATAATAAAATAAATATAATAAAAAAAATATAATAATAATAATAATGATAATAATAATAGTAGTAATAATAATCATAATAATAATAATAATCATAATAATCATAATAATAATCATAATAATAGTAATAATGATAATAATTTTACAAATAGTTTCGAAAATGCTGCTGAATGATGATCTAAAGGGGATAGTCTCTCTTATATACAAGAAAATAAGAGAATTTCCCGAGAGATGGAAAATAGTGTCGAGAATGAGAAACGAGATGGGAAAGATAACTTTGCTTTTTTAGGGATCAATCATACATAGGGTGGGAAGGCCTATTTATAGGCTCCCAAAGTGACCTTCCAATATCCTCATTAATGTATGAATTAATGAGGGTATTAAGTAAAGTATTAATGATGATTTATGTATACAAAATTCCAGGATGAATACATTCATTTGAAAACCTTTAAATAAGACTGGCTTTGTTGTGTGATCTTGAATCCCGAGGTAGCTTCATTTATTTCAAAAACCTTTCGTTTATAACACTTCCCCTTGAATTACCAACCTAAAAATGTGCCTCATTAAAACCTTGCTAGTAAAACCTGATTTGCGTGCCAGTAGGTATCCCGGAATCAACAAAATTTATAACCTAAATTCCTCCTCTCATCATTAGCATAGCTCTTGAGTGTAGTAAGCTCTAGGGTCGAACATAGGGATGGTTTTCTTCGCCTGAAATGACTTGCGGTAAGAGGCGAAATGGTGAATTTGGTTTGGATTTTAAGGTGGTGATAAAAACAATGAGGGTATTGTTTGGAAAAGCTGAAAGTTAAATAAAATAAAATGTAAGAAGTCTCCTTGAAATTAATGAGAGACTCTTTATTTAGGTTGAGGTCGAGGGGTTGTTGGGTCCATTTCCTCGCGTTGGGGAGGATGACTGTAGTCATTTCTCGGTCAGGATCTTCATGTGGCTATAAAAATTTTGGACCCAATAATTTTCCTTTAAAAAAATGGCAATCATTGAGCATCGATGGTCGACAATGGGAAAACGAGTCTCCTTATTTTATGACGACTAATAAATGATAATTAATGAATATCTAACGTATCTAACGATAAGCATACGATGAACCACAAAAGCTTACCCAATGCCGACCATTTAAAAGGTAGATGAAGGGATCGGAAGACTAAAATTTGGAGAAAATAAAAACATCCTTGAATCGCCTTTGATAACCATAGATGATAGTGTAGGATGTCGATGGATCTAGCAAATAAGCATCAATGAACCAAAGCTTATCAAATGGAGTCATTCAAAGCAACTCCTTTGAAGGATTAAAGCTTTGGGATTTGAATGAAACCATAAATGGTAGAAAATACCTCCGTTAAAACATGGAAAACCCTCAATTTGCCTTATATCCCCTACCCAGTAGTCTTCTTCTTCAAGGAGAAAGAGTTTTTAGCCACTCATCCTCCAAGTTGTCATCCTTGGAGGGTGTTTGGCTGCCCAAAAAGTGGGAGAAATGAAGGAAAGTGAAGGAAAATGAGAAGAAGCAGGAACTGTTGAAAGGTTCCCGCTTAAATTTTATTAACGATCAAGATGTTCCTTATAGTGTCATGCCTGAGGTCTTTTATAGACAATACCTAGTACAAAATACCAAAAAACGAGAAGCAAATACTATTCTGATGGGGCGAATCGTGGGACATCTAGTGACAAAGAAGTCGAAATGTCGCAGAGGATGAGAAGCGGTGGCATAGGAGAGAAAGAAATTTACTTAAATCCTGCTCCATTTCTTCTACTTTGCTTTCTTCTTCTCTTTTCTTCTGGTTTTTGATTTGCAGCTATGAGTTGAACTTAGATTCTCCGTGTTTGAATTGACTCGATAATTTTGGCCAGATTATCTTGCAAAAACTACAAAAATAACCACAAAATGCGATCAGTAGTATACCAAGGGACCTTAATGTGCAAATCGGGTTAATTCGGTTGATTAGTACACAAAAAGTGCTCAAAACCTACAACAAATAGGGATCAAAATAGCACTTTTTGGGCACTAATCAAAACCCAAAGGGAAAAAACCTAGCGAAGGAAAAAGTACACAACGACCATATGTTGAAATCTTGCCTCATTAAAAACCTTGTTGGGAAAAACCGATGGGACGAATCAGGACGAGGAAAATGAACAATACACTAACATTAGGTCTTAGCGGACTTCCATCATGTCAACATCCTTTGGTTGTGCATTCGATCTTATATACAGGTTTTACGAACATTGAATTTAGTAATGCCTTGGTGAATAGGTCTGCTAGATTATCACTCGAGCATATTTGTTGAACGTCAATCTCACCATTCTTTTAGAGCTCATGAGTGTAATTATGAATGAAGCCACCCCGGTCCAAAAACTCACCCTCTTAGGTGTTTAATTATGCCTGCATAGCTTCTTTCCATTTTGGCCAATCATTTCTATTTCGACATTCTTCCATTTTGTGGTTCAGGATCTTCATCATTTCTTATGATGTCTAAAGCCATGAGCGAATGTTGTTAATCCTGATATTGTTTGATCCCATTCACATCTCCTTTGTGCACATAACTTATTGAGATTTCACTATTTTTAGGTACCTGTGCCTCTTCAAGGGCTACTTCTTTGTGGTGGACCTCTTTAGGGGTCCCTTGTTCAACATATGCCTTTGCATAAGCATTATGTTCTATATTAGCATTGTGTCTTTGTGTTCTCCTCTTTCGAGTTGTATCTTGCACAGACGAAAGGTCTCACACTTTAGGCCTTTTTGAGATTCATTTTCCAGTTGTCCTTTAGGGACTTCAATCCATGCTAGAGTATTTGTGAAACATATGTGATTTGTCACTCTTTGTATCGATGAATGCATCGGTGAATTGATTTGCAAGATTTTGCAAATGAATGATCCTTTGAACTACGATTCCGCAGTTTGTACGTTGATCAAATGAGACGTACGGATGCATTACAAGTGATTCCTCGTTGTTCTTAAGGCAGACTTTTCTCCATCTAATGGTGGAATAAATTTTTTTTCATTAAAATGGCAGTCAGCAAAACATGCTGTAAAAACATCTCCTGTTGAGGGCATAAGGTATCTTATGATGGAAGGGGAATCATATCCCACATAAATCCCAAGTCTTCTTTTTAGACCCATTTTAGTGCGATGTGTTGGTGCAATTGGTACATATTCATGGTGGCTTATATGAGATATATTTGAGATATATTCTTATATGAGATATATTTAATTAACTAGAGTCTGAATTTGGAAAAGAGGAGTATTCATGGTAAGCGTTGTTAAGATTCGAGCTATGAACTAAAGTTTGCAATATGCATAATAGCATGTCCCCATCTTCAAGAGGAAATTAGATCAATTTAGTTTTCATTAATAATTAGATACAGTATTAGCGAAGGCCTTGATAAGAGACTCTGCTAAACCGTTTGGGTATGAGGTGTGAGCAAGCAGATGCTCGTCTTTATCAGGCTAACATGTCACAATGTCGGTGAAATTTTGGGAGGTAAACTCACCAGCATTATCAAGTATGATACTTTTGATTGGATAATTAGGAAATTGTGCCCGTAATTTTGTTATTTGTGCAAGGAGTCTAGAGAAGGCAATATTACAGGTTGCAAGGAGACAAACATGAGACCATCTCATAGAAGCATCTATTAGGACCATGAAGTACCGAAAAGGTCCACATGGTGGATGGATGGGTCCTGAATGTCCCCATGTACTCTTTCTAAAAATATTGGGGACTCAGGCTTAGCTTTGGTATGAGATGGCACATTATCAATTTGCCTTGTGAGCCATATGACACATGGGTATTCATGGGACAGAGGATCTTTTGGTTTTTAATTCTAATGCCCTTATGAGTTTCCTATGATCCTTCTCATCATTGAGAGATCAGGGTGACCCTAGCTTTAATCATGCAGAAAGAGACAAAGTCTTTGGGTCGTTGAACTTCTAGTTCACGACAACATATGACTCAATAGGCTTTATAGTTGTATGATACAACGTATGACTCTTTATTACCATCATTCATGGTTTCAATATGATATCCATTTCTGCGAATATCTTTAAAACTAAGCAAATTTCTTGTGGATTTGCTAGAATATAATGCATCATTGATGTGGAATCTAGTCCCTTTTGGTAGCATTATATTGAAACCTTCGAGACCTTGATTAAGTTGCTAGTGCGGATATGGTACTCCGTTTATAACTGTCAAGTTAAACTTAAAAGTATTTTTCTCGAAAGAGATAGTATGTGTGGTTGCATAGTCGATGAGACATACATCTTCATCATCCATCTACATTTGTCACAAACTGATGACATGTAAAATAATAAATATAAAAATAATATAATAACAAAATGATAATTTATTTATTTATTACATATAGGATCTTGTCGTTATTAGTAACATTTTCATCTTCCATCAAATAGTATGTTTTCTCAAGGGGTGCTCCAAAGAAATCCACATCATAATAAGATAGGTCTAGTCCTTTAGCATCAGTAAAGTTCATTTTTATATTTTTTTTTTCTATCTTTTTTAGTGATGCTTGGTAAAGGTCCACCAAATGTTTGGCCATACGACAGGTATGTGACCAATGTCCTTTCATACCATATCTATGGCATGTATTCTCATGGAAGGCGTATTCTGCACATGCTTCTCATCTTGTTTTGCCTCGATATTATTCCACTTCTGGTGGTGCATTGAAGTTTTCCCTTTATGGGTAGAATTATTACCATGAGTTGCATGGTATCGGAATTCCTACCACGACCAGAGTGATTACGTGCCCGCAGTAGGGTTGATCAGGAATCAACAATATTTATATCACCAAATTCATACTGCTAGCAGTAGCGAAAATTTCTTATGAGTATAAAAACGTTCACAGGTGAGAGCTTAGGGATGGAGTTTTCTTTGCACGAATGACTAATAATGAGGTTCAATTTCAGTGAATTAAATTTGGATTTTGGGGTTTTTTGGTAAGCAGGGGAGTTGATGGTTTGCAAAGCGAAAATAAGGTGAAATAAAATATAAAAGAACTCCTTTAAGCATTGACCTTGGGTTTAGGTCTAGGCTAGCAAGAGAGATGGTCCCTCGGGTCCCTTTCCTCGCATTGGGGAGGATGACCTATAGTCATTTCGAGATCGGATCTTTAACTAGAAAACTAAACCTAGCCAATAATTTTCCTTTTGATAGAAAGCATTTATTTAGCATTTATGGTTCTTCTGGTGAAATCATCACCTTGACCCATCTGCAATGATTCGTAAGGCTGACTAATGAATCCTCGTGGATCTAATAATAGCATCATTGAATATTTAAAGATTACAAGTATTGATCAATGAGGATGCATCATAGTGAAAATATAACCCACCAACCTACCTCAGGTGGCTCGTAAATAGCAACTAATGGATATCGTGTATCTAAAGCTAAGAGTACTTGAACCACTAAGGCCTTGATGTGCTTAGAAAGTACATCAAAAAAGCTTTAAACTAGAGTTGCAAATTTGGGAACCAAAATGTCGAAACACTGCTGTAACGGGGGGAACTAAAAAGTTTACCTTAAAATGTCGTTACTTGATGCCTTCCTCTTGAGGAGAAAGCGGTCACAGCCCGGCCATCTTTCGAGTTGTCATCCTCAGGGTGTTTGGCAGCCGAGAAAGGGGAAAGAAAATGAAAGAAAATGGGAAAAAAGGAGCGTGAGAAGCGCCTTGGATTCTCTGTATTCTTAGGAAGTGAAGTGATTGATTATTTACAAACATGACTAAAGCTTATATACGGCACCGGAAGCGAGAAATTACAAAAAAGCGAGTAAGAAATTTAATCTGAGGATAAAATGGAAAACCCGAAATTGTAAGAAAAGCAGCAAGCGTGAGCCCAGCGGGAGACATGATGAGCAATCTTTGGAGAGGGTGAATAGTGGTACAGGAGGTGAGCAGTGTGGGTGGGGCTTGAGATTTCTGGCGTCTGCGAAATTTTGGTTGTGCTCCATTTTATTGCATTTTCTTCTCTTACCTTTCCTTACGGTCTACGATGCCAATCTTGCGAGTTTGACTTTCGAATTCTTGTGCTTTGGATGGAGCTTCAGCCGATTTCGCATAAATAGCTTGCAAAACTAATTAGCCACAAAATCACGATCGGTAGAATATTAGGGACCTTAATGTGCAAATCGGGTTAATTAGAATGATTAGTACACAGAAAGCACTTAAAACCTATAATAAATAGGGTTCAAAATAGCACTTTTTGGGCACTAATCACCCCGACCCCGACCATGACTATGTCCACATCCATTAGTTTGAGATGATATCGCATTCACTTTAGGGAATGGTTCAGTTCCAGTCGAGCGAGATTGGTGATTTTTCATTAAAAGCTCATTATTACGGCGGTCACGAGGGACGCAGAATTAGTTGAAATACTTTTAGCCACATCTCGTCTTGCTACTATAAGAGCACATTCAAGGCATGAAATGTAGTGAATATTTTCTCTAGCATGTCTTCCTCTATGACCTTTTCTCCACGCAGCTTCAACTGGGAGCTGATTCTAAATAAAGCATAGTTATTTTCACTGATTATTTAAAAATTTTGTAACCTCAGGTGCATCTAATCATATCGAGCTTTTGGGAGGATTACTATTTTCTAGTGGTCGTATCTCCCTTTTAACTCATTCCATAGAGTGAGAGGATCTTTTACTGTATGATATTCATTTTTCAAGTCCTCATGGAGATGATGCCGAAGGAAAATCAATGATTTTGCGCGATCCTGTAGGGATGCTTGATTTCCTTCCTTTATTGTATTTCCCCGAGGTCACTTAGCATCAAGGTGGATCCTCGACATCGAGGATCCATGACGGATAGTTTTCGAAATACTCAGGGCAGATTTGACATTTAAAAAAAAAAAATCCTTTGGAATGTGATGAAAAAACTATGAAAATGATGACTCTGAACGCCTAATTATGGCTCTAAAAGCCTAAATAGAAAGGATGGCTCTAAACACTTAAGTTGTGGCTTTGAACGCCTAAATTGGAAAGGACGGCTTTGAACATTTAATTGGAAAGGATGGCTCTGAACACCTAAACTATGGCTCTGAATGCCTAAACATGGAGAGGATGGCTTTGAACGCCTAAACATGGAGAGGATGGCTTTGAATGCCTAAACATGGAGAGGATGGCTTTGAATGCCTAAACATGGAGAGGATGGCTGAGCGCTCGACATACGAAAGGATGACTCGAGCTAGCCTTGACTCTGAGCCGCTGACCTGGCTCACGAGCGCACATAAGTTGTGGCTTTGAAGCTAAGTGGAAGGACGGCTTTGAACACTAGCGGAAAATGATGGCTCTAAGTACTAAGCATGGAGGATGACTTTGAAAGCCTAAGATTTGTGAAACAAGGCCTTTAAACACAGCTGAACTCTAAACATGAAAATGATGGCTCTAAATGCCTAATTATGGCTTTGAATGCCTATTAGAAAGGATGGCTCTGAACGCCTTAGTTGTGCTCTAAACGATTAAAATGGAAAGGACGACTTTGAATGCCTAATTGGAAAGGATGGCTATGAATGCCTAACTATGGCTTTGAACGCCTAACTATGGCTCTGAATGCTTAACTATGGAAAGGATGGCTCTGAACGCCTACATTGTGGCTATGAGCACCTAATTATGGCTCTAAATGCCTAAAAGATAGCTTTGAATGCCTAAAAGGTGGCTTTAAACACCTAAACATGGCTCTGAACGCTTAACTGGAAGGGGTGGCTTTGAATGCCTAAACTGACAAGAACGACTATGCATGCCTAAACATAGAAAGGATGGCTCTAAATGCCTAAACTATGGTACTGAATGCCTAACTATGGCTTTGAATGCCTAAGCAGACCGTGAAGATGGGGGCCTTTATCTCATGGCAGACTATTGAAAAATGGAGCACTATAAGGCAGAAACAAGGCTACGAAAGATTTAGAAGCGATGTAGTCCCAGTAAGACTCTTAAAGATGGAGCCTTTATGCGTAATGAGACCATGTAAGATGAGGCCCTTTGTACTTTTTGAAACATAAATAATGAAACATGAGCACACTGTAAGCCCTAAAAAAAGGAAATACTAAAAGAAGGGGGCACTGTACACCCAAAAAAGAAATACTAAAATATAGGGGCTTTGTATGTCCCAGGAAACACGAATGCGAGGCTATGCATGGCTTGAATTCTTTAATAGGGGATGTGAAAATGAAAATCAACTCTCTAAACGAGGATTTGATCTCTAGAGAATAAGGGATGCTCCTAGATAATTAAATGAATGAAAGTAAACAATCTATAACTGAAAACACCTAAAATAAAACTAAGGAATGAGAGAGTTGTCTAAAACCAAGAGTAGCTAAAGAATACTAAATGAGAGAGGTGACTCTAAATGAACTCACTGAAAAGGGGGTATGCCCTTGTAGAAAAGCTATGAAAAAGAGAAGACCTTAAGCGATAACTCAAAAAGATCGATGGAAATGTCTATGAAGCCAACACAAGATGGCAATAACCTCTACGAAGAGGGGTATGACCTAGTATAGTAACTCCTGACAGCAGCAAATGGATCGAAGTGACCGTGAGGTCGATAGAAGATATAATAATCGATGAAGAGGTATGCCCAATGTTGAATGATGATTAAACCTTATAGTGCAAACTATTCAATACCACATGACAAAATGTACAAACTCATGCGATTTGCATCACATAAAGATCGATCCTGTTGATGTTGAAATATACATGCCACCCCAACATGCCACACAATGGCAAATAAAAAATGAAACCCTATGAACTTATGATCATGTAAGAATTTATACGATGTGACATATGATGCATTGTAAGATCATGAAGCCAAATAATTCCAAAACCATCCAATGTGTACTAAATCGATAATCTATACCCACATCTAAATTGGATCCACACATCACCGAGGCATCTTCCAGAAGGTGAAGCATAACTGCATCTAAAAATCAACCAAAACTCAAACACATGCCTAACTAGAATTTGTCGAAGACTACACTTGATACCACGACCTTACGGTAGCCTTAAGACACGAACCGTAACGTAGGCTTGGGATAATAGGGTAAAAGAAACGAAGGGAAACTAGGCTCAAACACCTAATAATCAAACTCATACCCTTGTGTACAAGATGATGCATGGAAAAATCTCATGAGCAATATACTCAAAAGGTAACCAAAAAAGTACCGATGAAGGAAATAAATGAATAGGAAAGTAAAAAGCTAGTAAGAAATCATAAAAAAAATGTATGAAGAAGGGAATACAATGATAGATCAAGTGTCGGGAAAAATGTGGCAATATACACAAAAGGTAGGGAGAAAAAAGAGCATTGATTAACCCGTATAAGTGCGGTGGGGAAGTGTATCGAAGAATGCGTTAATTGCTTGAGTGATCGAGGAGGAACTTTAGTCACAAGGTCACTTAAACACCACCCCTCTCATAGAAGTATCAATAGTGATCCAAGAAGTAAGGGATCTCATAGAACTCTTACATGAACCCATAGAACTCATCGAACACGAGATATAATTATCAATAGTGAACTCATAGAACTCACACGAACACTCGCCCATCAAACTCTTACCTGCACTCTCAACACTCAAAATATATAACAAAAGTCATCCATGGAATGAAAATCCCCGTAAAAATCTCACATAGATTCCAATAACAGATAACCCAACAAACATATCTCAAAAGTCAATAAACTAGATTAGAGAAAGATCATATATAAATACATCATCCACTACACTTTTCAATTATCGAATTAATGAAACACATTCGCATTCACATACAGTTTCAGAATATATTGATCTTTTAATTCTAAATTCACACCATATTATATATATATATATATATATATATATATATATATATATATATATATATATATATATATATATATATATATATATATATATATATATATATATTATTATTATTTATTTATTTATTTTAGACCAATCCCTCTCTTGGTATTTGTTTTGTAGAAAAGAATGAAAAAGCAAGCAAAAGGAACAAGTTGGAAGAATCACTTTGGGCTTGAGTTGCGACATAAGGCTCCATGTCAAAACATCGAGTCACACACATTGTAAAAGCATGGTTTTTTAATAATGTTCTGACATGGACGGATCTATGGAGCTTTTGGAGATGGAACTCCTGCCCAGATGTCGTGACATCATGTTGTGACATGAGCACCCCTTGTTAGCCACTAAGTTTATGACATTCGGCCATGTTGCAACATGGGAACCTTGTTGAAGACTCTGTTGGATGAAACTTCGGCTTGTAGCAACATGGTGACGACGGGCTGACTTATTCTTTCTATTTTTGGCCCATTTTCCAAGAACTATAAATTTTATACTTGTAATAATCATTAGGGTAATGAACTTTGAGGCCAAGAACATCCTATTCTAGGGTTTCTCACCTCTTAGTCTTAGAAGAATTTTAGGGTTTCAATTTTGGTTATTTTTGCTTTGTGTTGAAGACACTTTTGGAGGATAAACCAGCTGGAGGATCTCTTGTAGCTGGGATTGAAGTTTGGAGAGCTTTTCATCATATAGTTGTTTTGTATCTCTAACTTCGAATCTTCTTCGAATCTCTTCTTGGTTTATTATTGAAATATATATGAATTTGGTATATTTGAGTGTTGTAATGAGTGGCTAATCCATTCTCTAGGGTTGATTGTTAAGATTGATGGTTGATTTACATTAGTTTTAGATTGGTTTGTGAATATGTGCCTATGTTGACATTGGTGGGTGTGGAATTTGGACTATTATGATTTCTTGCAATTAATTTGTATTGAGGAATGTGTGTGAGACCTAGTTTATGAATGAATCACTTAGGGATTCCATAGTGACAACCGGAGATCATTCCTTGGGCCATAACCATTTCATGCCAATGTGTTTTAATTGAAGAAATCAGTTTAAACTAATTAAAGAAATTGAGGGAGCTAGAATTGTCTAGTACTTAATGGATTTCATTAGGGTGAGACACCAATGTAGTATTGTGTGAGAGCTGTAAGGACCTAGCGGTGATCTATTCGATCATAGTTCGGGTACACCCAAGGAAAAAACAACCTTTGAAAAGTAACATAGTGTTGTTGACTGAAAGGACTTGCGAGTGAATGGAAATTTGGTGTGTGAAATTGAGGAAACACGAGTGTAAACCTCATGCCACATTCCTTGAGCCAACATAAGCGCATGTTCACTCAACCTGTGCCTAATTTACATGTAAATCAACATACATCAATCAAGACAATCAACCCTAGCAAATTTCCTACTAGAGTTCATCCTCCACTTTTGTTTCATCTCTTGCAAATTAGCTACAAATCTTTCCCATGTTTTTTCTTCGCTTTAATTTTAGTTTTTCCTTTAATTAATCTTTCTTCAAATCACTCAATTGCTCAAATAGTGAAATGATTGAGTAGACGAGGTACTCAATCCCCATTTTGAATTCTTTTCTCTGTGAAATCGATACTTGTTTTTATTAAGAAAACCACTTTATTACTTGTGACCCGTGCACTTGCAGAAAATTGGAAATTGTGTTTGTTTTTAGTATAAAAGATGCAAATGGAACATGGAACAAAGTTTTGACACCATTTCCGGGGAGACGATGTGTTTTAAAGTGTTTGGATTGATATTCTAGTGAATGAAAAGTTTGCTAATTTGAGCTGTATTTTAGTTTGTGAATATTTCTTTAGTTTTTTTATTTTTCTTTTGATTTTTTTTTATGTTTGCTTATTTTCTTTGTTTAGGTTGTGTTTGGTGTTTTCAAGTGTTTTGGTTGTATGCATAGGAAGCCGATTTCAAAGTTGTTGCCTTTTGACCCTGAGCTTGAGAAAACATTGAGAAAATTAAAGAAGTCAATAGTTGAACAAGTCATAATGGAGGATATATAGAATGATAGATATAGTGAAAGCAACAGTGACTAGAATGATCTACATAGAATCAGAGAACCGACTTTGGGTGACTTTTGGAAACCGATACTTAATGATAACTATTCGAGTTTGTGACGGGTTTACATCGTTACAAGCAGTTTTGAGTTGAAACTTGATGCTTATGTCAGAGTGCAATAATAACCTTGAGTTTGGAGGCCATTCTTCAGAAGATCCGAATGCACACTTGTCAAATTTTCTCGAGTTATGCAGAACTATAAAAATGAACGAGGTTGATCATGATGTCATCAAATTGAAACTTTTTCCCTTTTCACTTAAGGAGAAAGCAAGGAACTAGTTTCACAACCTAGCTTAAGGGTCCATTGAGACAAAGGGGGAGATGGTTAAAGCCTTTTTGATGAAATTCAAAGTGTTTTGCATCTTCTCAATGATATGAAGAAGAACAATGATAATTGAATTGCTAATTTGCAAACGAACCAAGCAAATATGGGAGCATCTTTAAAGAACCTAGAGACTCAAGTGGGGCAGCTGGCCCATTCTATGAAAGGGAGTTCTTCTAGATCTTTTCCAAGTGATACGAAGAGGAATCCGAAGGATTGCATGGCCATCACTCTACGGAGTGGAAAAGAGTTTGGAGATGGGAAAAAAGCTTGGAAATTCCAAAAAGGTTGAAAAGGAAAAGGCTGAAAATGAAAAGGTTGAAAGTGAGATGATTGTAGATGAAAAAGTCGACAACAAGAAGGTTGAAAATGAGAAAGTAGAAATTGAGAAACATGAAGTACAAATGGACAAGAAGGAGGAAAAGAAAGAAGAAAACAAGTCTACATCGGGAAAAGTTTTATTTCTTGACAAACCCTCCCTAATTGTCAGTCGCCTTTAAGTTCCATGAGATTTAGAAAAAGAAAGCGAGTTGGATGGGGCGATTCACTACATTTTAATATGTTGAAGCTTGAAGTGAACATACCTTTTCTTGAAGCTTGTGCCCCAAATGCATAACTATGTGAAGTTCATGAAGAAATTATGAGTAATAGAAGAGGCTAGGTGTAGCATACAAAATACCATAACGAGTTTGAACATTTAGTTATAAAATAAAGTAAATGAAAATTTTAGAATTTAAATCTAAGAACAAAAAATATATATATATCTAATAGGAAAATTTATAGGAAGCCAAATAAATTTGGTAAAAATGGCCAAATGGGGACTGGGAATTCGTAAATGAAAAATGTAATTACTTGAAATGTAAATGAAATTGAAATAAAATGAAAATGAAAGTGAAATGAAGTGTTAAAATAACAAAAATGAGAAAAGTGGATTTAATGAGAAGGCCAAACAAGGCCTTATGGAGACTTAATGACTTAAGACCACATTTGGTCTTAGAGATACTTATTTAAACTAAAAGAGTATTTGAGAAAAAAGGGAGAGAGCTAGGGATTTTGAATGGGGAGATTTGTGAATTGCTCCATGAAAATCAAAGGCTAAAGTGATAAAAAACAAGGAGGAACCTTGGTATTGAAGTTTGAAAGATATTTGAGGTAAGACTCAAACCCGAAATCCATTTTATTTGTATTTGAGTTGGGGAAAACCCCAAATGTGAATAAAAAGAGTTTTTGTTTTGGTTGTAAATGAGTTTTGGGGTTGTGTTGGGTTGAGTTTTGAAGAGTATTGTTGGTTGGATTGGTTTTGTGTAATGTTTGTAAAAGGAAAATGTTGGGTTTTCAAAGGAAATGCTGTCAAAATTTTATCAAAACCCCTGTTCTTGTTTTGGATATAGATTAAGTTATAATCATCCAAATGAAGTGATTCCAATATTTAAAGAACCATAAGAGATAGGGCTACAAATTTATGAAGGACCGAGGTGTAGCGCCCCCGAATCAAAGGGGTGTCTAGATTTGACATCGACTGTGAATATCATGTCTCTTAATCATGAGACATGCATGAAATAAAAACGGCCTGTAGGCCCGCATCAATACTCATCAGAATACATCAACTATATACCATAGTTGAGAGTTATTACATTACTCTTAACAAGAAACATATATCGAAAATTTAAAGTTTTAATACATGTTATACAAAATGAATACAGAAGCCACCATCAGAGCACTATTACAGCGACTCCCAGTGGCGCCAGTCCTCCTGTACACTCCACATTGCCTGAAATAATGATCCCTCGACGATTGACGATGCCTAGTGATGATAATTTCCTACATGGGTTTACTCAGCATGTCATGGCGGCCACGTCGCCTTCAGCGGAATACATGATCCTACTTGAGATACACATGCGATCCCGTGTCGAGTCCTGGCTCTTTACACATGCACAAGCCAAATCTTGAGCAAAAATACGAGTTTTCAAAACAAAAGCTTTTTGTTCTTGAAAACTTACTAATTCGATAAATATATTGGACAACCCTCAGAGGTGGTGCTAGGTAATTCTCGAAAGCAGTCATGGGTTCGCCTCCAGATTGAACTATTGAATGACTCGAGCGATTTTCGGAAAATCTTCCTTGAAATTCCTTTATGACCATTTCACTTTTATTTCGTTTTAGGTGCCATTAACAAACTTTCCTATCTCGTTCTAGATTCTTGCGGTCGTATGGAATCGTTATCTTGCGATCCGAAAACGATTAAATGCTTAATAAATTTTACGTCGTATATTAACGCTAATTAACTCCATAAATCATGTTATTGATTTATGATAACACCAAAATTGGCTCCATGGGCTAATTAACCAGTCAAACAATTCATTTTGAATCACCCAGGCCACACGAAATCATAACAAATCAAGTGAGCAGTGAAACCTACAGGGTGCTTAACATTTCACGGCCCTGTAATAAGAGTTTCCTCTGCTCGGTTCCAAAGATTTTAGGCCAGGTAACACGGCCATTTCAAGTGACAGGTCTCGTCCATTAAAATGGCTCTTGCGAAGAATAAACCAAGTAGGAAAGATCCACTACCTCTTGGAGTTTGTCGGAACTCAGCGAAATCGGTGCTACGCATAGCGCTTTGCGGCGATACGACAACTGGCAGAAGAGAGCAGAGCGGGTCAGAGCAGCCCGGGAAATCTAGAGATAAGTCACTCTTTCTCTCTCTAAAATCTGATTCGCACCCTCACTACACGTTTTTTCTCCATTTGGAGAAGATGAAGTTGTCTTTTTGTCTTATTCACTTAAATCTTTTCACATAATTCCATTTGTGTCCTTTAGTTTTTATTTTTGACTACTTTGTGGGCAATCAAGCCATTCATCTCAAATCTCTAGCTAATCATGCAACATGTGTCGTGGGTACATGTAGTAGGTGACTTTTGTCACATCTGGCATGTCTTTATGTGAAGCCTTAAATACATTTTAGGCACGGTGCCTCGAAAAACTATGAATTTTAATTTAATGCCGAGGTCGGCAGATGTCGACATGGTAGTAGATTTTCTTGAGACGGAGTTCAGTTGAGTCATTTCATCATCAGATCTAGAAATTTTAGTTTTGACCGAAATTACCATTTACCCTTTTTAGAAAATTAGAATTTTCTGGGTTTACACCAGGAAAATTGGCAAAGCTCCGGGATGGGCTTAAAGGCGAGTTCGAGTAGCTCACATGTATGCTCTGTTTTGGGTGTTATTATGGTGTTTTGGCCATAAGTTGAGTTTCACTCATCCAAATTGAGTGATTCAAAATTTTGGGTAAAATAGACTTCTAAATAATTTGTTGAAGGAAGTATGTCTGAGTGTTACCCAAGTTCCCGAGAAGTACATCGAAGTGGTATGTGTAGAGCAGTTTGATTACCTTTACAAATTGGAGTAGTATGGATGCTTATTACAATAACTTGAGGTTTTGGTGATCAATTGGATGATTCAATTGGAGGAAAGCCTTAGAACCATAGATGCAAATGAGTAGAAGGGATCATTACTGATTTATGGAGTTAAGACCCTTAGAGTGAGAAAAACGGTATGGCAAGTGGAGGCTAGGCATACTGACCACTTTGGCATTAAAATGCCATAACTTGAGTTAGGGTGATCCAAATGAGATGATTCCAATTTCTAATAAAAATGAACTCCTTAGATCTATAATTTTATTGAAGGAGCATAAAGGCAAAATATAGCTCATGTGTCCCCAAGAATTTGCAAGTGAAGAGTATTGGGTAAGATCAACCCTAACGAAAAACTCCTAGAATAGCAAACTAATATGTGATTGTCATTATCATTTGAATAGGGGTTGACGAGGAGGCAAGCGCGTGAAAATCGAGATTAGAAGATTGGAATCAAAGCGTGATTTTGTTTGTTCTCAACTCTCTCTATTTCTAAAAATATTTGAATAATTACAAAATGAGATTTGAATTTTGGAAATGATTGTGAAAGTGCATATTGATTTGTGTTTGGAAATGATTTGTTTTAAATGATTTGCGAGACGAATTGCTTGTGAAACGAGATTTGCATAAGAAAATTTCATGAATGTGAAAATGTTACATTGCATACAAATGTATATATCTCTTATTGTAAATTATATTGAATGATTTTAATGCCGCTTAAAAGAATGTTAGTTAGAATTCGAGTTAAGGATAAATTGGGTATGCGATGAAAGTCGAACAAGCGTCTTTATTGTGGCATACAGGTTCGTGCCCGACGGGATAATATCGATGAGTGTACACCCGGCCCAGGAACACATATTTTTATAAAACTTTGTTTACAGTGCATGCCCGAGGCGGGATCGTGTCGGTGATTTGTTATTCTATGCACCGAAAACATAGGTTAAATTTGATAAGGGCTAAAATGCAAAATGATAATGAGAATGAAAAAGTGCATGATTTATGATCTGAATGCTTTGTTGCACATGAAAATGCATAGTTTGAGATGACCAATGAATTGTAATTGATTAAATGGAAATATATCTTTATGTATGTATTGTACTGCATTGATCATTTAAGAAAGTACGAAAGCATTGTCTTATGAAATTGCATGATTTGATTTAAACTAAAATAAAGAGAGATTGTATAGAACCACTAAGCATGAAAATGCCCAGTGTGTTGTTATCAACATACAATTACAGTAGAAAGTAGCAAGGCCAGAAGATCGTCGGGTGCGAAGTCAGATGAAACAGACGGGGAGTACTTAAGTAAATGCTGCATCATTAAACACCATTCCATTCATGAAGTACATAACAATTTGCATTAAATTTAATGATGTAAAAGTCTTCATGAGAAAGAATATATTTTTTGGCCCAATTTTGTTTTGGATATTTATGGAATGTGTTTTTAAGAGGTGAACTCTAAGGAATATCATTTTGTAAATGTATTTGAAAGGCATGGAATGCCAATTTGTATAAATCGTTATTCGAAACGATTATGGGCTCTATTGAATTAAGGAATGTATATATATATTCTTTTATGTCGATAAGATAGCGATTAGGTTTGATATCATAGCACCCATAAATAATTATGTTTAAATGAATATTAATTATTCATATTAGAAAAACCCAATGAATTTTCCCATGTGAGTATGTGTTTAAATGAATAGGTCTTTAAAGGTAGAGCACTACATAGATGCTTTTGGAACAGTCAGTCTATCAAAGAATTATAGTGCGATAATTAAGAGAAAGCTTCCAGAAAAGCAAAGGGATCTAAGTAGTTTCACCATTCCTTGTGCGATTGGTGAACATACTTTCAAGAAGGCTTTGTGTGATTTGGGAGATAACATTAATCTTATGTTGTTATCCATGGTAAAGAAGCTGGATTTTGGTGAGCTAACCCCTACTACATTGTCTCTTCAGATGCCCGGTCATTCATTGGCTTATCCTCAAGGTATTCTTGAAGATGTGCTTGTAAAAGTTGATAAGTTTATCTTTCCGGTAGACTTTGTTGTGTTAGAAATGAAGGAAAATAGAGAAGTTTCGATTATTTTAGGAAGGCCATTTCTTGCTATAGAATGACTTTGGTGATGTGAAAAATGGAGAGTTGACATTGAGAGTCATGATGAAGAAGTAAAGTTCAATCTTACCAAGACTATGAGATTTGTCGATGATGATATAGGAACTTGTACAAGTGTTGATAGTTTCATCCCCTCAATTGGTGATGTATTGCATGACATTGTTAAACAAGATCCTTTAGAGAAATGTTTGAACGAGTCATTATCATGTCGATTTAAGAGTTTGACCATCCATACAATTGAGGAAATGGCCAGAGACTATCCTTGTTATAGAAATTAAAGAAGATCTGATTGTGATTGAAGAAGAAAATATGACACCAGATGGTATGGTGTACTTAAGAGTTGCAGGAATCTTTGATATGCATTCTTGGGTGAAAATGGCACAAAACCCATAATCTTATCTTTAGCTTTGAATGAGAACAAGGAGGCTAAATTACTTGAGGTACTTAATAAGAATATGGACGCATTTGTATGGTCCATTGAAGATATCAAAGGCATTAGCCCTTCAATTTGTATGCATAAGATCCTGATAGAGGAAGAGTACACTCCTTCGGTTGAACATCAAAAGCGATTGAATACCTCTATGAAGGAGGTTATGAAGAAAGAAGTCCTCAAATGGCTCTATTTTGTTCAAACAACTCTTAGGTCAATCTAGTGTAAGTAGTTCCGAAGACAAGTGGTATGACAGTAGTGAAGAATGATAAGGACAAGCTCATTTATACTCACACAGTTATGGGATGGAGAGTGTGTATTGATTATCAAAAGCTCAATGGGCTGAGAGGATACTTCCCTTGCCCTTACATGCTCTGAAGATGCTTGATAGATTAGTAGGGCATGCCTTTTATTGCTTTTTGAATGAGTATTCCGGTTATAACCAGATCATCATTACTCCAAAAGACTAGAAGAAGACAACTTTACTTGTCTTTACGGGACATTTGCATTCCGAAGGATTCCATTTGGTTTATGCAATGCACCAGCTACTTTTCAGCGGTGTATGATGGCGATATTTGTGGATATGGCTGAAGATAAAATGGAGATCTTCATGGATGACTTTGCCGTGTTTGGATATTCATTTGATCATTGCCTCCACAATTTGAGTTTGGTTTTAGAGAGATGCAAGAAGAGGAATCTTGTTCTTAAATGGGAAAAATGTCATTTCATGGTGCAAGAAGGAATTAATCTGGGTCACCGTGATTGGAAGTGGATATAGCAGATGTTTCTACCATTGAGACCCTTGTACCATCGAGCTCTATTTAGAGGTGTGAGGGAGTTTCCTTAGGCATGGGTTTCTCTGGGTGATTCATAAAGACTTTCAGATTGTGAGAGGCGGATTATGCAAGTTGCTTAGAAAGATGATGTATTTGCTTTGATGAGGCATGTATTGAGGCTTTCGATGAGATTAAAAATAGGATAATTTATGCTCCATTATGTCGGCTTAGATTAGTCTGTACGATATCATGTGTGATCGCAGTGGTATGCTATTGGGGGTCGTCTTGGAAGCGGCGACATGATAAGATTCTTCGAGCCATCTACTATGCTAGTAGGACATTAAATGATGCTCAGGAGAATTATACAACAACAGAAAAAGAGATGTTGGTTGTGGTCTATTCATGTGATAAATTTAGACTCTATATCATTGGATCTAAGGTAGTCATTTACACTGATCATTTTGCTATCTGATATTTGATGCTGAAGAGGGATGCTAAGCCTAGATTGATAAGATGGGTACTCTTGCTGCAAGAATTTAATGTTGAAATAAAAGATAAGAAAGGCATTGAGAATGTGGTCGTGGACCATTTGTCCAAATTAGAAGTTAAAAAAGGGATTGAAGATCCAAAGGATATTGATGAGTGTTTCCCCGATGAACAGTTGTTTGGAGTTGATACTTCTGCACCATGGTATCACGGACATTGTAAGCTTTTGGCTTGTAAGTGTTACGTGACCTAAATCCCAAACAAAGAAAGAAGTTTTTCCATGATATGAAGTGTTACCAATGGGATGATCCTCTCCTATTTTGAAGATGTGCAAATCAAATGATAAGGAGATGTGTCCCGGAGGAAGAGTATGATGCAATCCTTGCTCATTGTCACTTCTCATCATATGGAGGCCACATGGGACTGTTGAGAACATCTCGAAAGGTTCTAGATTCTGGTTTTTATTGTATATTCAGGATTTTCATGATTATATTAGAAACGGTGCGGCCCAGTGCGAATGGTAGAGAATATCTCGAAAGAGACCAGATGCCCTTAGGCATTATGTTTGGAAGTTAAAGTCTTTGATGTTTGGGGCATTTTTTTCATGGGCCCGTTCTCTCCATCAAAGAAAATCTACATCCCTTATCATAGTCGATTATGTTTCGAGTCATTGATCATTGTAACATCGAAAATTATCTGCAGTGGTGAAGTTTGTGAATAAAATATTCTTGCGTTTAGATGCGCCAAAGGCAATAGTAAGTGATGAAGGAACCCATTTTTGCAACAAGGTGTGTTCAAATTTCATGGCTAAATACGGGGTAAAGCATAGAAAAGCATTGGCATATCATCTGCAATCAAATGGCCAAGCAACGATCACTAACCAGGAACTAAAAATAATTCTAGAAAAGACAGTGAATACAAATAGAAGAGATTGGTCATTGCGATTAGAGGATGCATTATGGGATAGAACGACATCTGAGATCTGGGTTGGAATGTCTCCGTATCGGTTTTAATGGCTTGTCACTTACAGTTGAACTTGAACAA
Source organism: Tetrastigma voinierianum (assembly GCA_016808115.1). Lineage (NCBI taxonomy): Eukaryota > Viridiplantae > Streptophyta > Magnoliopsida > Vitales > Vitaceae > Tetrastigma > Tetrastigma voinierianum. The sequence goes on from JAEQBH010006378.1 coordinate 112,536, forward strand.
TCGAGGCGTTGTAGAGCGATTAAGAAGTTGAACTTTGACTTGAGCGATGTGGGAGAAAATTCAGCTTCTTCAATTGGAAGAACTTTAGGAGATCCGGAATAAAGCTTATGAAAATTCCAGGATTTACAAAGACAAAATGAAGAAGTTGCATTATAAGCACATTGCGAAGAAGTAATTCTTTTAACTCTCGATTGAAGCTATTTCTGGGAAAATTAAAGTCTAGATGGTCTGGGCCATACTTAGTGATTTCAATGAGCACTTTTGGTGCTATTGATTTAAAGTGACAATGGTTAAGAATTTAAAGTGAATGGTAAGCGTCTCAAGCATTACCTTGGAGAGAAACTGGTTTTTGAAGAAAACAATCAGTTGATGGAGTAAAGTCATTGCTCATGGTGGAACCACCTTTGAGATGTGGCTTGGTCAAGCTAGTGACACTAAACTTAGCGCTTCTTGGGAATCAACCCAAGCTTTGTGAGGATCCTGTTTCATTTTGTTTTTTGTTTTTTTTTTTTGCTTTTTGTTTTTTTTGGGATCCTAGATATGTTTATATTTGTGTTTTAGTGTGTTTTGATAGGTTTCATAATGCAGAGAAGAAGAGACTACTTGTAGAGAAAAGTGATTCAAAGGATTACGTGTAACACCCCACAATATACCCTAACAGTTTTATTACATGTTTAGGGTATAATATAAGTAAATGTATATGTTTTCGGAATTTAAGTGCAAAAAGTGAAAAGGATAAGAATCAAGATATCTAATAGGGTAAATTAAGTAATTTACAATCCGGGACTTACAAAGAAGTCATGAATTTAAGAAGATTATATGATAAAATGGAAATATGGATAAGTTGAATTGAGAATAAATTAATGGCAAAAAGGGAAAGTTAAGTCAAATTTGGATAAGACCCAGGCATGGCCTTAGGAAAAATCATTTTTTTGGCATTGAAAAATTTAGGGCTTAGGTGGGGAAAAATGAAAGAGAGAAAAGAAGAAGAAAAAGAAATCCATGTATGGAATTCTTATTTGGAAATTTGGAACTTTGGTTTGGAAATTGTTTGGATTACTTGTATGGAAATACCATAATCTATTCGTGTCTAAGTTGGGTTAGGAAAACCCTAACTCTTCAATACATGTGTATTTTGGTTGGTTTAAGTTAGTTTTGTAGTTTTGTTTCGAAAATGGGTAGATTTGGTTAAAAGATTTCCGTTGAAAAGGGCAAAAAATGGTATATTTCTGCATTCTGCTCGACACCCCTACGCCTAGGCGTGAAGCTCCTCCTTGGCAGAGGTCACTACGCCTAGGTGAACTCGAGGCCCAAATTTCTACACTTTGCAGTGCCTTTAAGTGTAGCGATTAACCACTTTAGGTTAATCTCAGCTAAGCGTGGCATTGCCGCACAGGGCGTACTATAAGTCATGTTCTAGTTCCTCTCTTCCATTAATTCTAAAAATCATCCATTGGATTAATGAGGATCCTAATAAGTGAATGAAAGGGTTCGTACAAGTATAAAATATAACAAGTGAATGAGGATCCGGTAGTTGGGCAAACATTGTTTCTTGCCCTCATTTGCTAATGTGTTTAAGAACAATATAACAAGCTCAATAAGACATATAATTGTATGCCTTCTTAAGACCGAATAGCGAATGAATAAACTTCCTGTTGGGGGTGCCGGCACTCTGTTGTCTCGTCCTTTTGTTCCATGGGCGGGTCGTTTGTAGTATAGTGGTAAGTATTCAGCACGTACGCGGGTGACAGGTTCGATCCGAGCAACGGCGCCATTGATTCGTGCCACAGTAGGCTGAGCTAAATCAACAAAATTTATATACCTAAGTTCCTCCTCTTCATAGTAGTCAAGCTACTACTTGATTATAATTAGTCTAAGGGTCGAACACGGGGATGGGTTTTTCATCTAGGAATGATTTGCATAAGTGCGAGAAGGTAAGGCTTTCTATTTGGACTTTGGATTTTGTTTCCAAAAAGCGATTGATGAGTTTGGCCAGTTAAGCATAAAAAAACTGAAAATGAAGTGTGAAAAGTTAACTTTGAAGATTGGGTCACTAACTTGGTAACTTAGAATGACAAGTGTCCTCGGGTTTTATCCTCGCGTTATAATGAAGCAACATAGTCGACCCTGCTGTGGGATCTATGTTTAACTACTTGAGCCTCACCACAAACAACTCTATTTGAGTTAACACGGGTAACATGCATACATGGCCCACTACGGTTTGAAACCACAACATTGACATCATTTCGGTGGCTCGTAAAGACCATCTAAGAAACCACGATTGCATCTTAGCAGTAAGTATACACTTTGTATCCTAAAGCATGGTAAGTATTGGCCAAAATTATGACATTAAATGATATTAGCCCCTAGTTTGAGAAGATAGGGGTCATAAACACAGTACACCATGACTTTTAACCTGAGAGACTGACACACGTATGCACACCACCTTCCTTGAAGCTAGCTTCCTTATAGCTGAAAGAGAGCAGCGACATCTCATGAGTTGTCATCACCAGAGAGTGTTTGGCAACTTGAAAATAAGGAAAGAGGAGAGAAGAGAGAAACACAGAGCTAACTAAAGCTACGAAGATATTCTAATAAAAACTTGCCAAAAATTTAGCCTCGATTTGTTTGTAGGGTTACAAAATGGGAGGGCTTATATGGGCCGCGATGTATGAAAATACCATAAAGCCTAACAATTTGTAATTTAAATTTAGGACGAGAGTAATACACAGTGAAGTGGGTTTGCATTAATTACAAAAAGTGTGACAGGCGAGTAAATTTCATTAAAGACATCTGAATTTAGCCTGATAGCGAGAATTTATTAGGTAGCGAAATCACGAGAAGATAAGCAAACGGGGAAATTCGCTAGACCACGGCAATTTAAGCTAGCTAAGCGAATTTCGCTAACAAGCGAAATTCTTGAGTAAGCGACGTGAAATTTAAACTAGGAATAGTGCTTTGCGAGAAAATTTTGGTCCCAGCGAAAAATTAATAAATTTATTTAAGATTCTTGAAATTTCGGTAGATTGCTTGAATTTCGCAATTCCGGTAATTTTCGCAATCTTGTGAGTCACTATGGAGTGCGATCTTCACTGCATTTACCTCTGCTCCTCTCTTGCATTGATTTTCTTCACTTTGCCTTCAATTCTCTCTTTGATTTTTTGGTATGATTGATGGTTGTGATTGGGTTCCCGATCTTCATGATTCATCATATGTCTCGATATCGAACTCCAAAGTACGCGAAGCACCGCTGAAACAACGAAAATAATCTTTAAACGGCATTAGTGATACTAAGAGAGACTTGAACACACTTCAATTGGCATAAATGACATGATTAAGCGTAGCAAAAGAAACTTGAAGCATCGATATAGTTGAAATGCACTTTTGGGCGCTATTATGTCGGCGGGCACATCTCGATGGAATGAGTTGGCCTCTGCCCAGTCTTTACGACATACATTCACGTGGACAGGTACGTTTCTTATCGGTCTTCGGCACTCCTGCTGTCTTTCTGACACTTATGTTAGGTGGGCGAGCACGTCTACATTGATCTTGTATCGTACCTTCGGGTCACCTATTGTCATATGTCCACATCATTCATTATTCTTGATCTATGCGGACAAATGCTTATATCTTTGTCTATACAGATTATATGACTTATACGAGGAGCCTTTATATATGATAAGAATATGAATAATATGAAGCAAAGAAGAAAGTTTAAGAAATCAATTATGTTGTAATCTACCTACGAATTTACCTTACGTACAAGATTTGGATTACGAACTCCTATGGAAGATAAGAAATTTCGTTATAAGAATTATGTTACATGTATCTTGTAAATGTGGACCACAAGTGGTCATATATGTTATTTGTTTCCCACTAAGCTATTAGCTCATCATGGGTGTTTTATCGTGTAGATGCTTGAAGAGGACATGTGGCATTAAGGTATCGGTCGGACTGACCTAGCATTAGAAGTCCACTGATGTAGGTCTTTGTCTGTTTGTAATATAAATGTAATAGTTTTGTAATGGTGGAGTTTGTATGAGTGTGAGTAAATGGGACTCGAGCATGTATATGTACATGACATAATAAGCTTACCAACTACGATGTGAAGTTTTCTGAGATTATATTCTAATATGGATTTATTTATTGAAATGGGCCGCGATGCCAGTCGAGGTAAGGGTCTGAGTCCGTGCGCGCCCTACTCTTCGCCTAGGCGAGGGTAGGAGCGACAATCGTGAATGATATCGAGGAAGAATTGGAAAGAAATAAGAATTAGGTGTTGAATGACATAAGTCGGGAGGTTTCAAAAGTTTGAGATTAAGTGACATGACGAGGTTTGGAATTGAGGAATATGGAGAAAACCAGTCATTTTTAGAAAAATATCACTTATGGCATCTTCTAAAACCCCGTTTTCTCAAAATTTCGACCATGTCGCGACATGGAAGCTTAAGAAAACCATTTGAAAAATCTTGCGTGTTGCGACATGTCGATTTTAAGTCACTATTTTGTAGACTGCGCCATGTCGACATCATGTTGCGACATGGACCCAATTTCTTTTAAATTTAAACCTTTCCCCTCCCTCCATTTTGAGAAACCTTTTAGCTCCTCTTCTCTCTCTCATTCTCGATCTTCTCCCACACCTCACATAAAGGCCACATACTAATCTCTACATCACCTACAACTCCACTAAAAACCAACCCTCCCTTCATTTCTTTTCTCCACACCCTAGACCTAACCTCCATTTGCTAAAGAACTTCACTAGAGAAGGTTAATCTACAAGGTTGAAGAGAAGAATGGTTGATGTACCTTTCAAGTTTTGGGTTGGGTTGTGTTAAGTTTGTGTATTGTTGAAGATCTTTGGAATGGTGAATTCAGTTTTTGAAGAGCAAAAGACGTCACAACCGCCTTGTGTTAGATTAAATTCTCGAGTGAAGTAAAATGGCTCCAAAGAAAATGAAGACTAGTTCACAAGCATATACCACTATCTTCTCCTCCTGCGAGATCGAGCAAGTTTATATCACAGTGGCGAAGGAGAAATGCGATATCTTTAGTGTATGACCTTTCGTACAAGAGAGGGGGTTTATGAGGAACAACACTAACTTTCATGCTTTCCTCTACAAATCGAAGGAACTGGAAGAACTTGTGTGCCTATCCTGATCTTGGAGTAGCTTTGGTTGTTCGTGAGTTTCATGTCTATCTTCGGGATAGGATTGGCACCACTGTATATGTTAGAGAAGTATGGGTGCCTTTTGATAGCGTGACTATCAACACTTATTTCAAGCTTGAGGATGAGGATAGTGAAGAATACCAAGCACTCTATCGGACATCAGATTATGATTTCATTTTGAAGACATTGACAAAGGGAAAATCTGAATGGAAAAAGAGCACTACAAACCAAGTCAGGTCATTTCTGAGGACTGGACTCATTGAGACTGCGAAGTCATGGTTCTACTTTGTCTCATCTAAGCTAATACCAACAAAGCACGTCTCTACAATGCAAAAGGACAAAGCTATACTCACTTACGCTATAGTGAATGGTATGAAATTTAATGTGGGAGCAGTTATTGAGAACTCCATCTTAGGTGATTCATAGGAAGGTAATCAACTCATCCCTTGTCACTAAGCTGTTTGAGGAGTGGGTGGAATTATCAAAGGATAGAAAGTGCCCTCATGATTCCTCTTCCATTCACAATAGAAAGAAAGCTCGTCCTGGCCCAAGCTACTTATTGAGGAGAGAATAAGAAGAAGAGAAAATGTACACGAGGAATTAGGGACTCGAGAGTGAGAAGATGAAGCTAAGGAGGGCATAATCGAGTGCCTTAGAGTGTCTCGAGGATTACAAAATTGGCGAAATCTGATGGGAATACGAGACTATAGAAAGAGTAATTACCATCTCCATATAGATAATGGCAGGATCTTGCGGTGACTTGACACCATAAGCGAAAGGTGGAGCTCACGGGTTTAGTGGCAGCGATGCGTACATAGTACGTGACTTAGCTCGCTATTTTCCACCACCATAGCCGGGGTGCTTCATCAGGCGGTCCCGCTAAGTATCCGCCTCCACTTGACTACGGTGTGGCCCTGAACATCCACTATTAGAAATTCGATTCGAATGAGGACATGCATGTATAGGGAGTTTCTATTCTCACATTACATTTTCAACGAGGAAAAATGCTAGTTTTAGTTTCGGGCATGGCTTGCCGTTTGGACATGACATTATCCACTGCTCTTTAACTCTATCTCTCTTTTTGTCTTTACAGGAGTAATATTTGGGATACTCTCTTCTACATCATCTCTTCTTGTGTAGATTTTGGAACTGATTTGGTTGTTTATTTAGTTGGTGTGTTTGTTTGTTTATATATATGTTTTGTTTTATTTTATTTTTGTTAATCTAGTTTTGTTTGTGAGTTTTGATATAAATTGATGCATCCCCTAGTTCATGCTTTGTCATATGTTTATGATTATGGTAATCTATCTTTGTGGATATATTACTTGAGCTTTCATGCCTATCATCATTGGTGTTGGATTGTTTGAGAAATATTGAACTACCATATAGTTTTCTCAATTGTGATATTTGGTGCATGTTTTAAAATCCATAAAAATTTGAAATTTTTTGAAAAATCTCAAAAATATTTGAAAAAATGTTTTGTTTTTGTTTTGTTAAGTTTATTGTGGGGTAATAGTGATGACTATGATAAATAATGATCGAACCTCTCTTTGATATGAAGAGTCTATAGATAGTTATGCTTTAAAGAATAATGGTTTGACCATTGGAGTTATGGAGCTTAGCGAAGTTATTACTACTTGATGCAGTCACTACCTTGGTTGGTCGACATTACCTGGTTTAGGAAAATTAAGTGATCATATACAATTTGATCTCCCCAATTTGAGAGTGAAATTCTAGACAAAACACCGGAGTTAGAAAATTATATAGGCCATCCTTGGATTGGTTGAACCTTTCTAACTAACTTCCCTTATTGTGCATTGATCCATAGTTACCTAAATTGGGCTATATAGCCTTTTCCTTCTAGAAAACCCAGATTGGGCACCTTAGAAGCACCTCTTGCTAAGTATCCTTAAGTCGAGGCCCTTGTATACCCTTAACATGTTATGCATGATAACATCATGAGAAGACATGTGAATTAAATTTGGGGCTGGTTGGAAGCATGTGTGCTATTAATAGAAATCAAAGGAATTTTGGTGTGAAAAAGAAAGAAAAGAAGCAAAAAGAAAGAATAAATCAAGGAGAAGTAAGTTTGACCTCGTAGCCTTCCTACCTTGAGTGATTAACTTCAAAAGGGTGTTTCAACACTTAGTACCCTAAGACCTTCCAATTTGGGAGCTACTGACCTAAAGCTCTCTAAGGGTAGGTAGAAAGCTTAAAGAGGTTGAACATTGCACTACTTATATACCTTGTGGTTAGTAAAGTAAAAAAATAAAGCTTCTTGGTGATCTTGAAAGGAAGGTGAAAATCAAACAAGTTTAGGGGTTATGTGATGAAAAATATGTGAAAAACCAAGTTTAGGGGAAGCTAAGATGAGCTCAAGTGTGTATAAACTCATAATGTTAAAGGATGGAAGGAGAACATTGAAGAAGAGGAAGTATGTATGTGTTGGGTAAGCCACGAGCTAAAAATGACCTAGCAACCACCTTTACCTAAAAACATACATTCTGAAGCTGACCGAAGACCTATTTGATCCTAAGAGTTCCCAGTGGTGCACATATTAGTGGAGGGGGTGTATGCACAGCAAGCCTATGGAGCCTTACACATTCATGAGTCATGGTATTACCATGTGAGTGAGAGATCTCCATTCAATTCTAGTTTGCCTAATTCAATCTAAATTGCAATTAAGCACATAAGGATAGGACTTTTCACACTCAAAGAACTTTAGTTTAGGTATGCTTAACTCTTGATCAATCTATTATACGGTAAGACCTTGCTTTCTCGAAAGCTTTTTATTGTTATTTGAAGTGCCAAGATCCACAGAGGCAAATTGTATCCTCAATGCCTTCGTATTAAGCTCGACATGTTTTTGTTATGTTTTAAATAAGGAAATGAGTCATTCTATTTACTTTAAGACTAATAAAATATTTAAGTTTTAGGGAATTGTTAGGTCACGAATCACATTAGCATTTAATCTTTTAATGCGAATTCACACACATATATATATATATATATGTATTGACGAGGTGTGTGTGTGTGTGTGTGTGTGTGTGTGTGTGTGTGTGTGTGTGTGTGTGTGTGTGTGTTCATTTTTACACTAATCCCTCTCTTGGTCTTTGTTTTGTAGAAAAAAAACGAAAAGGCAAGCGAAAGGAACAAGTTGGAAGAATACTAGAGCAGAATTGTTGATATAAGGCTCCATGTCGTGACATGGCTCTTCATGTCGTGACATGGGTCACACTTATTGCAAGCATGATTTTTCTACCATGTTCTGACATAGGCGATCTATTAATTTGTTTGGGATAGTTCACGGCGTGTCGCGACATTAACTTTGTTAGCCGTTAGAGTTTAAGGCGTTGACCATGTCCAGTATGGGATGTTTCACCTTCTTATTGACGAGAATCTCTACCAGGCAACTCCACTTGTGGCCTCGACCCGAGCTCGCTCAAGCGACAAATTACCATGAAGCTAAGTAGTTAAAGCTGTTGAGCTGTCTTTGGAAAGCGTGGGTTATAAAATTTTCTACTTAAAAATCACACCTTTAGATTTGAAAATCGAATGACATAATGGCTGCGATTGTTGAAACTTAGAAATACAAATCCACTGTATAAAACATACACTCCCAATATTTTCCAAAAATCGACCTGACCATAAAAGGACTGCAGTCATAAATCAAAATATAAGATCTGAAATCAATCCCCAACATAATTTCATACTTTGTTTCGAAACATGCATGCATATTTTACAAAAAGATATTTACATATACAAAATGTCACATTTTTACTTTTACTACGTTTACTTTACCTTGTCTTATATATATACAACACAGGCGTCTAGGGTGAGGATCATAAAAGTCTTTTCGACTTTAACACCTACACTAAAAAGTATTTAAAAAACGAGAAAACTAGGCGACGGGCTCGGTGAGTCTTATAAGTTCTAAATGTTGTTGTGCCTTTATATGTACCTCCCAAATATGAAATAATGCAGAGGAGATTGTTGTAAAGCTATTTACTTGTAAGAAGGAAAATGAGATTTTTGCTATAGAAAACTATTTAAAACTATTTATGTTCTTTGTTGTTTTAGTGGTGGTTAATATCACGAAAGTGCTATCTTTGTAAATCAAGTACCAACCACTTGTGGCCCATTTAAAAATACCACAGACGTGATGCCACGGAACCTCAGACGGCATCGGTAGTGAACCTCGAGAACACTACGGGTTTAATGGTCCAGTGAACACGGCGGGATCTCTATAAACATAATAGGTCTCAGGAACGGAAATGCCAGATGATGGAACCTGAGGCAGCACCTCTTACATATATACTGTATGTCATTGCTATTATCTATATCTTACTAAGTAATGCGGCATTAACTATATAAATATATCTTATATCTAACCCCGATTGCAGACCGAGCCAATATAGTTAGTCATAATGTCCATATGCCATGCCTGATCAAGATACATCATTTGGGCGAATTTGTGTCATCTAGGGGTTTCTTAAACCAGTCAAACTTTTCTTAAGAATGAAATCGAAGTTCCTGCTAGGTATAACAAGTGGGGAGGTAAAAAAAAAAAAATGATTCACTCATTGCATTGTATTTTCAAAGCACTTTACAAACTTGTAATTTAAACACTTTCGTTTTCGAAAACGATTTTGAGTACTCACCTTTTTCTCGACTAACTTCTTTCAATTCTTGTCAAGTGATGAGTCCAAAAAACTCATTGGATTTTAATCCATTTTTCTGAAGTATTTTGCAAGATTAGTATTGATTCATATACAGAAACATGGATATCTTTCTCAAATTCAATTTTGGAGAAAATTACATTGATGTCGAGGTCCGACAAAACCGGAAGAAGCGGGTCTGGCATAAATGAGTCCATGACTTAAGAATTGGAGTCATGATAGAAGCTCGTCGAGTTCCCGGTTATTCAGTCACGGCATCACGAAATTTAGTCTTGAGAGAAATAGAAGGCTTTATCAAACTAGTCATTATTTGGAAATTGAAGACTACGACCCGGAAGTACGAGGCGTGATAATGGAAGTTGCGACGAAATAGTGGTGAGACAACGTAAATATTAGTGGAATCTTAGGTCGCGACACCACGCGGGGTCGACGTCGATTGAAAGACAAGCGAGGTTGGAGCTTGATGATCGGATTGATGGAAGCCACAAATAAGATCTCTGCAAAATTTTGAAGTTGCAGCTGGTTCTTAAATGAAGGACTCGACTTGAGGTCCACGACGTCTTTGTTCGGTCGCGACATGGCTGGTTGAGAGTCACGACATGGGGTTTGAGGTTGCGACATGAAGGCTGAACCAAGCAGAGATTTCTGAGAAAGGTGGGATTCCCGACCACTTATTTGGTAAAAGGACCTCGAGGAGGTCATGACCGATCATTCGGTCGTGACACGAAGAAACTCTTGAGAAGTGAAAATCAGTCCGCAACGTTTGAGCAAGCTGGGGACGGAAATGCGACGAGCAAGTAACCATGAAGGTGTGACATCATCTTGAGGTCGTGACAAAACGGAGAAGAATTGGAATGAAGAAGCTGGTTGCAACTAAGAGCTTGAGGTTCGCGACCGTGGAAGAAGGTAAGGGAATATGGCGGTGCGACCCGATTGTGGAGTCGCGGCTTCTAACTGAAACATGTGAAGCGAAACCCGATAAAGGTGGCGACCCGATCATTGGTCGCGACTTGAAGAGTGCGGCGGTCAAAATCAGGTCGCTGACCAAAAAGAGTCCGCGACCCCCAGAGTTAAGGCGGAGTAGAAAGAGAAAAATGTGGTGCGACCTAGCGAGGTCTGACATCTGATGCAAGCAAAGGAAAATAAGTCCCAGCTTCAGCGAGGCGGTGACAAAAACCTTTAACCGAGGTGTGACAAAAGCGAGGTTGTGGCGTGGGAGATGCGATAGAAGGGAAAGAGGAGCGAGGTCGCGACATGGGACTATGGTCGCGACATCAATTTGAAAATAAGCAAGAATGACAAGTGTGGCCCATCAGTGATGTCGCGACCAACCCTCAGCCGGCTGCGAGGAACCAAGTCCATGTTGAAGTTGTGAGGTCATTTGAGCAGTGCAAATGAGAGAAATCAAGGTCGTGACATCAGTTTGAGGTCGCGACATGAGGCACTGACAAACTGAGCTTTCTTTAAGTAAAAGAAACCCACAGGGCTTACTGAATTAGGCCCATTTTCTTTTAGCCAGTTATAAATAGACTTTTTGAGAATAGTAAAGTAATACATTGTCTTGATACCCCGAACGAGGAAAGGAGAAGGACTCATTGTATATTTTAGAGTAGATTTTTATTTTCTTTTATCTTCTTTTATTTTCTTTTATTTTCTTTTCTTTTACGGATCGGAATCAGCGAGCCCCAGTGCAATCTTGAAATTTGGATTGATTTTCTAATTTTCTTATCTAGTACTGAAATTAATGGATTACAAACCAGGTACAGGTCGTTTTTCAGTATATTACAAACTATCAATTAGGTGTATCGATCAATGATCACATTGTTGGTTGTAATACGATGTTTAAGAAGCAACCCGGTAGATTGGTTCTGGGTTGAGATTTGTCTTTTACGCGTAATGTAGAGAAGAGAGGAAATACTTGGATTGGGATTTATTTGATTGATGTTGTTCTTGAACTATCAGTTCCCGATGATAGTACGGATACCGGTTCAAGGAATGTTTCTGCTTGCTCACAGGGTTTCGGAGGCCCTGCACGTGATACAGGAGTTGGAGATTCACGAGCACGGGCATTCACTTGTGGGTATGTTAGACTACCATTGATGAACTACTAAGCTCGCGAGGGTTCGTTTCGATAAATTCCTTTTCACTCATGAGTGATGTTGGAGGGGAGCATTTATCCAATATAAATAATCGAGATATTACAACCTTAATCTAAAGGGAATTCCCGACCTTGTGTTAGGCGAAGGATGCGATCAAGGGAAGGAAAGAATACATTAGATTTAATTTGATCCATCGATTATATGGTAGATACTGCGGTAACTTTGAGAAGGAAGCGATCTGCCAGTCTCGAAAAATAAGGTATGAAGTATTGAGAAAGAAAAATACTGAATCTTACGAGAAGCTCAAAAAATATAAGTAGCCGAGGTTAAATCCCTTGTCTTTAGAAGCGGGAAATCCTTAACCGATTGAACATGGAGAAATCAGTGCATTGTTAAATGATCTTGGAGCCAAATCCAGGCCCATGATGCGAGCAGTCAATGCATATAATTGCAGGAATTGGTACATTTCAGCATTTCTTGATAGTGCCCATTTCGCTAGAGGCGATTCAGTCCGATAATTTTGAATCTTATTTTTAGTCAGTGGCATTTCTTCCCTTTACATAATAGTTCTGATCAATGATTATTAGTTCTAGATTAAACTCTCACTTATCCATTTCAGTTAAATGATAGGACCTTAAGTAGTTAGGGTAGTTGATTTCCAATTCTTATTCGATCTACGTAGAATATACGGACTTACATCCAAATTTTACTATTGTATGACTGTGCACTTCACGGTGTCATAGGCCAAACAATTTTGAATCTGACACGAACTTTTATTCAGATTTAGCAAGTTTTATCAATTTTAACATAGATGCAAGATGAGTTAAAGCTCCGTCATTATGTTATTGGTACAGAGGTTTAGTCTATATAATCAAAATGAAAACAGAGTTTTATGGCGTCATTGGGAGTTGCGAATTGAATAGATGTGACGAGAGGAAATCTTACTTTGGACATTTTCTTAAATTTTGCAAAAAGAAAGAAAAGACGCCAACAGTTTCTAATGATGGATGTACAAACTCTTGATCTTTAGAAAGCCATATTGAAAATATTTCTAGTTCCTTGGTTTCATTAAGGTAAGTATATTTTGATTTGGGAGTTCTTTAATGCACGAGTAGGACTGGACACAGCATTGCCCGTAGGTCACTAAGTGGAGCAATTCTTTAAGGGCTTAAGGAAGGTAAGAGCAGAGAGCAACCATGACGGATAGAAAGAAATGACCGGAACAATTGAACAAGGGCGACTGACAAAGAAGGCCTCTATACGAAGATAATTAATTTACGGGCTATCATTGAGAAGAATACTACACTTGATGGGAATGACCCTACGTAGATGCCGATTTGAGCCCGAAACCGATATAATGCGATGGTGCATCGAGTCGGTTTCACGGCCCATCCCACTTGAAGACCCAATGAGCACTTGGGTAGATTCCTCGGGATGGCCATCTGGTGAAATTGAATGGTGTGAGGCCCGGAAGGTGATAAAAGTACATCTACTCACTTTTCTTTAAGAGATAATACTTGTTTACATGGTATGAAATTATTCTATATAGTTCAGGTGATACACAGGAAGAGAAATTTGGGTGGGACGTGTAAACGAGTTCTTTCCTCCGTCTCCTTCTAAAGAAGAAGGGAAATCATAGTATTCCAACGAGACGAGATGAGAGCTTATACATTTGCACAGGAAGATTGAATTTGTTGAAGAGATGTCGATGCATGGGATCGATTTGAAGACTCAAATGGACATAGTCTATCATTCTACGAATGATACTTCAAAGTATCATTGATGCTTCACTGGCATGGAGCATTCAGAGAAAAAGTCGAGAGGAGGCGAAGATCGATCGAAGATCTAGCAAAATGCAACATGGCTCTCTAAACTTAGGGAGCAACCAGCGAAGCGAGGGAATGGGGTCATTGACCTAAACAAAATAGCGCCATGGAAACTATTAAGATACGATCATGCACGAGGATGGACCAAACAAGAAGAAAATTACTACGTTCGTGAAATTGGAGCGGTCTGAAGAAGGAATGGAAGAATCTTGAGGTGCCAGCGAGAGGATTCCTATGGGGTTGAGAGGCTAGAGTAAATGAATGAGCGAAGCTACCATTTGACGAATCAGGCACGCCCACACCTTTGTGATCCGACGAGGAACCATGAGAACTTCTCATGTGGTGGAGGGGCCACGGTCGAGGCGAGGGCGGAACCCCACCCCACAGCAGGATATCCATACTAGATTCCGACAAATGGCGACAACGGGGAGAAAACATGAATGGCTTATCAAAGGTCGAGAAGGACCCGGCCCTTTGAAGATCAAATCTTTGCGGTTCATGGGGAGACGATAAGAGCTGCTACACCTCGTGAAACGAAATTATCGATTTAGAAGTTTTTAGATCTAAGATTCAGTTTTGAAGAATACGAAGTGCCTATTTGAAGAACACAGAAGCCTTAGCAGTAGTGGTGGCCACTGAATAGCACAGACCAAAACAAGGGTGCATTCCCAGTGACACCAAAAGAACCTAAGGATTTGCATAGCGGTTCGGTTGAAGTGGGAAGAGAGTGGGGAACAGTAGAAAGAAAAAGAAGGAAGGCGAGCGAACGAGCGGGAAAGGAAGAAAGAAGAGCATTGTGGAGAAGATGCAGAAGCAGAGAAATAAACCTATGGCCCGAATAGCTGATAGAGAGAATTTGTGAAGGCAGAAATAGAAGGAAAAGCACAAACTTACACACACGATGCCGTTTCCTCGAAAGGCACAAAAGCGAAGGAGGGAAAAACTGATTTCTAAATTCTTGGACATCTTCGAAAATAGAAATCAATATCCCCTTTTAGGGAGCAATCGATCAAATGCCCAGGTATCGTGAAAATTTCTAAAGGGAGATCTTTGACGAAGGAAGATTTACTAAGGGAAGGAATTTAGCAGACTTTATTTGCCACAAGTGTAGTTATCGATAGCTCACGAGAAATAATGAAGGACTCGGTGACTGCCATTCCACACTGCATGGGAAATATGAACTCAGAGGCGCATGTGACTGCGAGGTGCTTTAGTATAAACTTGATGCCTCTTATCGGTGGTGTGGGTGGGTTTTGGGGAGCTCACTGACGGCCAGTACCATTGCGGGATGGCCTTCGCAATTCGCGTAAGCACGACCGAGAAGGTGTTACTGAAGATGTGCTTGTAAAAGTGGGAAATTTATCTTTCACATGGATTTATGATCATGAAGATGGGAGAGATGCTAAGATTCCTTTTCTTTGCTACGGAAGACCATTCTTAGCAAGCTGGAGGCTCGCAACAGTAGATGTCTGAAAAGGGTGAGGCTGACCTTGGGGGTAGGGGAGGAAGCTGAGTGCATTTTAACGCAACAAGGGTTTGCGACAACGATGTTGGCCAGCGGAAGTTGTATTCGTTTGTAAGCGATAGTCATATCGGTGTTGAATTGAATTGATTGTAATCTTCAACATTCTATCGATAGAAATTGAGATGAATTTCCGGTATCTTGAGTATTGATTACGAATTGTGCCTTCTAGTTTGCGAAACAAAGCAGTCTTGAGCTTGAATGAAAATAGTGAGAGCATGTATAAGCCGAGCAGAAAGCTCTTGGAACAAGAGACTAGTGCGAAGGGTTATGTGGAAGAATTACTTGATCATTTGAAACATGCTTTCTTAGAACGGAAAAACCCGGTAATCATAATGCGGCTGCGTTGGCGAAATTGAAGCATTTGTGTTGAAAATTGAGGATCTTAGGGTATCGGTCCTCAGTTCATGCACAGAGATATTTATTAGCGATGATGTTGAGAACTTCTATTGAAGACCGCAAAAAGGAGTGAATCATGATGAAAGATATTTGTGAAAATTCTTGGAAATGGTTGAATACGAGGTTTATATATATCTGATATCGGATGGCTCTTAGGTGAGCCAGTCCATGTGGTTCCCGAAGGGTGGATTCACTTGTGTCCAGTAAGAAAGAATGAATTGATTCCTACAGAGCGTAGCTGAGGATGGAGGTGTGCGTAGGCGCATAGAGGCGAACCTTCTTGACGAGAAGGATCATTTTCCCTTGCCACTTCATTGATCGGATGTTGGACGGATAGGTTAGCGGGGCAATCCTCGCCACGTTTTCTTGATGGATATTACGGATCTGACCAAATTGCCATTGCACACGAAGACAGGGGAGACCCGGGAGAAGACCGCTTTTACATGCCCGTTTGATGCTTTTGCATTTAGAAAGAATCTTGGTTTGGTTTGTGTAATGCTCATGCTACGTTCAGGTGCATGATGTCCATATTCAGATTTAGCAGGAAGAAGTTATGGAGATCTTCATGGATGATTCCTGATGTATGGATCAGGTTTTGAAGTGCCTAAATAATTTAGGGACCCGATGCTTCCACGAGGTGCGGGACGAGAATCTAGCTCACGAATTAGGAAAAATGCTTTATGGTAAAAGAATTGTCCTAGGGCCTGAAGATTTCTCTAACAATTTGGTAAACAATGAGTTTGATTATAAGGAGTCTTATGCCACCACAACGAGTCGAGGGAATAAGAAGTTTTCTAGGGCATCTTTGGAGTTTTATAGAAGATTTATCGAGAGACTTCCCGAGGTTTGCTAGGCCATTATGAATTCTTTGGGAAAAGGATACGAGTTGAATTTGATGAGTCTGTCGGAGATCTTTTGAAGAGATCAGTGAGATTGGTTGAAGCTCCCATCATGAAAGCAAAACCATATTGGAATAAAGGCTTTGAAATCATGTGATCTGGAAGTGATTATCTGATAGAGCTATATTGGGACTGAATGACAAGGTGTTGGGGCCGTATACTTTGAAATAGCTGATGAAAATTTCGAGAAATTCTTTCTCTTCTTGAAAGAGAGATCTTAGCAATGAGTATTTGCATGTGAAAATTTAGGCCCGTACATATTGGGGACGTTACTTGTATAAATTTATCGGTGCACAAATGCTATGATTAAATATCGATGGCAAAGAAAGAAGCTGGCTTGAGGCCCGATCGGATAGGTGTTGTTGTGCAGGAATTGATCTAGAGATCGGGACGAAGGGTTGTGACAATGTGATGCTGATGCTTGCCGAGAGTTGAAAAACTGTTAATATAAGAGGAAGGCAGGAAATAAGCGAGGAGACATTTTCGGATGAAGCGGTTATTCCATTTGTCCTCCAATCCCACCTTGGTATCTTGTGAACTTTTAGCATGTGGGATTATGCCTTCAGAACTTCAGCCTGTGAAAAAATTAAGGACTGATAGTAGGTTTTACATCTGAGATGACCCACTATTGTTTAAAAGAGGAGCTAATATGATGTCGGAAGTTGTGTACGGGAAAGTGAAGCGAGACGGATCTTACATGAGATATGTACATCACCGTATAGGAGGACACTTTGCGGGAGGCAAGCGTTACAAATTCTCCAGTGGAGTTTTGTTGGCTCTTTATTACAGGATTGTTTTGAATGGGTGGCGTGTGATCGATGCGAAGAATGGGAAATATCGACAAAAGGCATGGTGCCTGCGAGTATCCCCAGTGGTCGCGGTTGTTTGATGTATGGGGTATAGATTTTATGGGCCTTTTCATTTGGAAATTTATACATACTCCTGGCTGTGGTTCTGTATCGAATGGGTTGAAGCGACTGGCTATCCCGAAAATGGTGCAAATGTCTGAGTTGTGAATTTTACAAAGAGGAATATTCTTAGCATATTTGGAGCACCAGGCTATCATGATGATGGGAAGGCGCCGCAAATAAAGTGTTTGATAAACATGGGAAGATATGGAATCAAACACATTTATGAGCTTAGCTTATCATCCCTCAACGAATCGTGGTGAGATTTCCAACGAGGGGAGATAAAGAAAATCATGAAAAGGCGTAAGCTCGAAACTGAAGTAGTCTCTTAAACTTGATATTCTGTATGGGCACTCTGAGCTGCATAAAACTCCATTGGAATGTCCCATCTGGGATTGTCTTTGGTAAACCTTGCCACACTTCCTCTTGAACTAGAATATATATAAAGCTATGGCAAATGATAAAGTTAATTTTGACTTGAGGCGCACAAAGAAGAGAACACTCCATTCAAATGAATTGGAAGGAGTTGAGGAATGAAGCCCTATGATGGTGCGAATCTGAATAAAAGCGAGAAGAAATGGCATGATCGAAGGATTTTACGGGGAGAGAATTTGTTAAAACGAGGAGATCAAGTCATGTTTATTTGACTCCGGACTAAGAGCTCTTTCCAAGCTTAAATCAAAATGGAGTGGACCATATACGGTGGTATCAGTCTGACCTTTGGCGGTGACGGCGAACCCGATGTCGAGAGATTCAAAGTGATGATCGGATATTGAGCGTTACTTGTGAGGGATTGATTACCAGGCGACTCTGGATTACGAGGAAAAATATGGAGAAAGCAAAATCTCTCATAGAAACGGGGAGTCGGTAAAGACTCAAGGTGAAGCGACTTTGTGGAAAGCTGATCCACGTCACAATTTGTTTAAGTTTTATTCTTTTTTGTACTTGGTGGGTTCACTAGTTTTATTGATTTTGACTACATTGCTTTAAATTACGTATGTTTCTTGCGGGACTGTCCCAGGTGTGCAAGAGGAATCTACACATTGAACTTCCAATGCATGTGAGAGAGAGAGAAAAAGGGGCGTTATACTCTTCTACGATTTATTGAATTTTGTCTAGATATATCATGATTGAAAGTTTAGGGAATATTTTTAAATTTTGTGTGCTTGATTATGAATCGATCATAGTTGAATGGATTCGTTGAATATTTGAATGATGAATATGAAGATTGAATTGTACTTTGTCTTGATTGGATTTGTTGAATTGAACTTCTTTGGAATTAGTTATTAGGGACATGAAATTTTCTTAGTCATGACATCGATTCATAGGTCAGCGACCAGAAAATTTGGACATTGAATGACAAGTTGGAGGAACGAGGTCGCAGCAGTGAGGTGAGGTCGCGAAAAAATAGCGAAGAGAAAAGGCAGTCGTGACATCAATTTATACTGCCCAGTGACCACGTCTAGTTGTTATTGGTGATTAGGTGCGTGGGGAATTTAATCTACTAATCTAAATAAAATTAGGTTTTAAACCTTTCAACAGCGATCAGCGTGAGGCGACTACTGATGAAAATCGTTAATTAAGAGACTAAATTATTGTAAACTCTTACATTATGCAATCATGACATTAGTAGAACTCCATTCAACTTCCATCATCTTGATTCATTCCAACTTTTCCACCTCTGCATCCATTGTTTTGAACCTAATAAAATGTTGTGTCTGAGCGAAACCAGTAGAAATTAAAGGAACCGGGTTTGGGTGGCGTATTTCGAAAGAGGAATTCAAGAATTTAATGCCTCTCAAGAAAAACAATCAAACTTCCTTTAGAGTTTTCTCATTCTTTCTGAAATCTCTGAACAGGAAATATGAGGCGCTCGGATCAGGAAAATTTCATAATTCATTGTTAGATATTAGCAAGAAATTAAGGGCTTCTTCGTTTCCCGAGAATCGAGGTCAGCATAAAGGATGGGAAAGCACGAAAGAATGAACCTCAATGAAAATGAAGGAAAAGAGGATGAGGAAAAGATGAGTTCAAAGTCTTAATGCGGGCGTATGGATTGAATGGAGTCGGAGAAACAAACTTATTCAGTCATGATTCAGAAAAACTATCATTCTGAAAATGGATGATGGGAGGAGTGGAAGAAAGTTAACGAGAACTCCCATCATCCCGGGGAGGAACTCGGACAGAGGGAGCGAGGAAGGCTCACCTTGTTGGAATTGCTCAGATTCTCCAGCCCCTTCCTTCACAATGCCCGAATTAGTGATAAGGAATGATAAAGCGGGAGCTACGACCTTTGGGAGGAAGGCATAGGGTTTAGATCGGGAATTAGAATTTCCTTTAAGTTTAAAATCTGATCTTTATTATAATTTTGCATTAGTTTTTGTATAGATAAAGAAATCAGATTGTGCAGCATTGAGAGTTTGATATTTGAATTTATTGAATAAATAAAATTCCAGTTGCTTAACAAAGTGATTTGTTTTGGGTTCATAAACTGATATGATGAATTGTGTTGTTTGTGTCATTCATTAGTTGTCGCTGAGAAATTAGGTATATTTCGAGACTTGTTTATTACGATGACTAATGACCAATTTCTATTTTATCCAAGAACAACAATGATAGAAAATAGAGCGGATATCATTAAAATAAGATTTAGGAGTTCAAACAGTACTTTGAAATCAAGTTTAAAAGCTGACAAGAAATGGGAAGAGACCTTAATCAGAGGAACAAATAAAATGATTGAAGCTTTGTATATAACGGTGAGTGTCTAGTCTTGAAAGAACGGTACATAGTCCGTAAAATTCTTGAAACCTTAGAAAAGGTTAGTAACATCTTCTAGGGGATTCACGATTGAGGATGCAGGTCTAGAACCTTTGTGAGATTGTGGTTGGCGAAATCTGGTAAAAGCTTGTTTGGCAAGTGATAGAGGCCATCTTTGAGTTTGAGCCTTTCGAAGCCTACCCTCACTATATGCTAAGGCATACACACTCTAATCCCTGATTGAGCTAAAATCCTTTATTTCTTAAATTACTTGACCAATTAAAACTGAGTTCCCTCCCTTAAAGTAATCTTGATAAAAAACCCCAATTATCAGTTTCGGAACAAAGGTTTGTTGTAAAGAAAGAAACAAGTTTGGGGAATATATTTCCCTTATTCTGAGAGGAGAAGAAACAACGAAGAACTAGAAAAAAGCAGAGTTTGAAAAGGAATAAGTTTTGTCTTGTAGCTATCTCATAGCAATTAAGCTCATAGGGTGTTTCAACACATTACCCTAGTGCCAGGTATAGGAGTTGCTAGCCCAAAGTTCTCTGAAGTGATAGAAAGCCTAAGAAAATGACATTGCCTTATTCACATTCCACAAAAAAAAGAGTCGAAAAAGGAGGCGCTGTAAAAGGTGCGGTGTGATGTTGCCATTAAAGGTGTACGGACCACGATTGAGGAGAGACTTACATTCTGAGGAAAATGATGAAAGTGAAGGCGGGTTGATAAAAAGGAAGAGTGGAATGCAGGTAATTTGCAACCAAAATTTTCCAATTATCTACCTAATTACCTAAGCCTAACATTCTGAGCTTTGAAAGACCTCTTTGATCTTGAAGGTTGAATTTTCATTAGTGGAGATCAATATGAAAAATAGGCTTTATGGGACCTTCTTAGTTTTCAGGAGATTCGAGAAGATTAAGAAGATGAAAAGGATTGAAGACACGCACATACTCCACCCAAGCAGTCTGATGAAGCAAGGCTGGCCTTAAGTAGGAATTCATCATTGTATTTGTGATAGAAGTTAAACCATTCCTTTTTCCTCGGTTAAGCTAAGGTTTAAAGGATGCTGCTATCTCCTTTTCAAGTTACAAGGTGGAATAAAGTTGTGGTTTGAATCAGAAAAATGTCCTTAAAAATAAAGCTCGATTATTTGAGGAATGACAATCTTTCTTCTTTTGCTTGGGGAATGATAAGTACAGATTTGGGAATTTGATGAGTCCAAAACTCATTGATTTTAATCCATTTTACAGTATTTTGCAAGATAAGTATTGATTCATATACAAAAACATGGATATCTTACTCAAATTCAATTTTGGAGAAAATTACGAATCGAAGGTCAAACAAAACGAAAAGCGAGTCTCAAGCGAAATGAGGTGTGACTTAAAATTGGGTCGCGATAAGAAGCTCGTCAGTTCAGGTTGATAGGTCGCGCTGACATCACGAGACTAGTCTTGAGGAGAAATAGGAAGCTTTATCAGGCTAGTCGTAATTTGGAAATTGAGAATTCGACCCGGAAAGTACAGGCGACCATTAATAGAAGTTGCGACGAGAAATAGTGGTTGAGACGAAATATTCAGAGTAAAATCTTAGGTGGCGACACCACGGCGAAATTATGGCATTCGATTGAACAGAAAGCGAGATTCGGTAGTGATACGAGGAGTCATGTGATGATCCGTTGATGAAGTATAAATGAGGTCTCTGAAAAAATTTTAGAAGTTGCAACTAGTTCTTAAATGAAGGACTTCGACTTAAGATGCATGACGTCTTTGTTCGGGTGTGACATGGGAAGATGGATTGAGAGTCACAACATAGGGTTGAGTTGCGACATGAAGGCGACACAAGCGAAGTCACTGAAAATTGAAGTTGAGACCACTTATTTGAAATTGAGGACCTCAGAAGGAGGTCGCGGCTGAGAACACTAAAGTGAAAATCAATGAGGTCACGACTACGTTTGAGCAAATGGGACAATGCAAACGAGGTAATAAGGGTCAGCGACATCGTCTTAGAATTAAGTGACCTATGAAATAAGTGGAATAGAAGAAAGCTGGTTGCAATAGAAACGAGTTACGACGAAGAAAACGAGGAATATCAAAAGCGGTCGCGAATAATTGTGTGTGGAGTCTGACTTATTCAAAACATGTGAAGGCGAAAACCAATAAAGGAGTCGCGACCTGAAAGAAGTCTGGCGGTCAAAAAATCTGAGTCCTGACGGAAAAAGGAAGTCACGACCTAGAGTTAAGGTAGTAGAAAGCAGTGTGGTGGGCTAAGGCGAGTCCCAGCGACGTGAGCGAGGAAAGAGTCCCCAACTCAAGGCCCGAGTGGTGACAACAAAGCGGCAGCGGCGAAAGCGAGGTTGTGGCGAGAATGCAGTAGAGAAGGAAGGAGGAGCGAGATCGTGACATCAATTTTTGAAATAACTAAGGCAACAAAGTCGACTATAGGTGATGTCAACACCCTTTACTGTAGCTGTTCTGGAACACAGCCAAGTCACGGCGAAGTTATGAGGTGCAGGCGGGCAGTCTTGAATGAGAGAAATCAGGGTGTGACTTGTCGAGTTTGAGGTCACGACAGTGAGTGATGGCCCAGGCTTTTCTTTAATCAAAGCCACACAGGGCTTTGAATTAGTCCAGATTTCTTTCAATGGAGTTATAAATAGACTTTTGAGAATAGTAAAAGTAGATTAAGTCTTGATAGGAACGGGAAAGGAGAAAGGACTCATTGTATATTTTTAGTTAGATTTTATTTTCTTTTATGTTCTTTTCTTTTCTTTTCTTTTCTTTTCTTTTGCGGATGGATCTTTGAGCGGTGCGAGAAATCTTTGTGAAGTTAGATTAATTTTTCGATTTTTAATAAATCTTGCAATTAATGGTTCTAGACGAATTTAAGGTCGTTTTCTCGGTATATTCTGATTACAGGTGGGTGTATATGATCGAAATGATCTGTTGGTTGTAATCACGATGTGCTTGGAAAGCGTGACTTAAGCTGAATTGGTTTATCATTAGTTATAGTCTTTTCTGCGCGTGTGGGAAATCTTGGATTAGGATTTGTTGATTGATGTTGTTGCTTGAACTGTCGGTTCCAGTGATAGTCTAGAATACCAATTCAAGGAGTGTTTCTTGCTCGATTTCAAGAGGCCTAAATGCGTCGAGTTGGAGATTCATGAGTGCAGACATTCACTTGTGGGTATGTTAGACTACCATTAATGAACTATTAAGCTCGAGGTTCATTTCGATAAATTTATTTTCACTCATAATTGATGTTGGAGGAGCATTTATCAATATAAATAATCCAGATGTTTCACCTTAATCTAAGGGATTGACCTCGTGTTATTGAGAGATCGGATCGAGAGGGCAGGAGAACCATTAGATTTAAAGGATAAGTCATCGATTAGATGAGCAGATCTTTGCGAGTAGCTTAGCAGGGAGAATGAAAAGATGCATGATCTCGGAAATGGGTGATATGAAGTATTGAGAAAGAAAAATACCCGGATCTTTAGAAAATTTGAATACAGTAAGCGAGGTTAAATCCTTGTCTTTGAGAAAGCGGGAAATCCTTAACCAGTGAACGCATGGAGAAATCCAGTGCATTGTTAAGCGATCTTGGACAAATCAGACCCGTGTTAGAACGGTGATGCATATAATTGCGAGGAATTGGGCATTTCCACGGTATTTCTTTGATAGTGCCCATTTCTCACAGGAAACTGATTCAGTCCAGTAATTTTGTTCTTATTTTTAGTAGTTAGCATTTACTTCTAGTTCCTTAATAGTTCTGATCGATGATTGTTGATTCTAGATTAAACTCTCATATGTTTAAGTTGAGCGTGGACCTTAAGTAGTTAAGAGTGGTTGGTTTTGGTCTTATCGATCTACGTGGGAATGATATACGGACTTGTCGTTTTACTACTTGTATGACTGTGCACTTGCGGTGTCATAGACTAAACGGAATTTTTGAATCGACGAAAGGAACTTTTATTTAGTTAAAAGCGAGTTTATCACCAACATAGATCTGAAAGATTAGGTTTAAGGCTCTTGTCATTATGTTAATTTTGAGTGTTTAATTATATATTAGAGGCGAACATAAGCACTCTGGGTGTAGTGGGATGCTCCCGATCACACACCTGATCACTTCTGAAATCTGAAAATGCCCTTAGTTGATGTAGTAACCATAAAGAAACTTGTCTGAGGCTTTCAAGCGAGCTATATCAAAAGCGAGAACTTGATTCTAACAAGGATTACGTCTTTGATCAGGTCGATAAGGACATCGATATGAGAAGTAAATTAATTCAAAATACTACACATGGGTACCCCAGTAAAACTACCCATTTTAGCAACTTTTCCAACGACCCCATCTTTATTGTGTATTAGACTACACGTTAGCATGACAAGCAATTGCACACTAATCTTCATAATTAAATTTTTTGAAAGTATGTGGAGCTGATACTGTGTGAGACATATGGTTAAATTCTAGACTGAGGACTTTCCATGAGTCAAAAAACATCAAAATATTTTAAAATTTGTAATTTGGCTAATAGAATGGAATACTAAAATTTCAACCCCGAGCTGTCAGAAAGCGGTCGAATTGACGGCTATTCGAACCACCAGTTTCAAAATTCCTAAAATTCGCAAACTCGATCAGAATTTTGGAATTTGAAGTTTCACGACATTTCAATGACCTCTAGAAAATTTCAAGCCTTACATATACTTGTTGAGCTTCAAAACAACTCAAGTAGGAGAAAATTTCCTACCTTTTGATGTATGACGAAATCTTAAGCTTTTTAGTCCCCTACGCATAGCTCGTCGCGTAGACTGACTTTTATATCTCGGAAATGAAAATCTCTGATCAGTTGATGAAATAAGAAGAAAGCGAAGAGAAGAAAAAAATTTATAAAACTCTCTATAACCCATGCACCTTCTCTGTCAGATGTCTCATCATTTGCTTTTTATCTTTTTCTTTTTCTTTTTTTTATCTTTTTTTTAATAATTATTATTATTATTATTTGGATAAATGATTTCTATTGCCTCATTCGGGTTCGTTTGCTTCCCCCAAAAAAATTTATTTATTTTCGATTCCTTTATTGTAAATGAGCTTAGATCAGTCGTTTCTGAAACCCAGAGATTTTTAAAAATGCAAATCGTAAATCATTGATGACTTATATTAATTTTTAAATATTTAAATGTCTCGATTCAGGAATTTTTGGCAGATTAACAGATTTCAGGCAGATTTATGAGTGCAGGTGTTTTAAGATCATTCGGGATACAGAAATTTTCTAGGCTTCACGAACGTTCGGTAATTTATTATTATTATTCCTCTCTTTTGAAATTCCATATTTTGTACTTTCACCTCCAGCTCCTTCATTCTTAAAGTGTCACAGTGTTTGAAAACTTTATAATTTCTACCCTTAAAACAACTTTCAAAATTCTATTATGTATTAAAATAATTAGGAAGCCCTTGGTACACATATGTGACCTACGGTTACACATCTGCCTTCTATGGAGACGAGGCGTTACATAGGAACCACATTGAAGACCTGTTTGGGTGAAAACCGACCATGTTCACGACATGATGTCATGACAACGCTGGAAGCAATAGCGACTTGTTCTTTCCATTTTTGGCGGAATTTAAAGAATTATATAAATTATACTTGTAATCATTAAGGTGACAAACTTTAAGGCCATGGACATCATTCTGGGGTTTCTCCTTTCTTAGTCTTAGAAGCAATTTAGAATGGTTTTGGTTGTTTTTGCTTTGTGTTGAAGACATTTTTTAGAGGATAAACTAGCTACAGGATCTCTTGCAGATGGGATTGAAGTTTGGAGAGCTTTTCATCATATAGTTGTTTTGTATCTCGAACTTTGAATCTTCTTGTCATCTCTTCTTGGTTTATCGTTAAAATATACATGAATTTGGTAGATTTGAGTGCTATAATGAGTGGCTAATCCATTCTCTATGGTTGATTGTTAAGATTGATGGTTGATTTACATTATTTTTATATTAGTTTGTGAATATGTTTCATGTTGTTGACATTTGGTTGGTGAAGAATATGTAGACTCATATGATTGCTTGCCGATTCATTGTGTGAGGAATGTTGTGTGGGACTGGTTTATGGATGAATCACTTTAGGGATTCCATGGTGATAGCTAAAGATCATCCAGTGGGCCGTAGCTCATGTCTTCTGATAATGTGTTTTTAATTGAAGAAATAGGTTTAAACTAATTAAAGGTGAGAGGGAACTATAATTGTGTGTGCGATTGATTTCATTAGGGTGAGACACGATACGACGTGTGTGAGGTGTGGACTACTTGATGATCGGTTCAAACATATTCAATTAGTCTCTTGTAAGGACTGCGAAGACCTTGATAGACCTTGAGGAAAAACCCACCTTTGAAAAGTAACATAGTCAAGGACCTAGAAGGATCTAGAGGTGAAAAGGAAGTTATTGTGTGAAATTGAGGGGACACATGAGAGTGTAAACCTGCTGCCCACCTGTTCCATGAGCGACATAAGTGCATGTTCACTCGGCCAGTCTTTGATTTATGTAAATCAACATACATTAATCGAGACCAATCAATACAGTAATTTTCTTCTAGAGTTCATCCTTAGCTTTTGTTTCATCTCTTACAAATTAGGCTCTGAATCTTTCCCCATTTACTGCTGCTTTAATTTTAGTTTTGTTTTTTAAATAATCTTTTTTCAAATCCTCGATTTCTCATATAATTGAAGAAATGATCGGTGATGAGGTACTCAGTCATTTTAACCCTTTTCTTCGTGAGATTGATACTTGTTTTTTAATAAGAAAACCACTTTATTACTTGTGACCTGTGCCCTTGCAATAAATTGGAAATTGTGTTTGTTTTTTAGTACAAAAGATGCAAATGGAACATGAAACATTAATGAATGCATCTGATCGTCAACAAATGAAACCTCAATAGGAGACATAAAGAATAAATAAGCTATCCTCAGTCATGTATGCATGTCAAAATCCCCTCTTATAAGGTGACCCCTCAAGCCAAAACCTCTTAATCAATGTCAAGTGTGGAGTGAAGGGAGTGACATAACCACTCTCTATGCACCAAAATGTGGAGAATCATTAATTCGAGGCGTAACAAAAGAATAAGTGCATGTAAGAAATGAAAATGTTAAGGGAAAAGAACAAAGGTGATGGTACTTCGACGCAACCAAACAAGGGGTGGGATACAATGATAGCAACTAGAGTGAGAAAAATAGACATATAAGTCCAAAGCTCATAAGACTCCTAGCAAAGCATACATATACATCGAAGGGTCCCTACCCTAGTGTAGAAAAGGTTAGCATAGCTATAAGAAAAAAAAAAGGTCATAACATATGCACGA
Organism: Tetrastigma voinierianum; assembly: GCA_016808115.1. Lineage (NCBI taxonomy): Eukaryota > Viridiplantae > Streptophyta > Magnoliopsida > Vitales > Vitaceae > Tetrastigma > Tetrastigma voinierianum. The sequence goes on from JAEQBH010006378.1 coordinate 140,141, forward strand.
AGCTCTAAGGCCTAACAATGGTCTATATATATATATATATATATCAATAAAGGTCATAAGGTATATGATTAACGGAAATGATGGCCACCCATCCGATGACCATGGTCTCAAATGTAATACTTCTTCAATTGATCCACATTGGTTAGTTTTAAGAATCAGTTTCTGTAACGCCCTAAAAATACACTAAAATTTTTATAATAAAAATTATTATATATTCCGTGTATAATTGAGCCAACTTGGGTGTTTTTCTGGGAATTGTTAGATGAATATTGATAAAATGATTATTGAATCTGAAAATAAACCCAAGTGAAAAAAAAAGAGAAAATATGGAAATTTTAAAATGGGGACCTAAGGTCACTGTATATGTTTATATGTCTAAGTGAAATTAGGAGAAATAAATGAGCAAGGAGAAAATAATAGGAGACTTAAATGAAGAATAATAGAGAAATGGAGGGACCTAAATACAAAAGAAATAAAGAAAAAAATCAAGGAGAGGACATGTGGCATGTAGGAAAGAGGGAGGAAGTTTCCTCCTTTTTAAAATACGATTAAGGGTGATCCATAGAGAAGAAAAAGGGAAAAAGAGGGTTAGAGAGAGAGGCTCTTCCTTCTCTCTAGATTTTCCGACGATCGGGCCATAGGTTTCCGGCGAAGCAAGAGGGAAAAGTCCTCTCAGATGCGAGTCGTGCAGAGACTGAATCGGGGAGTTTCGACAAACTTCAAGAGGTAGGTCTTCTCCTACTTTGGTTATTTTCTACCCTAAGGGTTGTGTGGTGGTTATCTTGGCCTTAGGGGATTGTTTGGTTGTATTTTAAACCATGGGAAGCTGCCACATTGTGGTAGTGCACATTAGCCGGATCTTAGAGATGATTTTTGGGTAAGAAATAAAGGGAATTTGGTAGTGAGTCCTTCTGGTAAATTGTAGCCACATCAATCAACTTGATGTTAGGCTTTTGAATTTCTCAATTCGGACCTCTGTAGACCAAGTTATGGTCCTTTTACCGAGGTCAGCTCAGCTCGGCCAGGTCAGGTCAGTTCGGCCAGTTCAGGTCAGCTAGCCGGACCTTAGAGCTGATTTTTGGGTAAGAAATAAAGGTAATTTGGAAGTTAGTCCTTCTGGTAAATTGTAGCCACATCAGTGAAATTGATGTTAGGCTTTTGAATTTCTCAATTCAGACCCCTGTAGACCAAGTTATGGTCATTTTAATCTGAACAGTCTAATGGGCGAGAGGTCAGCCTATAGAGGTCAGCCTGTAGAGGTCAGGCTGTAGAGGTCAGCGATAGAGGTCAAGCTGTAGAGGTCAGCCTGTAGAGGTCAGGATGTAGAGGTCATCCTGTAGAGGTCAGCCTGTAGAGGTCAGCTGCTAGAGGTAAGCTCAGCCAGAGGTCAGCTCAGCCAGAGGTCAGCTCGGCTGGTGTGACTACGTATGACCTCCAACTTTGGAAGGTCATAACTCCTTCGTCCGAACTCCGTTTTGGGTGTTCTTTGACTCTATGGAAAGCCCATTGAGTCAAGAATCCATTCATATTCCTATGGAGGATAATAGGTATCATACCAAGGTGTCAAACCGAGCTCATCCAATTCAGGTCAGCTCGGCTGGGTGTGACTACATGTGACCTCCAACTTCGAAAGGTCATAACTCCTTCGTCCGAACTCCGTTTTGGGTGTTCTTGGACTCTATGGAAAGCCCATTGAGTAAGAATCCATCTATATATAGCTTCTGTTGAAATTGGAACTCAAATTAAACTCCTAAAAATTCAATCCTAACCAAAATCATCAGCACGCACGAATATCGTTTTAACGGTTTCTTTAATGTGCAAGCTTACGAGATGAAAAGCCAAACCGTGATCGAGGATTCGAGGATCGAATCAAAGTGCAAAGATTTTTGAGTTTGTTTTCGACTATTCTTATTTCAAGTATTTTTGTGAGTTTACCAAGTAAATACGAAATAAGTACACGAATGCGAGCAGTCAGATGAACGAAAAGTGAACGGTAAATGGCAGAAATGGCACATGAACGAGTATATGAATGAGTATGTGAATGAGTAAATATGAAATAAGTACATGAACGAGTATATGAATGAGTATGTGAATGAGTATATGAAATAAGTACATGAATGAGTAAATATGAAATAAGTACATGAACGAGTATATGAATGAGTATGTGAATGGAGTATAGAAATAAGTACATGAAACGAGTAAATATGAAATAAGTACATGAACGAGTATAAGGAATGAGTATGTGGAATGAGTATATGAAATAAGTACATGAATGAGTATATGAATGAGTATGTGAATGAGTATATGAAATGAGTACAAGATCGAGTATATCCTGAAAGACATAATGAAGTGAATATGGGACTGAAATGGGTATTTGAAAACCGAATGAATGTGAATGATAAATCGAATTGTAAACGACCGGGTTAATTTCCTCGACATCTTCAATTGAATGATATACGTAATGAACCGCCGACGATGCGACACCCCAGATCGTCACGGCACCAACGTCCAATGTCCCACTCAAGTGATGCACTAATTCCAGATCCGTCATGATGGCGTATGGCATCAAGAAATGTCCCACTCGCGGATGCACCAATCGCATCCATGATGGCGATGGCATTTAAGCGATACTAAGCATACCTGGGTGCACCAAACAAGATCCGCTGCGATAGGACCAATCATAAATGCAAGTACATTATCGAATGATAATAAGGATGTGGATTCATCAACTTAACTGGGTCATAAATGTGAATTGAATAGTCATGAAATAACCAACATTGATGAGTGTAAAATGCAATTTTATGTATACGCTAAATCTCATAAATTGAATTGTGACTGAATTGTTGCATTGAAATGCATGTTTGCGGATATAATAAATATCAGAAAATGAAAGCATGCGAAACGAATAGCATGAGTATATGTCGATATAATAGGCATGGTTTAATGTTAAATGGTCAAGTTAAATCGAATAGAATAAATCAGATAACCACTAAGCATGAAAATGCTTAACAGAAGTTTTATCTACGCCCGCGCTTTCGAAAGTAACATGTGAAGGAAGATGTTCGTGAAGCGCAGAGTCATAAAGCAAGTTGCGGTGTATAAGTACATACCCCGCCATGTATATCATCTCCCTTTTTTTAAAACATGGGATATTTTCAGAACAAATAGTCGAGCCCAAAGAAATGTTTCGTTCAGATATCATTTTGGAAGGGCATGTAATGCCTCACTCGAAATCAGATTTATGAAATGTAAATGTCGCGCCTACCATTTGAAAATGCTTCCGCCGCGAAATAAACCTAAAGAGAAATAACATAAAGAAAAATGTTTTGATAAGATAATTGAAAACGTTTGAGCAAACCGGCCCATTGATCCGCTTCTTCTGGCCCACTGCATTCTGCCGCGACACTTTTGAAAAAGAAAACGTAATAAAAATGTAAATAAAAAGAATTAAACTCAAGGCCCCCGGGGTTTCGCGCTTCCGACTCGCCAATCTGGCCTGCCTGCCTGGGTCGCTTACAATTTTGAAGGGTATCGTAGCCTGGGGGCCAGCGCTTCTAGAAAAGGCCCTAAACGATTTTAAAAAATAAAGGATTTGAAATGGTATTCGATATACACTCGTGATTTAGATTTAAAGGACGATATGACTCGACGCACCGCTTTCTGGCCTTAATAGGTAAACATGGATGGTTCAGTACCCAAAGGGTCGAAGGTGACTGCGGGAAATCGCCCCGATAGTCCCGCTTAGTGTGGATAGTGGACAAGCATCTCACGCCCCACCAATGAATGAATCGCGAACAAGCAAGGTACGCTGGTATCTCTCCAAACGCTTAGCTCGTGCTTTGTAAAGAGTCAGGTAACCAAATGCAAATGTTCTGGCAGTCGATCAACCATCGAGAATGGCAAGGCATCGACCGGCTAGACTTTCTCGGTGAGCAAACAGCTACTTCAGCCTTCAATGGCGCAGAATCGCCTCGAGAGGATCGAGCGAATGCTCGCGGCAAATGCATCGCACAAAGAGAAGTCGAATGTGCAACCTCATTACTACAGATGAGGGCTTACTCGGTGGGGTTTCCGCGACTGCGTGACCACACCACCGTAAAGACTTTACATGGAGGTTCTTTTCGATGAGTTCAAGAAGTATTATGTGGGTCGACTACTTAAACATGAGTACGAGAGTTTCATAATTAAACAAAGGCAATTAAGTGTAACCGAATATGAGAGAATTCACACGGTTGAGCAGACACCCAGATGCTAGTAAGGGAAGAAGAGAAGGTCGAAGTTCAAGATTCGGCCAGCGACTACATTCGAGCCCACCATGTCACGATTTTTTCCATGATGATTTCCAAAATCCCAGACAAGTGCTCTAAATGTGAATCCAGGTGCAAAGAGGAAAATGAAAGGAAAGATAAGATGTGAAAGAAAAATCTCTATTACCAAGCGCTCACCAAAGAAGCAGAAGTTTGAGACCTCAAAATCCGCATTTCCCCGGGCGAGTAAAATTATAATTTCACAAAACTGGACTTTTCTAGATCTCGATGACAAAACTGACAAGACCGCTAGAACTCCGTCTCGCGAACTGGGGCCACCACGCGACCTCACGGATTCCGAGGTGGCCCACTCACGCTGGCGCGGCTGCCTGACACACAAGGTAAGGGATGCCAAGTGCATATGGTCAGAGTATCGCTACTGCGGCGGACCAAATACCAACAATTGCATGTTCCTCACGAGACACATTTACACTGTGGTCGAGATGCGGCGCTTCACATCGAGCCACGCAGAAGCAGCGAGAAAGTCAAAGCAAAATGAGGCAAACTTGTAATTTCGGCGAGAAGACATCATCTTCCATCTTCATTTTCCTCTCGTCGTTTTTTACCAGTACCAGAGTTAGCTTTGGCAGAAAGTCCCGCTTCTAAGCATCTACGACGACGGATCGTTTGCCAACAAGAAGAGGCAAAAGCCGGGTCTACACGTCGAGGGCTACGGTGGGTACTTTGATTCGGGGAGCGACAACTCCGTGCCACAGAGTGTTTTTCTCCTACTGCTTTACTTTGCTTGGGCGGTCATGTAATGGACGGGGATTTGTCGAGATCTGGATGGTCGTGTAGATTTCTGGCTCCAAAAGATCTGGACCGACCGAGGAAATCCCAGAGCTGGCCTGATACCCACGGACCGCTTCAGGTGGATTCAGGTGATGCGTATATCGCACAGGTGCCAACACGCCGATCAGGATTTTTGCCGCGTCAAGATGAACCGCCGATTTTTACTTTGTACCCCATGTGAGCTAATTTTATGTTACTGGACATGGAATCAATAACATGATACATGGAGCACTGGTTAACGCAGCGTAATGAGTGATATATTAGCGACGTGTCGGATGTTTTGTCATACCATTGCATCGCACTTGTGTGGGGAGTAACCCAAGCAGTGAAATCTCCACTACTAAAGCCATTTCACCCCGTCGTGGGACCCCTTTTCGTGCATCAAGACATTAGTGGATGACACATCCCGTTTTAGAGATGAGAAACTAACAAGATGGCCCTCTCAGATTTTGTAAAATTCTCAAGATAAAGACTCCACTTAGATGAATTGAATCAAAGACAATTGTAAATAAATCATTTTGTATAAAATATCAAGCTTTTTTTTTAGTATCAGTTTAGCGAGCCAAGAGGCATTTATACTGTAATGGTCTCAAGGATAACAGACAAATAGATGTTCCGCTGTCGACGGTAGCTTCAAATCCGGACACCCGGTTTGGGGCGAAGAGTAAGAGATTCAAGGACCATTGTGGTTCTAGGTACCATACAGCCACCGGTAGAGAGACTATTCTACCTACAATACAACAAGTAAGGCACTAGAGGTGTTTCAGAGATTGAAGACATTCCTCGCTGCTCCCATTATGGAAGAAACACAAGGAGATTGGCTGAGATCGGGACCTGCTTGTTCGGGTCAGGATCCATGGAGCACAAAATACGAGAGTGTACTCGGGCACGTCCCTTCATAGCACCCCAAACTGGGGGCAATGTATCATTAACCCGTAGCTAAAGAAAAGGCAGATCACCAAGTGTTCCAGACAAGGGACACAAACTCAGGCAGTAAGATATCGGCTCCGTGCAAAGTATATGCAATGAAAGTAAGAGAAGATACTCGATTAATCCCGTGATGTGATAGCCTGTAATTTTACTATCTTTGATACTATTATGCATGCATCGATAGATTCAGATCGACTCATTCATACATACGTGACGACATACCCAACTCGTAGAATTTAATGGCGTAAGTTGAAACCAAGTATGACATCTCGTGACGAACCCACTAAGCATAGTGTTATCAGAATAGAAAGTATATAGAGATTTCCCTAACATAATATGAGAGCATGAGTTTCGGGGGTTTAATCGAATTACTCCTTCGTGGAGCTCGATGATATTTGGGGTGGATGTCATTCCTGACACCGCTAAATAGTTGACGAATGAAAAGAGGTAACTTTAAGAACACTCAAATGAAGCATTTAAGTAACATTCATCTACGAGGTCCAACCACCTCTCTAATGTGATATCCGCAATCGTTGATTAAGATAATTTGGACGAAATTTTATTAAGCGAGTGAGAGTTGTAATCTACTAAAAATACTCCTAGAATTTTTATAATAAAATTTATTATATATTCCGTATATCGAGCTAACTGGGTATTTTTCTAGGAATTTGTTAGATGAATATTGATAAAAATGATTATTTAATCCGTAAATAAACCTAAGTGAAAAAGAGAAAAATATGGAAATTTTAAAATGGGGACTGGTGGTCAATTTGCATATAAGTTTATATGTCTAAGTGAAATTAGGAGAAAGAATGAGCAAGGAGAAAATAATAATAGGAGACTTAAATGAAGAATAATAGAGAAATGGAGGGACCTAAATAATATGCAAAGAAATAAAGAAAAAAAATCAAGGAAAGACATGTGGCATGTAGGAAAGAGGAAGGAAGTTTCCTCCTTTTTAAAATACGATTAAGGGTGATCCATAGAGAAGGAAAAGGGAAAAAGAGAGTTAGAGAGAGAGGCTCTTCCTTCTCTCTAGATTTTTCGACGATCGGGCCATAGGTTTTCGGCGAAGCAAGAGGGAAAGTCCTCCCTCATGACAAGAGCTGCAAAGAGAGACTGAATTTGGGAGTTTCGATAAACCCAAGAGGTAGGTCTTCTTACTTTATTATTTTCTACCCTAAGGTCGGTGGTGGTTATTCTGTCTCTTAGTGGGAACAAGCCTGGGTTGTGACGCAATCGATGTGTCGCTGCCACATTGTGAGAACAAGACACAAACAGACCTTAGAGCTGATTTTTGGGTAAGATATAAAGGGAATTTGGTAGTTAGTCCTTCTGGTAAATTGTAGCTACATCAATCAAATTGATGTTAGGAATTTGAATTTCTCAATTCAGACCTCTCGTGAGACCTAAGTTATGGTCCTTTTATCGAGGTCACCAAATGACTAAGTCAAATGTGGGCCACTGCCTAAGTCGCCAAATGGACCTTAGAGCTGATTGGGTAAGAAATAAAGGAATTTGAAGTGAGTCCTTGAAATTTTAGCCACATCAGTGAACTTGATGCTAGGCTTTTTGAATCTCTAACTGCACTCAGAGACCAAGTTATGGTCATTTGACCATTAGGTCTAACTGACAGAGAGGTCACAGTAGAGGTCACCGTAGAGGTTAAAGATAGGAGGCCGGCCGTAAAGGTCAGCTCAGAGTTCAGCAGAGGTCAGCCTCAGAGGTCAGCCGCTAGAGGTCGCCTCAAATATGAGGTCACTCTTAGCGAGGTCAACTCGGTCGGGTGGATCACATGACCTCCAACTATGTCATAACTCCTTCCATCCGACCAAGCTGTGTCTTCGACTCTATGGAAAGCCCATTGAGTCAAGAATCCATTCATATGCCTGAGGATGATAGCAGGTGTCAGACCTATGTGTCAAACCGAGTTTGTCACGAGGTCAGCCTGGCTCGGGCCAATTCAAAGTTAGCTCTACGGTGTGGACTACGTATGACTCCAACTTCTAAGGTCATAACCTTCGTCCGAACTCATTTTTGGTGTTCTCGACTCTATGAAATCCCATTGAGTCAAGAATCCATTCATGTTCCTGAGGAGGATAGCAGGTGTGTCAGGATTGAGGTGTTAGGACCGAGTTTACCGAGGTCAGGTCAGCCTGGCCACCCAGCCGCCTACTGGGTGTGACTATGTATGACCTCCAACTCTAAGGTCATAACTCCTTCGCTCGAACTCGCTGGTGTTCTCGACTCTATGGAAAGCCCATTGAGTCAAGAATCTATTCATATGCCTGAGGAGATATCGGCGTCAGGACCAAGGTGTCAGACTGGAGTTTACCGAGGTCGTCAAATTTCGCCCGCCTCGCGCCACTTCTACTACATGACCACGTACACCTCCAACTCTGGAGGTCACTCCTTCGTCCGAACTTCGTTTTGGGTGTTCTTAGACTCTATGGAAAGCCCATTGAGTCAAGAATCCATTCATATTCCTGTGGAGGATAATAAGTGTCATACCAAGGTGTCAGACCGAGCTCATCCAGTTCAAGTCATCTCGGTTGGGTGTGACTACATGTGACCTCCAACTTCGGAAGGTCATAACTCCTTCGTCCGAACTCCGTTTTGGGTGTTCTTGGACTCTTTGGAAATCCTATTGAGTCAAGAATCCATCTATATATAGATTGTTTAAATTGGAACTCAAATTAAACCCTGGGTGGGTCTACATCCTAACCAACAGATTTGAAGACGCACAAATAATATTGTTCTTTAATGGTTTTGGAATAGCTTATTTATATGAAAGCCAAACTGTGGATTGTGACTTATGGATTGAATCAAAGTGCAAAGCTGTGCTTTGTTCTTCTCGACTTCCCTATTCTTATTTCAAGTATTTTGGTAAATTTACCAAGTAAATATGAAAATAAGTATAGCGAATGGAGTATGTGAATGAGCAAATATGAAATAAGTACATGAACTTATATATGAAATGAGTATGGAATGAGTATATGAAATAGTACATGAATGAGTATATGAATGAGTATGTGAACGAAAGTATAAGGAAATGAGTACAAAGATTGAGTATATCCTAGAAAAGACGTATACGAAAGTGAATATGGAATTGAAATGTGGTATTTAAACCAATGAATGTGAATGATAAATCGAATTGTAAACGACCCGCCAATTCCTCGACATCTTGAATTGAATGATATACGTACGAACTCGCCGACGGATGCACCAATCTATGACCGGCACGGCGCACCAAAATCGCTCCAATGTCCTCACTCGCGATGCACTAACAAGATCCGCCATGATGGCGTATGGCATCAAGAAATGTCCACTCGCGGATGCACGACCGCAGATCCGCTGCGATAATGTATAATTTAAGTGATACCACATGTCTGGTGCACCAAACTGCATCCGCGATGGGAGACCAATTGTTAAATGTGCTACACATCGGTCGATAAATAAGGGCTGATTCATCAAACTAATCCGTTTAAACGCGACTAATACCAAATGAAATAACCAACATCAAGATGAGTGTAAATGCAATTTTATACACGCTTAAATCCTTTGCAAATTGAATTAATTGAATTGCATTGAAAATGCAAGGTTGTATAATAAATGATTGTAAAATGAAAGCATGCGAAATGAATAAAGATGAGTATATAATGATATAAATAGGCATGGTTTAATGTTAATGCATGTCGGTTAAATTGAATATCGAATAGAATCAGATAGAACCACTAAGCATGAAAACGCTTTAGCGCAGAAGCTTCGATCGTTCGTGCTCTGAGCAGACAGAAGGAAGACAAGATCGTGAAGCGCTGAGCGTCATGGGAAGCAAGTCATACAGATACATAATTTCCGCCATGTACATATCATCTCCTTTTAAACAAGGATATTTTGTAAAACAAATAGTCGAGCTCCAAAGAAATGTTTGCTTTCTTTGTATATCATTGAAGGGCATAGAATGCCTTCACTCGAAATTGCATTTTATGAAATGTAAATGTTCTGGGCCTACCATTTGAAAATGCTTCCGCGCAAATAAAAAAACCTAAAGAGAAATACAAAGAAAATGTTTTGATAAGATAATTGAAAACGTTTGAGTAACCTGCCCAGCTGGATCCGCTCTCTTCTGCCTCTGTTATGACGTCGCCACATTTTGAAAAAGAAAACGACAAAAATGTAAATAAAAAGAGAATTAAATAGCGCCCCCGAGAGTTCTTGCCGACTCGCTAATCTGCCTGCCTGCCTCGGGATCAAGCACAGCTTCCATCTAAATCATCAATCATTCAAATTCTCCCTGTGGTTAATTCCTCTAATGACACATGACCCTCTCCGTGAGTCTAAACATCACTATGAAATCTGGTGCAATAGCTAAGGTAGTGAAATCGGACATACCAAGGAGAACTATCACCACAAAAGTCACACAAATACTCAAAATGCTCAAATCCATATGTGAGGGGGTAAGTAGATCATCTTAACAAGAAATGGATTCCCCAAAACATGTCCAAGAAAATGGTCAGTCCATGATCAAACAATGTCATAACTTGCCCTAATGTCTACACACCAACACAAAACAAATATGCTCAAGAAGACTGAATAGAATCTTCAAGCACTACGGTAAAGTCCCTAAAACATATCAAAGTGGTAAACTCAAAGCATAACAGAAAGAAGTATTGTCTCTTGCTAATATGTGTCAACAACTAACCAGACAACATCCCAAAACAACCATCTCAAACTCAGTCATGAATAAATAACTCTATCTATCATGCCTCCAACCTCAAAGAAAATGCTAACATCATTTTAAAAAACTCTCTTGTACTAGGTCATCTCAAGTCCTTCGATATGAGGCCATATGAATCAAACTAGTATCAGGTCACTCACTGAAAGATAATGAAAATAAAGCAGTTGACTATCTGTACCATCTAATGAACCCATCGACATCCGACATCTTGAACTCAATCAACCAAATAATTACATATGCTCTATCAATGTCATCCCAAATAAAGGGTACCATCGTATAATTTCTACTGTCCCAACTTACGCTTAAGATTATCTACATGAGCAAGTGAGTACTCAAAAGTCAAGATAGACATAAGTGTATATGGTGATGTAGGATCAAACTATATAACCCCATGAGTCATATGTCAAGCATGTTGCTTATCCATCCTCTATCTCAAGCTAGATATATCCTTCGAAACCAGATCTTATACTACGGTGCATTAATTGTAGATCGCCCCGTGACTCCACACCACTCTAACCAAATGCTCATATTAGTGAGCTGCACCGAGCTCTAACTCTAAGAGAAAACCTAAACCAAGCTGAGGATTCAAGGAAAAGGGAGGAAAAGAGTAAGATGCAATATGAGAATACCACAAGTGTTACTTAAACTATTTCAGGAAGAATAGCCAACATAATCTGAAAGGTGGTCCAATCTAGTACTCGAACTCATATCGATTCTAAGCACGCCCCACCTGGAGACCAAAGGAGAGGATATTGGACCCAATTGTTACCAAAGTGGCCCTAAAAGCTCCCAAATGCACCCACGTGTAAGATAAGGAATCCTAAAAACATGATATAGGCTCAACCTAATAAGGTGAAGGTGGCTCTAGAAAATTGGAGGATCTAAGTAATGGGTCCTAGTAGCAAAGACTCTCAAACACTCAAAGACAATCTAAGGTGCATAGTGGGATGTGGATGCATCCGAAAACCTAGTAAACTAAGCATAAAACAAGTAATAATCATCACACAAATATGTTGAGAGCTATATAAGTCTTCAAAGATCGACACAAGAATCAATTAATAAGATCAATAAACCAAAATTTCAAATGAGTACAGCACCGCTACGCAAAGTAAAAATAATCAACTACCAAGACTTATATATGGGAAAATGTAAAACTCCTCGCTTTACCCAATATCCCACTTACACTTTAAAATTATTTGTTCAATAGCCTCAGAGCTTACTGTGAGCCTCAACCATCCCATGTCACATTGTTACCGCAAAGCTCTGGCCAAACTACAACGACTACGAAGGTCGACGCCACCATACGCACGTGGGACTAATTTCTCTCTCTTCCTTCTCTCTTCTCTTCCTCATTCATCTCTCTCCTCTTTCTTCCCTCTTTCTCTCTATCTCCCATTTTCCCCGGTCTCTCCTCTCTCTCTCTCTAATCGGTTGGAACCCCCACCTTACACCCACCCCAGCCCTAGCCCCCAACCTGCACCCGCCCACCATTTTTTTTGTTTACTTTTTTTAGATCTTAATTTTTATTTGAATTTTCTTTTTATTTTTTAAATCTACTAGATAAAATTTAAAATTTTATTTTTAAAAATATAAATAAATTATTCATTATTTTAAATCTAATAATAAAATTTAAAAAATATTTTACTTTTTAAAATCTACTAAAATAAATAAAATTCAATTTAAAAAAAATATATAAATAAATTATTCCTAAGTTATTTTAATTTTTAAAATAAATTATTTTCTCAAAAGTCATTTAATTTTTTTAAATCTACTCAATAAGAAATCAAATGATAGTTTGACACATAATATTTTAATATTAAACATTATTTCAATGATGAGTTTTAATATTTATATTAAATATTAAATATTTTTATTTAAAAAACCATTATATTTTAATGTATTAAGTTAATAAAAATTTTGATAATATTAATGATAAAATTTTTGAAATAAATTATTTTAAAATATTATTTAAAATGTTAATATATATTTATTATAATATTAATTATTATAAACAAATATATTTATATTATTAAATATATTAAATACATTTTAAACTGTTAATAAGACGAGTCTTGCTGCCAGATCGTAGGGGGCCAAGCATTGGGGAGGGGTCAAAGGTTAGAGTTCTATATTTAAAGAAAGGAACGAATTATCATTACGTATTTGTGAAACAATAATGAATAAAATATTTTAATTAAAATATATTTGTTTTAATGAATAACTATAATAAAATTAAAAAAATTTGTAAAAATTTAAAATAATTAAATAATTTATTTATATTTTAAAAAACAATAAATTTTGAATTTTTATTTAGTAGATTTTAAATTTTAAAATAAAATTTTGCAATTTTATTTATAGTAGATTTAATAACTAATAATTTATTTGTATTTTAAAAATAAAATTTGAAACTTATTAGTAAATTTTGAAACTAAAATATAATTTTATAAAAATTAAGAGGTAAAAAAAGAAAATACAAAAAATGGTGGGCACCCATAGTAGTGACTGTAGTCAGATCAAAGATGGTATGGTAGAGGCGTGCAGGGGTTCAAATGTTAGAGAGAGGAATATAATAGTTTTAAGGAGAGCAAGATAGAGACAAGATATGAAAAAGGTAAGAAGGAGAATGAAAGAGAGAAGAGGTGATAATAGTCTCTACTTGTCAACAGACAAGGTCAACATCACAAACATTTTAACATTTTTCAATTACTATAACTGGGATTAATCACATAATGGCCATTCTGAGGTACTGAGCAAACCATACTTCCAATATTCTACCAAATGAAGCCATATTGTAAATATGATAATCAGTGAAACATTTATGCTTTTTTCATATCAAATCATAATATGTTATCAAACATCAAGATATTAAAAAAAGAAAATGTGATATCTATAACTTGACCAACTAAATGTATGATTTAAACTATAATGAACTTTGACCCACACATTTGTCCTCAAATTGAGTGACCTAGTCTTAGACTCATTATGATGTGCCCTGCATCATGTTATTCCTTTTTTTTTTTTTTTTTTTTTGAAAATAATTTGTAAGAATTAAACATTATTTTGTTATTAAAAGAAAATAATGCAATAAACCAGCAAGGAATTTTTAAAGACGGTACAGAAAATCACCCAAATTCAATCATGGTTGATCATTTAGAAAAGCAAAGTAGTCAACTCACAGAAAGATCCTCTAAGCTCCTAATAACCCGCTTCTAGTAAACAAGTTTAAGAAACTATGGCAATTAATTAATTAATCATGGATACCAATAAAAAGAATCACAATTCAATATATTAAAATAAATAAATTACAATAATGTACTAAGTAAATGACAATCAAATCATGCAAATCAATTTATTAAAAATCATTTATTTTCTAGTGTTAAGAATAAATTACAAAGAATTTATAAGAAAACAACTATTGAAGAAATGTAATGAATCAATGAAATAAATTCTATTTACTTACAAAAAGCCTAATTTTGTTTAAAGGAAAATATATTTATGTGCTTCTCGAAAAATATATCGCGACCTTATATTTTTTACTATTATGCGCCTTTCCACCTCAAAATGCGAGAGACTTGTTTTTATTTTTAAACGATTGAAATACATCATTTTATTTTATTTTAAAACAAAAACAAAATGTTAAAAACTCTAAAAGGATCGTTAAGCATGTTTGGAGAAAAATGTTATTTGTGTTCAAGAATCGGGTTATTTATCAAGAAGATATGGTGGCAATCCGTAGCAACCCTCTAAGCCCCTAAATATTGGGACTCTAATAATCAAGTTAAGATAAATATGACTTTTGATGGTTAATCTACTAGGTACCGAGCAAAGGAAGTAAATACATAGAAACGAGGTGGAAAACATAATAGAAAGCATATCTGAGCGGATTAGTGGAAGTGATCTCATAAAATAAATATTGATCCATATATATATATAAATTACGTTCATATCCTCCCTTATGTTCATATGCTAGCAATAAAGTATTAGACAACAAATAAAGCAATCAAGGGTCAAAGATTAGTGGTAAAAGAATTAGGAATGTCGGGCCCCTACTAAGAGCCCATTTATTTATTCATGATTAAATTCCATTTTTATTGGAAATATGGAATGGATCATGTTATTTGTTTGCAGTAAAGAAATAATTTTCTAAATAACAAAATATATATATATATATATATATATATATATATATATATATATATATATATATATATATATATATATAAATTATGTTCATATCCTAGCAAGAAAGTATTAGCCAACAAATAAAACAATGGGTCAAATATTAGTGGTAAAAGAATTAGGAATGTCAGCCCCTACTAAAAAGCCCATTTATTTATTCAAGATTAAATTCCATTTTTATTGGAAATATGGAATGGACCATGTTATTTGTTTAAAACAAGAAATAATTTTCTTAAATAATAAAATATATATATATATATATATATATATATATATATATATATATAGATAGATAGATAGATAGATAGATAGATAGATAAGGGTTTGAAAAATTAGATCAATTTAAATTATGAGGAAAACAAATAAGAATTATTTTAAGGAAAAGTTTGAAGGAAAGAAAAAAACTTTAAGCCGAGTGGTTGGGTTATTGCACCGTAAACTCTCACTCATGGGTTCAAGCAGGGGCGGATCCACCAAGTATCCAACGAGGCACTTGCCCTCATTGAATTGTTTTAAAAAAAAAAATTTCTCATTATATTGAAGGGGATTCGAACTCAAGTGTTATACTTTTTTCTTACTTAAATATTGTAAAACTTCTCTAACTTAATCTTATCCTCACTAAAACTCAATCCTGGCTCCGCTACGGAATTTCAAAGTCTACTAGTTTGCATAATCAATTATTATTAATATATATTTTTCTAGAGAGAAAAATAGAGGATTCAGATTTATTAAACAATGAATCTAAAAATAATAATAAATAAAACAAACGAATGGCCGGGCCATAATGGTGGTAAGCAATTATCTTTCTCTGATATTGAATTGGAGATTGCATGGAGAATATAAGATTGTATATCAAAGGCAAGTGTGACCCACCAATCACCAAAGTTCATATTTTACCCTACATGGGTATTGGAAATCAAAGGTGCTTACATCGATTGAGAAAAAGAAACCATCCAGCACAATCCAATAGCCTCAGTGTTCTCTCCCAAACAAATCCATCCAACATCCTCCTAGTGTTCAGCCAAAATTATTGAGAATATTCAGGTACATTCGGCACAGCCCAATTCAGCCAAAGGCCAGAAACAAGTCCAAATTCAGTCTCATAATAGAAGAAATCAAGAAGGGGACTAAAGGAAATTAACCTAAAACAAATGATACAACAAAGAAAAAAAGACCTAAGAAAATTATTCAGAAAATAATCACTCAAAAAATAACCGGAGAAAGTGGATGAAACTAGAAGGAATCTAACAAAAATAACATATTTAAAGTACAAAGAACATTAACCCAAAAAGATAAAAAGAAAAAAAAAACGTTCAAGAAATAATTGGAAAAAATGTTGCAAACTGAAAAGTAAATGAAACTACAACAAAACAAAACATTAAGTAGAAAAGAAAGTAAATAAGTTAACTGAACTATGTTATGCTAGAATAGAAATAGAGCAAAAAGAATTTAACCATTCTACACAAACAGAGCATTAGACAATGATTCTGTAAGCCCATACCAAGCTAAAGTAATATCACCAATGGCCAGTAATTACAAGCATTAGAAGCACTCCTAGAGTTCAAAGATGATCAAATAAAACATCTTGAGTTTAAGGGGCAGGAATGACTAATCAACAGATAATCAAAACTCTAACATTTGTGTAGCAAACAAACAATCTATAAAATAAGTAACCAATAATCAGAATAATCACATCTGATGCACAATAATTTAGGATCTGGTTGAGTTAAATGGAGCAGCAAATAAATTAAAAAAAAATGTGATGAGTCAAGAAGAAAATCATATTTTAAATAATAATAAATAAATAAAGTTTAGTACATTCCTATCCGTAGGAAGTCCCTTTAACATTCCTCCCATCTCCTTCAAAAAGGCTTTTCCTCATGAAGAACGAGCAAGAAATTTAAGATCAACCACCATCCAAATGAAGCATTGCCGTTTCTCAAAATCATTGTGCTCTATGTTTTTCCTCTTATCTCCCTCCAGATCTTTCATAGTAACCTTCCAAAAAGACTCTCATTTCTCTCTCTCTACCTCCTTCCGGGTCCCTTACTGTGTGGCTCCCTTCCCCAAAAGGATCCCCTCCACTTTGTCTCAAAATTAGCCAAAAGTTCTCAATAATTATTATATATAAATAAATTAAAGTAATAAAAAAAAACACTAAGTTGGGATCTACATATAGATAGATGGCAAAAAAAGAGGAAATATTTATCTATATCATGAATGAAATAGGTTTACAATTTCATTTAGGAAATGGAAAATTTTGAATATTACATCTCATTAAGAAGGACAATTTTATTGAAAAATAATTTTAAATGTATTTTATTTAAAAAAATGGATAATCTTTTTTTTTAATTGAAAATTTAAAGGGCTTTGATTAAAAACAATATTTTTAATTTTTATTAAAACAATTTTTAGATTCTTTATAAAATAAATTAATTTTCTAGCTTTCTTTTATTAGAGAAAAAAGTTTATTCATAAAAAACATATTATGAACCTGTTTTATTAACTCAAAATTATTAAATTATTATTTTTATTAACTTATAAATTATAAAACTTAAAGTCCAATTTTGCACACAACCAACTAACGTAGATAAGAATTAATATACAAGAATATGTGTATTCAAAAGGACACTTAGCAAATAAGTGTTTGCTTGATAATTATTCTTTATAACAATTTGTTGTTTTTCAAAAAAAAAAAAAAAAAAAAAGGAAAAAACACCTACGGTAATAAAAAATATATTTTAATTATCAAATAGACCCTAATTTTTATTCTATCATTTTAATTATCAAATTAATTATTTTTGTTTACATTACAATTATACTTAATCATTAGTCAGAGGAAAAGGTGAGACTTAAAATAACTCATCTTTCCTCTCTCTCAATCAATCCAGGAACTGCAGCTGTAAATACGACCGGTACTCACTGACTGCATCATTTCGTCGACCGGCCAAAAGTGAGTTGTAAACTTATGACCAATAAAATCGTACAAAATCGACCGATTTGTTTTTACTTATGGCCCATATGCGGTTTGGTCTTAATTGGCCTGATTTGCCCAAAATCTTTATTTAATTTTTTAAATAACGAACTTACTAATCGAGATTTTTAAGAATTTATTTACAAAATTCGATATTTTGGCTCTAAAGATAAGCTTCAATTATATTTTTTGTGGCATAGGGGTTTTAACAATAATTATTATTATAATATACGACAATATATTAAACTTTTAGTTTTAACTATTTTATTTTCAATTTAGTCACCTCTCCTTTTCTCTCATATGTTCTCTCTTCTAGTCTCTTGTCCATTACCAAGGAGGGGTCATTTTTTGCTTGAAATCACATATCTACATCTTTGTTAATCATTTTTTCTCAATAAAATGGTTCTTGCACTCGAATATGGGTTTTTAATTTATTTTTTCGTACCTTGTCGTCGACTTGTCGCAAGACGTAGCGCTGGCTATCTTCGCATAACATTAGTTTTACTATCTTCTTCGCAAGATTTACTATAGTGTTGACAATTCAGATAACAAAATTTACTATAGTGTTGACAATTCAGATGACAAAATATATTTGATTAAATAGATATAACAAATCAAATCATGATCGTCAATATGTTGCAGTATTTGATTCATAGTACATACAACATTTAGTGTGCCTCTTGGTATTTTTTATTTATTTTTTTATTATTATTTTTATTTAGTATACGGTGACTCACTAGATGGTGACATGTGGCGGAGTATGATTGTTTTGATATTGTGGTTAGCTTTTTCCTTTCGAGATGAGAGAATTCCTGTGGGGAGGATATCATTTTGGGTAAAGTGCAAATGTTATTAGGTTTTTCTTTCTTTTTTTAGTAAATAGACAATTTTTGTCGAGGTTTTCTGGGAACTGGAAGGAGAGGAACAAAAACCCATTGGAGTGAAAGAGAGAAAGAACAAAAGTAGTCGCAACACGTGGAGGCCTATGTGCCATTGTGGGGGTTTCTGAGTCTCCATGAGCTTCATTGAAGCAAAGATAGCTTTGCTCATTTTCATTTTGGTTACTTATCATTAGAGGTGATAATTCTGCCTCGACCTATTGTTACCAATTTTTGTCCGATTAGGCATGAGCGGCAACAGAACTCGTAAAGGACGATCCTATGATTTGCCTACTGCCTCCGACGATTAAGTCGCTAATACAGAGGAAAAAGAAGGCGTCAGATAATAATTGCATATCTTTTTCTCGTGGGGATCTTTCCCAATTTATGGCTCTGCCTAAATCCCTTCTTATTTTAATGTAAGATATTGCTTTTTTCTTATTACGATTATCCTTTGGAGAAATAAGGATAAAACTGCTTTTCCTTATCGCGATTATCCTTCCAAATAAAGGATTTAGAAATTAGAAAATTCATGGATAAACATCTACTTTGTGTATTTTCCCATAACAAATTTCTCATATGCGGTGAGATGGCCGGTTGGGGGGACTCGAGATCCCAGACGGGTTCTAGGATTGCACCGTCTAGTGAGTTCTCGTATGATTTTAATATAGTAGGCCGCCTGAGTTCTTTCTAAGTGAGGCTGCTACAATGGGCCTACGCAGCACCTACTTTATTCGAGCACTGGGTTTCGCCTAAATGTACCATGGTACCCACACTAATTCCATCAGGGTTAGCTAAGTCCATCTCGAAATTAAGACCTAGTCAAGTTAGCTATTAATTTATTAGTCGAAAAATCGGATCAAATTTAGTCCAATCCCGATTTCGGCCTAGCCTCAGCATTTAATCTAGCCCACTCTGCCAATTTTTTTTTCTTTTAAGGTAAGTCATCTCGCTCACCCAAAACGATTTAGGGTCGAGCCGTGACCTGGTTGCGATATATTTTGCTCTATTTACGCCGACTTGATGTCGACTCGTCTGTACCAACCCGCCCATCCGAATTACTTACATCTACTTATCATGTTTAATGTTCATCTCCATTTAGCTCCCGTTTCATATTGATTCCTTTTTCTCCTATTTCTTTTATGATTTGTTTGGCTTTGCTTTGCTTCTACATGGACTTAAGACATGAATGTGTGTCATTTTGAATTAACATGACATGAAATTAGTAGGGAGTTTCGGCTTTACTCCTTTGGCGGGTTTATCAATTTGCCTCTCCTCTCTATATTTCCTATTTTCATCTCTTCATGGAATCAGACAAAGTATGGATTAATAATATGTTCTCGTATTTCATAGCGGCTTATCAATATGTCCTTTCTCTCTTTGTATTTTCTTATTTTCATCCTAAGGCCGAATTATATCAAAGATGCAATGGAAGTATCAGAGTTTCCATTGTTATCAGGTAGCAATGGATGTCATTTATATTACGGATGCGATGGATTAACTCAATGTGGAGGCTATTCCCAGCTTCATTTCTTTAAATATCTTTTCCTTATTTATTTATCAGACGTGTGTTATGTGATATCGCATGCTTATTGTTATCGTGTTTTGGTATTAGCTGTGTATATTATGTATGGCGTCTTCCGTGTTTCATTTTGTAAATTTCTCAGACTTGCTTAATTAATGCTCCACCCACTACTAGTTACCTGATGCTCCCTACTCTCATCCCACACGCCCCAAATCCCGGGGTCCGTTGACTACCCGTCAACTCACAAACACTGTGTATAATGCCGCGATCTGACATTTCTCACGAAAACGTAGCCTTTCAGATCGAGCTCTACCCAAATACAACACCCGTGAATAACCCGTCCTAACATACACAATGACCACAAGGTCTCACATACAACTATACCAGAAACGACCTCGGGCCCCCGTGATTATACTACAACATATATAAACCATATATCCATCACATGAGCAAACTACCACTCGCCCCTAAACAATACTCATAAAACATACCAACTATATATCATAGTTACAAGAGTTACCGATCACTTATACAACACATATATTAAAATTCTAAAAATTCCAATACATGTAAAACCACCAAAGCCACATGCCAACTTTCTTCTAAAACTCACTCTGGTGACGAAATTAGCTCCCCACACGTCCCCGTACCAGAAAATAAGATCCTCGACAAGGCTGAAATAATATTCAAATAGGCGTAATCACCCTAAGTGGGCTACCTCCACCTAAGTGTAATGCAATGTCTAAAATAAACACACATCCAAGTAAACGACGATCCGTACCAATGTCTAAACTGACATCTCGTAATTCCGAAGTTCATCGACTCCCTCACACACCACCTAAGCCTCGTATGAGAATTATTATGTTTATTCGCGACAACCCTCCTACGTATATATATCAATCAATAGCTCGATCGATTGATATTACGCATGGACTTACCCTCCGACGTGATATCAATCACTGGCTCCCTGACGATCGAGGCCTTTGTAGATGGGACTACTCCTCCAATAATTATTATCATTTTTAGACAACCCTCCGAACCATTTTCTCTAGACTCACCTCATGCACTCACTCTATCACTCTGGGTGCCCCCAAAGACATACGAATGCACGACGCCCAATCGCAATATGCCTATATCACATGTAAATATATAAACACGCATATATTCATAAATTTAAATCACACAATCATGCTGCGAATTTCACATTTCATACACTAAAAAATTGGGCCACTCGCCACGTATCAAACACAGTAATTCAACTGAATCATCGATCAAACACATTTTCATATTAAAATATATTTTCGTGTCACTATTCCTATGAACAAAGGAAACCCTGCTACTGCTCCTAGCAAATCAATAATCATCTAAGCTCACTTTAGAACTCCGAAATTGGCACCCATTCCCGCCTTTCACATCAAAGCATACATTAACACATGTCAGACAACCAAGAACTCCAATTAGCTCGATGATTACTGACTGGGTCTACATGGTTTCAAATCTAACACTAAGCATAAGATTTGAATCCGATCAACGGTTCTCACGCCTCATTCAACTCCAATACATGATTTATAGTGACATTTATGCTATTATTAACTCAAACAGCCCCTCACGCTACCTGGACAAGCATGTCGGGTTCAATAATTTCAACACCCTGGCCCCAGTTTCGTAATCACCAAACGGCTGCTCGCGCCCAAGCTTAACCGAACATCAGAAACACTTAAATAAAGCCAGAACCCGCAGTGGTAAACCCTACCTCCTCGCGCCGACGAACTCCTAAACCGAGCCCACGCTGCAGCTCTCCGCAATGTTTTCCTTCTCGTCCTGGGCACTCGACCTGGCCTGACACTCAATATTTGCAGAAAGAGTCGACGCTCTCTCTAAAAAATGTCACAGTCGGCTACTGCATCCTCCTCCCCTGTTTCCCACGTTTTTCTTTTGATATTTGAAGAAGATAGAAACTATTCTCATTTCTCGTCTCATTATCCAACTTAAAATTCTCAAAAGCCACTTTGTCTTTCTTTTCTCCGCTACATTCTAAGACTATCTCGCCATCCATTTCATCATTTCACTACTTACTTACGGCACACAAAGACTCATATACGCGATTTTCATTACATCATCATTTACGACACCCAAACGCGACGCCGAAAAACGTGCCACTTCGACCGTTCCTGACCACGAATTGACGAAGAACTGGGGGATTACGAGACGATTCCAATCCGCAAATCCGCTTCATCATCCGAGATCTGTAATAAATTTCTGGATTTTTAATCGAAATTACGATTTACGATTTTTCCTTTTATTTGAATTTCTCAGTCTTACCACATCCACCTTAGTAAGTCATTTGGATGCTCCTTTGCATAAATCGAGGGGATAAATGGAAGTGAGGAAATATCGACGATATATGTGATATTTCGAGATGTCGAGCCATCAGGCCACGATTTTACCAAATTAAATCGTTTACTCAAAATCGGAAAAAAAATCGGTCAATATCGGCGATATATCGCCGATATATCGAGGCCCTACTTAGATGCCTGTTCTGAAAATGCGGGTTTGTAAAGGAGAATTAAAAAAACAAAAAAATCAAAAAAGCTGGAGTACATCTTAGATATATATCGCCGATATATAGGCCTGTTTAAATTTTTTTTTTTTTTTTAATTTTGATCCAACGGCTGTGGTTTTGGGACACTTGGAAGGCTGAGATTTTGTCTACGTAAATTCAAATTTTTCGAAGCGGTAGTAGGCGATCGTGACGAGAATTGATAGTGTTGATCCAGCGGCCCGGATTTCAATCCCTTTGATTCAATGGTATATTTTTATCGGCGGTGGATTTTGAATGCTGACTTAATCCTAACGGCGGAATTGATTTATAACGGCTAAATCAAGATCTAACGGTCAAATTTGATCCAAAATCAAATCCAACGGCCAAAATTCATTTTTAAAGGGTTTTTGACCAAAAAACGGCTAGTTTGACTCCGGAAAATCTATAAATAGCCATAAAATCACTTGTTTTCATATCAAACTCATCAATTCTCTCTCAAACTCCCTCAAACAATTCTTCATTTTTTGCAAAGTATTAGAGAATAATATTTTTGTCAATTTTGGTGTTCAAGTCTTCCATTCAATACATAATTTCTGCAACTTAAGGTATGTTTCCATGTTAATTAATTTTTTTTTTTACATTTGTGCAATTTAGTAATTAAATTAAGTTTATGTTTAGATTAAGATTGTTTATATTTAGATTAAGATTGTTTATATTTAGATTACGATTTTATTTTAGTTTATATTTAGATTAAGGTTTAATTTTAGTCTATATTTAGATTAAGATTATGAAAATGAAATATGAACATATATTATGCATATTTTATGTTTTAAATATACATTTTCTTTAAATTATGAAAATTAATGCAACTTTATATTTAGATTGAGATTATGAATATGAAATATAAAAATTTGTTAATTATTAATTAACAAATTTGTGAAATGTCAAAATTTGTGAAATATACATTTTCTTTAAGTTATTATAATTAATGCAACTTTATATTTAGATTAAGATTATGAATATAAAATATAAACATTTGTTAATTATTAATTAACAAATTTGTGAAATATACATTTTCTTTACATTATGATAATTAATGCAACTTTATATTTAGATTAAGATTATGGATATAAAATACTAAACATTTGTTAGTATTAATTAACAAATTTGTGAAATCAAAATTTGTGAAATATCGTTTTCTTTAAATTATGATAATTAATGCAATTTTTATATTTAGATTAAGATTATGGATATAAAATATAAACATTTGTTAATTATTAATTAACAAATTTGTGAAAATCAAAATTTGTGAAATATACATTTTCTTTAGAAGTTATTATAATTAATGCAACTTTATATTTAGATTAAAAGATTATGGATATAAGAAATATAAACATTGTTAGTATTAATTAACAATTTGAGAAAATATAAGGAAATTTGTGAAATATACATTTTCTTTAAATTATGATAATTAATGCAACTTTATATTTAGATTGAATTATGGATATAAAATATAAAAATTTGTTAATTATTAATTAACAAATTTGTGAAATATACATTTTCTTTAAGTTATTATAATTAATGCAACTTTATATTTAGATTAAGATTATGAATATAAAATATAAACATTTGTTAATTATTAATTAACAAATTTGTGAAATGTCAAAATTTGTGAAATATACATTTTCTATAAGTTATTATAATTAATGCATTATATTTAGATTAGATTATGGATATAAAATATAAACATTTGTTAGTATTAATTAACAATTTGTGAAATGTCAAAAAATTTGTGAAATATACATTTTCTTTACATTATGATAATTAATGCAACTTTATATTTAGATTAAGATTATGAATATAAAATATAAATATTTGTTAATTATTAATTAACAAATTTGTGAAATTACGTTTTCTTTAAGTTATTATAATTAATGCAACTTTATATTTAGATTGAGATTATGAACATGAATTGATTACAATTATTGAAGTTTATAGAATGGATAGTGGAAGTGAAAGCAATACTTGGAGGGTCGTGATCATAACTTGAAAATATTGTGCACCTATTAGAGGAGCAAATGGCACCATATGCAATTTTTGTGGTATGGTCATTAAAAGTGGCGGAATAACTCGGTTTCAAATTTCACTTATCACATCTGAGGATCCTCTCAAACTATGCTTAGTCCTCTGAGAGTTAAAAAAGAAATGAGACAACTTTTGGTTAAAAGGAATAAAGTCAAAGCAAAGAAAGCTGTGAATATTGAAGAAATTCGATCTGAACTGTGAGGCACAATGGGTGGTAGCCATAGACATCTATTTGATGACGGTGATGATGATGATGATGAGGAAAATAAGGAAGAAGATGATGATGTCTATATGTATCCGCCTAACATAAACCCTGACGAGCGAGCTGACTATCGGGCAACATGTCGTGCATCAAAAGTTAGTGAATGGAATCGTCAATAAGAAGAAGGTTTATGAGAGGCAAAAGAAAATTAGTAAATCTTTTAACTAAATTCATTATTATAATAGTATAAGCGGAGTTACAAACATTTCTAATATATATAAATGCAACTAGAGTGAGCCTTCACAATCACATCAAGCGATCCAATAAGGAGCGTCACGAAGTGTGAAACCCAGAGAAAATCTAATTTTACGAAAAATGTAAAACGGTAATTTCGATTGAGAAATGGGAATTTTCTAGATCTCGGATGATGAAAGCGGACTTCCATAGGTTGGAATCGATGCCAGCGAGAAATCCCCGGAAATTCACGCGTTAATTTGTCGAATTAGGGAGCGGTCGAGATTTCACGTTTCGAACTGGCGGTTGTCGGTCTTGAGTAAACGAGGTTTGAGACACCTGTGATGTGTAAAAGTCGCTCTTACGTATGCCATGTGACACATGTTGCGTGAGTAGAGGATGAGATGGATGGGCGAGATTGTATAGAGTGTCAAAATCGAAAAATGGACGCATTGGGGTACGGAAAATAATAAATGAGAATAAAACAAAAAGGGAATAGTCATCTTCTTCATTTTTGAAGACCAAAAATCGGCAGGAGATGCAGTAGCTTGGGTTTTCACTTTTTTAGAGAGAGAGAGCTCCAGCCTCTCTGGGATTTACGGCGGGTGGATGTCGGTTCTCGACGGAGTAAGAAGCCCAGAGAATAAATACGCGGCAAGGGCTCTGGCGTGGACAGGTACGTGGGTTAAGAGCCATTTCCGAGAGGTAGGGATCTTTTTCCTATTTGTGTTATTCTTTGGCTAGAGCCATGTAAATGGTTGGGGATGTTCAGGCTTGGATTAGCGGTGTTTCGGTCTCGAAACATTTGAGCTAGGAATTGGAGAAAATCCCCATTGTTGTGGCCAAGTGAACAATGCCCTGACCAGGGGTTTCCAGCATTTATGTGAATAGTGACATGATTTTTGGTGTGGATTTTAATGATGTTGAGTGATTCAAAATGAATTGCTTGATTTGTTACTTAGCCCATGTGAGCTAATTTTGGTATTATTGATTGAGAATCGAATAATATGAATTATGGGAATTAATTGTGTTAATACATGCATGTAAATATATTAGCATGAAGATGGCTTGGGGGTGTGTGAGAGTTAATATGTTAATGCATGTAATTAAATGTGTTAACATGATGTGGAATTATATAAAAGTATATAATTGTGTGTAAGGCCATTGGAAATGAATTGTAATTAGCTCAGTAGAGCCAATTTTGATGTTATTGATGTGAATTAAATAACATGTGGCATGTATGTAAATTTTGTTAATATGTGTGCAAATGATATATTGGCATGTGTGGTTTGGAAATAGAATAATGCATTTCATATGCACCGGGGCAACCTAGAAATTAGGTGTGAGTGCATGACATGAAAGAAATGAAAAGGAGGTTTTTCTCGCATTGGCTTAGGCATGTGAAGGAGTCAGTGAGGACTCGAGACACGGGATGGGGTATGTAGGCGATTGAGTAGGATCGTGTATTTGCTTGAGTGTGTGTTTTTGTTGAATCATTGCATGTGCATAGGTGGGGGTAACCCGTGTAGGAGATTTTCACTACTAGGCATTGCTCGCCACAGCCGAATATTATTCGGTATAGAGCGTTCGAAGGCGGGGATTGCTCTTTAAGAGGCCGATTTTTAGAAGAAAGTCGGGTTATGGCTTTGATGTTTTTGGTATAACATGTATTAGAATTCTTCATTTTAATATGTGTTTGTATTAAAATAATGTAACCTTTCTTGGTTATTAGACGTAGTTGGTTGATGTATTTTGGTGAGTATTTATGTATGGGCCAAAGTGGCCATTTTTACTCATTTTATTTGTATGTGGACCCGGAGTAGTCGTTGTAAAATTATTGGGACAGGTTGTGTTTTGGGTAGAGCTCCTCGTACAAAGGAGACTCTGCCCGATTTTCATGAGTGGTGTCGGGTTACCCGACGTCCATGAGTGCGGGTTGACCAGGTTGCATCCAGCAAAGACACTCAGTTTTGGGGTGTCACACAAAGATCTCAGTGTGAGACCAAATCGGATCCATCGCCCCACCTCTTGCTCTATCATTATACAAATCTTGGCAAAGAAAAAAAGAGTGTTAAAAATCTCTTTAAAGTCTGTCAATGCTTGATAGGTCGATTAATCGATAGAATTCTTCATATATGAGAGTGTTGCGCCTCCTGAAGACGAGACTCTCACCACTTGAAAAACATGATTGTTGGTGCACGACAAGGCTGTATGTGAAAATGCGTTTCAATTTCAAATAAGATTATTATCTTACATTATAGTTGCAAACCATATAATTATTTACTTTAACTTATATGCATGGGAATAGAGCCACCATCTCCATATGAAATCAAAAACAAATATTTAGATATGGAGTATAAAGAAATGGACGATTATGTGAATCTCCAAATGGAGAAATGGAAGACCTATGGGTGCATAATTACGTGTGATGGATGGACCGGTCCCACGAAATTAAGCATCATTAATTTCATGGTATATTGTAAAGAGAGCACAATTTTTCTTAAGTTTGTTGATGCATTGGATAATATCATAGACAACAAATGCATTTATGGTTTGTTGAAAGACGTGATAAAGGATGTTGGCAAAGCAAATGTTGTGCAAATCATTACGGTTTCAATGGATCGCATTTGTGAATTTGGAAATTGTTAATGAAGAAGTACAATTTATATTGGACTCCATATGCGGCACGTGCATCGACCTTATGTTTGAAGATATTGGTAAGCGAGAGAAAGTGTTTCGGAAGAAAAAAAACGATTACTAATGCACGAAGATCCACTGACTTCATCTGATCATGGTTGGTTGCTTGCAGCAATGAGAAGGTTTCTTGGTGGAATATTGTGTGCGTCCGGGGAGCAACGAGATTTGCAACAAATTACATTGCCTAGCAGCCTTCTAAAAAGAAATTTGATTTTGAAGATCTTTATTAGTGATGAATGGGCTTCTCATAAGCAGGTGTTCAGGGCAATAGTTGGGCCGTGAGGTTGAGACTCATGTTTAATCATCCATATTGGGAGAAGGTCGCCTGAGTGTCAATCTATGAGAGGCACTATATACGGTTCTTCGCATTGTTGATTAGAAATCGTCCCATGATGTCATTTTATTGTGAGTTGATTCGAATGATGAAGCAAAAGTTACATACACTCAAAGCCAAAGAATGGGTCAAAAACATCATCGCAGATCATTGGGATAAAACCCTCAAACATCCTCTTCATGCCGCAGGTAACTATTCCATATCACAATCACTTTTAAAGCATATTATTCCAACCATTTAACACATACTAATTCTAAATCACTTTTGTAGCATATTATCTTAATCGAGATTTCAATATAGACACAGGTTAGTAGTGACCACTGAGCTACTCAAGTTGTTCATGAAGTATTTGGAAAATTATACGCTACTGCGCAAGGTCATGGTAATATTGGAAATGAGGTATATCAATAGACTATACTTCTAATTAATTGATTGATTTATTTGGTACACTTACACATATATTAGTTGTCAAGTTCATTTTGAATTCCACCGACATAATGTTTGAGATGCCAAAGGGGATTTGGTGATCGACAACAATCAACATCAAATTTAATAGTTCTGGTGAGTGTTGTTTCTCATTAAAAGTTTAAAAGTAGAAAGTCCATTACCATGTTATTATTAGATTTTGAATATTTAGTAATTTTATTGCGGAGTGGAATGGTTGTTCGTAGCAAACCATGCTCCCCACGTTGAGAATTTGGCGTAAGGTTCTTTTTCGACGAGTATCATGCTGACATGTGAGAAGTGGAGCACATTTGCTTTGATCCATACAAAACAAAGAAATCAGTAGCTTATCCTCGGCTCACAATAATTAGTTTTTGTTACTACAACATGAAACTAAAGAATCTGAATATGCAAGCGAGAAGGCCGATAAAGTGTCGAAAAGATTACTTTGATTTACTGACGCTATTTCAGTAGAGTTTGGTGAAGAGAGGGGACCAATCAATTATTCCAATGGGTTAGATCTCCATTTAGATGATGAAAATGGATCTGATCCACAGTGCTTTGCGCATGTTCGAGAAGTAGGTGTAGATGTTGTGGGTTTATCGTGGAAGAGTTCATAGTGAAAGTTTCAATCAAGAGACTAGAGACTCGTTTCGGCGTATTTAATCGACCTATAGGCCTGCTTTTGATTAGTGTTGAACATAGTAGTAGACCTAGTTTTCTTGGTGCTTCTACTACGGGGCTGTGATGGCTAAGGGAGAGGGGGACCAGCCAGTGGTAGTGTCTTGGAAATGATGGTGGGGATAATGCGGTCGACAGCAAGAAAATTGATCTCCATTAGTCCATTCACTAGTAAAGATGATTTCACACATATTTACACAAGGATGAAGACATGGGTCCTAGGAGGAGGCGATCCAGTGTGGAACAGCTATTGGGAAAATAACCATATAGAGTCGACAAAGAATGATGACCACCACAATGAGTCGTTTTCGGCTAGTTTTGAGTCGATGACATTAGCGCTCAACACGGTGATTCATCCCGGTAGTGCCAGTTTTCCTCCTTACACAATGAGTTATGGTCAACCTTCTTCATCCTTGATTCCATTGGTGAATATGGAATGATTAACTATCCTCATGATGCTGGAAATGTCATTCCAAACTTCATATCCAAAATGCAACAAGGATTTCAAACAAGCGTGTGGGTGAACCTCGAATTTCATCCTTGGAGAGGTTAATGAGTCTAATCCAAGACATTTAGCCAAACGAAGCAATATTCGATCTTATATCAAATAATGTATGCTTATTTATGCTTGGTTTGAGTATTGTCTTCGCAGATGGGATCCCTTAAGGTGAATGTTCTGTGATGGAGCCACATCAATCTTAATTTTAGGTGGTGAAAGACCATGGCAATGTAATATTAATGTCTATATTTCATTATTAATGTCCCATTCTTACACTTTACAAAGTATTTTCATGAATTTCAAAACTGTTTTGTTAATTTACTTGTTATATATCGATATTAATATAAAAAATATACCGATATGCTCCGATATCAGTAAAATCAAATGCGGAATATATCCCGTCAGCGGAGTATTTTTAACCGCTGCTCATCCACCCACTAATCAAAAGTCATTTTGGATGCTCTCTTTACTCTCCACATTATACCAGCGATTTCCATTTTTCTGGCTGATTTTCAAATTTTCTATCTGATTTTCACATTTTTCCACATGTATGTGGCTTAAGCTCCACTCAGCACGCCATTTATGACCACTTTTACCACACCCACTCACATTCATTCTCTATTTGTACAATAATCTCATCCTGTGAGATTCAAGATCTGACTCATCATTTACACAATTAATTTAACACATACTACTCTCCATGTATTAATTTCCACACTCTTAATTTGAACATCTAACCAATCCTTACCACTTACATAATAATTTCACGTTCTCGTATACTTTTTCACTTGGATTTCATTATGCTTTGTATTAATTATTAAAATAATAATAATATAAAAAAAAACATTCTATTCCCAATGTGAGGTAGACCTTATGCTTTTTTCCTATTTCTAAAATTAAGTTTTATATTTCTTATTTGACAGCTCTTTTTGGCTAATTATGTGAGACCCACGAGAAATTTCCCGATTTTTGAAAAAATGGCAATAGTAATTTCGGTAGAAAAATCGGAAATTTTCTAGATCTCAGATGATGAAACGAACCTCGTTGAAATCGTCTCGCGAGAATGATTAGCTCTGCACGTCGAGATTTAGTTGGATTCGAGGTGGTCGGGTTTGCGTTTTTAAGTATGGGGTGTCGGATGACACTTGGCAAGGTAAGGGGATGCCACATGGCACCCCAGAGTGTGATAACGGCTTGAGCCATGATGCACTAAAAGAATGGCTCGCATTAGTACATAAGGTGGCATGGATTCCATGGCTCGTAAGTAGATCATTATAATTGGATGATGTCGTAAGAGAATTAAGGAAATAAGGAATAAGGATGGAAAATTGAGTATGAAATTTGGCTTGAGGAAAGGAGAGAGAAATTTCACTTCTCTTACAGCCATCTGATCGTGCATCAAATGGGAGAAATACAGAGAGGAGAAAATGGGAGAAAATGAGAATGAGATGAGAAGTGGGGAAAGGGATAAAGAAAAGCAAAAGAGAAGAAAGAAAGGCAAAAATGGGAGAAAGGAAAAAGAATTCGTAGACAGAGAGGTTTTATTTTTTTATTTTTAACTCTTCGTTTAACTGCAGTTTACGGAAATCGGATGGAGTCAGTTTCTTCGGGCTAAGAAGCAAAGTGGTTCTACACATCGAGGACTACACATGGGCATCGGTTTCGGGAGTTTTTGACAAACTCCGTGAGGTAGGGGTTTTATCCTACTTGAGTTACACTTTATTTAAGAATAACATTGATGATTGAGTTGATTTGAGGCATTGAATGACCGTTTGATCGGTCCCGAAACTTAGGACCGAATTATTTCTTGGAAATTTTTTGGGCTACGTTTGGACAGTCCACGGACTGTTTAGGCTGCTTGTGTTGTGATTTATGCATTAAATCATGTTTTGGTGTGAATGAGGCCGAAAATGGCCATTAATATCGGTCTCAAAAGTTTTGAACCGAGTGAGAAAATTTCTATTTTGAGTGGTCGTGAACAGTAACCCGAGGGTTTTATGTTCACGTGAATAGTCACGTGAATAGTGACAAGAAATATTTTTGTGAAAAAATGTGTTTGAGTGAGTGATTGAGGAATTGAATTCTTTCGTGTTAGTTAATTAGCGTGAAATTTATTTTGTGTAATAGTTGATTTGTGTGAAATGAATGGTTTGAGTTGTATGGAAATTAGTAGGTTAATGCATAAGCTTGATGTGTTAACATGATGCTCAATTATATGGAATATAATAAATTATATGGAATATAATTGTGTGTATAGGCCATTGGAGATGAGATTGTGATTTGCTCAATTATATGGAATATAATTGTGTGTATAGGCCATTGGAGATGAAATTGTGATTTGCTTAAGTGAGCTAATTTGGGTGATGGTTGATATCATTGAATTACATGGTGCTTGTTACTTAAATTTGTGAATATATGCATATTTGATATATTGGTATAAAAAAATATTGAAAAGGCATAATACATTTCGTATGTCTTGGGTAACCTAAATTAGGTGTGAATGCGTGACATGAATTCCCTTACGAAAAGCGAAAATGGTTGCGAAGGAATTTCGCGGGATGATTTTTGAGGAGAATGGGGGTTGGGAAACGAGTCCAGTAGAATCATTTCGGATGAGGACCATAGTATTTCGAGAGAAAGTTCTCAGAACACATTAACCTGGGAGAGTGATCCATATTTTGAAATTGGGTGAGTATATTTTCAAGAACAACAAGTTTTGTTTTGAAAATGATGTTTCTCATACATGGCTTAGAGCAGAAGTGTGAGGAGTCGGTGAACTCGAGACATGGGAATGACATGTAGACATTCAAGTAGGATCACGTATTTACTTGAGTGTGTGTTTAAATTGGATCATTGCGTATCTTGCTTAGGTGGGGAGTAAGCCCATTTAGGGTGATTCCACTCTTGGGCGAATGCTTCTACCTGCCTTGTCGAGGAATATTTTAGGAATGCGGGAGCGTTCGAGAAGACGGCTCATTTTAGAGGCCGATTTTGAAGAAAGCCGGGTTGTGGCTTGATGTTTTGGGATTTTATGTATTAGAATTGTAAATTTTAATATGTATTTGTATTAAGAGTAATGTATAACTCTTGAACCATGTAAACTAATTGGTTGAATGTATTTGGATGAGTATGACATGTAGTATATATTTGGTTGGGATATGTTGTTATGAGTATTAATGCAGGGGCCCAAGTGTGGTACACTCATTTAATTTGGATATGAGCAGATGTGGTCATGAAGTTGATGTTAGGACGGGTTTGTATTTGGGTAGAGCTCCCAGGTACAAGGAGACTACGCTTGCGTTTTGTGGCGGTGTCGGGTTACGGGCATCCGCAGTATTCCGCGGGTTGACGGGTTGTCAACGGACACCCCGGTTTTGGGGCATCACAAATTATGTATAAGTTATTTTTCTCAAAATTTTACATAATTTCTTCAAATTTCAAAAATCAAATTTCTCTAAATATCAAAATTTACTCTCTCCAAATCTGTCAAAGTCAAATTTCACCTTCTATAAATTTTCAAAATTCCATAAAAAAGTAAATTCTCTTAAATTCTAAAATAATAAAAAAAATTCATTCTTAGATTTCTAATAATAAATAATAAATATTTTTAGAGTTAAAAAATAATTAGAAATGATTTTTCGTTAATTTAATTAATCAAAAATCATTTTCTTTATATTCTAAAGAATTCTTTAGAATTAAAAATTCATTTTTAGATTTTTCCAAATCAAATCTCTTACCGTTTTTAGCAAAATTTAAGTATAAAAATATTAACCTGATCTTACATTAATTTATAACATTAAATAGTAAATTTCATATATATTGTTGAAATAATTACAACAACATGAATATAATTATTTAGTTATTGTCATCATCGTCATCATCATTAAATTCTTGGTCTCCCTCACTCTCTTCATCATCATCATCATCAAATTCTTGCTCTACATCGGTGTCTTCATCATCATCATCAAATTCTTGCTCTACATCGATGTCTTCATCATCTTCAATTTGCAAGGTCAATTCAGCATTTTTCTCAATTTCAGTATTATCCATGTAAACAAATGAACCATTTTCATCGTTTATAGATTGATGTCTATCATCTAGTGCCGCATCAATTCCATGTTGATCGCTAACATCCTCTTGAAATGCCATCATATCAGAAGGCAGACATGCATATGACTTTGGTACCTCCACAATTCCCCTTGCTTTTATTTTGCAAACAACTAACCAATCATTCACATTTCTCTTCAAAGTAGGATAAGATGCAAATACGCACTTACGACAAAATAAATGGTTCATATTTATTGAATACTCTTCCACTCTTAGGCATCTACAGAAGTTTATCTTGTGGGTGAATTCTTATACCACGATTCAAGATTGGATCAAACCATAAACACTTGAATAGTACAATTCTCTTTATTGGTAGAGCAGTGTACTCTAACTCCAAAATTTCTTGTAATCGACCATGATGATATCTCATTTAGCTACAACCTTTTATGCATTATCCTTAATTATCTATTGCTCTACTATTTGAACCACGTGCTCCTTTCTTGTAGGTGGAACTTTATATCCATTAATATAATAGCTCTAAAATACTTCACCCTATAAAGTGGTCCTTTGCAAGGTCTTTGATCATTTGGTTAGAGATGTTCGATGATTATAGGATTTGCTTTATATATAACAATTATAAGAAATTTAATTACTTATATAAATATTTACATATTATTCATTTTTATATTTCACAAATTAATTACTTACATGATTCTCAAACCATAATGCAAACTCCTCGGGCTCCCACCTGCACTCACTCTAAAAGCTCAATATGAGGTTGGAAAACGCCTCAACCCGCTTCAAAGATCTCATATTCATAGCAAATTAGTGTTATTATTTTATATTATATTTATGCTTTGCAAAACTCTAAAAAATATATATGAACATGTAACCCCGGTGATAGTTACTTACCGAATGTATGACTTTATTTCATCTATTCCAATATATACGGCGAGCCGCATTGTATTCCATATCAAGAACGTTTGAGTTTTGTTTTTCCCAATGATCGACCAAAGACATTTAAATATGTGAAAGCATCTCAGAATCTTCTTCCAAATCAAATCACAACCATCACTATTGGGCGCCGAACTTTTCTTCCGATGTGTCGTATATAAGTGAAGGTTAAAATAATGTGCACAAAATGATGAAGCTTCTTCAACCAAGTATGCATTACAAATTGAACCTTCAACTTTAGCTTTATTCCTGACATTATTCTTTAACTTGCGAAGGTACCTAAAAATAAGAATTGATTTTAATTATTACATAAGATAAATTTTATGAATATGTATCAATACATAATAGTTTTTAAACTCACCGTTCAAATTGATACATCCATCTATATTGCATCGGGCCAACAACTCTTGCTTCATAAGCTAAATGAATTGGAAGATGTTCCATGGAGTAAAAAAAAACTTTGTGGAAATATGCGCTCTAACTTACATAGCACAATGGGAATATCTTCTTCCAAACGCTTCATGTCATCCTCTCATATGACTCGTAGCATAAATCTTAAAAAATGCCTCACCCCATCAAAGCTTGTCATACATTTGCAGGCAATAACTCACGAAATGCAATCAGAATTAACCTCTGCATAAAAATATGACAATCATGACTCTTCATTCCATATAGTTTATTATTCTCACTCAAATCAACACACTCGGCTATAAACATGAACTATCCTGAAATTTCAACTTTTAATCCATCTACAAAGTTGCTCTTCCCATCTTTATCCAATGTGTACAAGCCTTAGGATATTTGTTTGCATTTTCATCCCGACAGAATCTCGACGAGATGGGTGCAAATTTTCAAATCCTAGACTCTCATTATCCTCGGGTTTTCCCCTTTAACGATTCATCATGTTAAAATATTAATAAAAAATAATGTGCATAACATCCAAATTCAGCCCAATGGAGATCGGTTTTCCAATAAGGTAAGTCCTAAAAGATACTCTCGCTTTTTCCAACCATATCCATGATTTTTGATTCTACGATTTATCTCTTCTTCACCAAGTTTTGTCACTTTCAAACCCAAAATCATCAATTCCTTACTGCAATTAGTCCACCGACCACATAGGTGGTGCACTTTTTCTCGGTCACTCGTCCCTCCTAAACCATCTCTATTCCCATAAATGATCTTCTAGCGAAAATTTCGATGATTGTCAAACCATGACATTTTTCCTCCCTCAAGAAAATGACCACCTCTGAATGCAATAAGCACAAGCATACTTTCCCGCATTCAACCTAACAACATCGAATAAGCAAGAAAATTCCGCTCTGCCGTCCACGTGGCAGCAACCGCACTGAAAAATTTCTTCTTAGAAACATCATATGTTTCCTACCCCAACTTCCCATATTTCTTTTCTCAAATTTCAAAGAATGAGTGGTTGCGAAAAACATCCAACTTGTTTTTAGGATTTCGGCCCAGAACAATGATAGTTAAAAACGATACTTTCCCTTCCTTCATACATCCAAGGTGGCAAATCGTATGGAGTTAATATTACAAAGCCAACATGAATACTGGCCGACCGATTGCCCATGTTTTGTCAAAACCACAAAGGCACAAATCTAACTCACATTCGACTCGATGCAAATGATGGATGAGTTTGATGAAATGCTTCCAAGCAAGAGAGAGTTTCAACACTGACATGATACCACTATCCCCACAAGGCTGCCTCATGACAAGCCACCCTCATATGCTTCAATTGCACTTCATATGCATACACCTCCGTAGACAAGGAGTTATAGGAAAGTAGCACATTTTCTTATACCTAACATTTTTCTTATGCTTGGAAGATCCACGCTTTGTCTTAAAACGAGGATGGAACAAACTGCAACAACTTAAGTCACTATCGCCCACCCCAAAGATATGATACAATTATTCTCAATAACAACAATCTCTCGAACTAGCAAACCCAAACCTCGCACTTAACCCTGTGTTATAAAAGTTATATGTCATTAGATTATCTACTTAAAGAATTCTTCATCAATGCACAATTTCATCATAGTAATCCTCGTGAGAGGCGGGTGTTTTACCTTTATTATCCAAATAACTGACACTGCAGACAATTTGAGAAATGGCCATAAGGGTTCCCATTCCACATTTCTTGCTCGATACTTGAGCATATGTGACAAGTCAAAGGGATCGGGCCCTCTATTTCCTAATCGAATTAAAAGAGGGACCAAGAAGATCATACACCATAGACTGTATTGTATCAATGTCTCACCATGCTCAGATGTACAAAGTATCAATTCGCCAACATTTTGTTCATAATAAGGCACATAGGTTTCTCCATGATGATACTAATAATAATAATTCCAAGCATAAACTTACTCCCAAGATGCATTTAATGTGATCCTCATTCAAATAATTCCTATTGATGACTTATGATGATTACATGGATACTTTATCTTTTCAATCGGAATCATATATCTAGATGCATTTTTGCAAATTTCACAAACCGGCTTCTCAACCCCTTATTATAAATTCAGTTTTATCCATCCACATCCAATCTAACATACATCCATCACGCATCCGAACTCATATTTATATTTTCTATCTAGACTGCGGAATACAATCAAGTTTAAATTGGCATGTCAAACATAATTAATTTGTTCAAATGATTTAAAGGTAATTTTATTTTTTTATTGCTACCCCAATTTTCTAAAATTTTATACAAACTAATTAACATCATCCCATATCTCCTCACTAAAATTGAAGGGTATAAATTTCTAACCCACTGGAAATGCATGTAAGCATATGTCTCACTCTGTACAAGGTTATCATATGAACATGCATATTTTTCACATGCAATCAGAATTAGCGGCGAGGTGCCACCAACTTCCTACATATATATCAATCATCACGTGTCCATTTGCAATTAGCAAATAATATACACAATGTATTTCCAAGTCGCCCATCGGGACGCTCGTTGAAATCTTACCATTCAGTAAGGAGATCACCAAATGGGCATTCTCGCTTTCTTCTCAACACGCCTTTAGTGCCGCCGCCTCCCAGACGCCCCTTATACCGAAAGGGAACGAACGTAATGAGGTGCCAGCAGCTTCAAAGTGAGAGCAAACCCTACCAGGTTACTTCCCACCCAGCATTATGCAATGGTCGCAAAGATGCAAACATTCCAATCCCTCGAATATGTTAATCTAGAATGGAATCTAAATGTCCCTGGATGCATGCTACCTCATGACCCACAATACCTACCCTGCCGCATCACCATGGTGCCATGTATGAAAACGCTTTCCAAAACAAAAGGTTTTTGTACTTGCAATCGCAAAACCATCGGACATACTTCACAATATGATTACAGCGCTTGATTATTCTCCAACAAATCATTTTTTGTAATTCTGCGTAATTGGGCAACCCACTTCACAAAGGTGCCTCCAAATTTTCATGCGACCTTTGAGACTTTATCCTTAGACCGACCTAACGTCATCATCACTCACACCCATTCTCATGCAGCTGCCTGGGAAGGCATAATTGCAATGCAAATATGTCATTGTTTCATTACATGCCATACACGTGGAAGAATACTATATGTGCATATTCACTCACGCATTTCAACCCATGCCCTGAATTGGCAATTTTATCAACAAACACATAAATTCCAATTTAATCATACCATGCATGTTTATAATACCCTAGTAGGTATTACTCACATCACCACACAATTTCCAGCATGCCACCAAACAAACAAGAATACATAATAAAAATCCAAAGATTTCAGATTCACGATAACCTGGGTAATAAACTCCATCTTTCGATCGATCTATTCTCGGTTCAGATCACCTCATTACTTCAATCCAATAAAAAACAGCCTACAAATTCCAAAGATACCACCCAAACAAAAAATGATACATTAAAATCCAAAGATTTCCTTATCCACAACACCGAAAATAAAAATCCATTTAAGATCCACAACACCGTGTAAAATATAAAATGAATTGGCTGATTATTATATATATATCTGGCTACTCGCACCCTCCTGACTAAATTACTACATCTTATTTAACTTATTTTTCAAAGGCACGGCTCTCAGGCTTTGAATAAAATTAATCCCTTATATATTTTAAATAATTTTAAGTTTTGCTAAAATAAAATTATTAAATAAATAAATAACTATTATTCTCGGCCAATAAAAATATAATTAATGCTTTTCATAAATAACCCGCTTTTAAATAATAATAATAAACCTAAACAATACTGTCGAAAGTAAGGTAACGGAGAAAGACTTAAATTTATGAACAAATATAAAATTTACACATAAGAATTAAGTGTAAAAACATAACAATGAAAAATTAAATAATATTTATGATGACCTATCATTGAAATTCATTTAACACCACACTTGAAAATGACTTTTTGATTCCGATCAAGGATGATTCGCCACACCAAAATCAGAAATCAACCGCTCAAAACTAAGAAAAGAGGTTGTGATTATCATACACTCAACAATCCAAAAGCAATATAAAACCAAACAAAATGTCATCTTTTAAAGATACCCAGATCAAAAACCAAATATGAGATTATCCAATGCACAAAAGTACACTTGGCTGTGAAAAGAAAGACAAAAGGATAATCTTAACCAAGACCAAAACAAATAAAAAAAACATAACAAGATAGGAGCTTATATACGTGATTTAAACCTGAAAGATGTTAAAAGAATTGAATTAAACTCTAAAACAGAGTTGTGAAACAGATGATTCATAATTAATCAAGTTGAGGTGTAACCAAAACACTCAACAAGTGAAGAGGCAAAATGATTATAGAATTCTAATGCACCTGTGATAGAGCTCTCGCGCACAAACAGCAGTGAGAATTCATTGCACCCATCATAGGACCCGTAATAACTATCCCCTATGTTTCGGCCACTGGGCCCCTCGCCTTTTAAATTTTTATATTTTTACAGCACGACAACATGTCGTGGCAGGATAACAACCTGAAGAAAAAGTTGTCTCACACAACACTATATCACTAACATAATGCATAACATCAATAAATTCAAGGAAGATTTTTAGTACAAGTTTCTTTGTTACAAATAAATTGGGAAACTAGAATGGCGTGATTTTGTGAAGATAAATAAGAGAACAAATACAAATAAAAAGCAAAATCTCATTTCATAAAATAAGTAAAATAGCTTACCCGATTGATAAATGTTGTAAAGACAATTAAAAGGCAAAAAAGCGATTAGAAACCCCCCGCAAGCAAAGAAAAATTCATTTACAGTTTTAAGTAGTGAGGGAAAGATGTCATTAAAAAATTTAATATTTTAGTTAACAACCAACATCAATATTCCAAATAAAAAAAACAAAGTAGCAAAGGCATTAAAACAAACCTTTTGTTGTGGGTGAGAAGTTGAATCCAGAAAACAATACCTCTGCGAGGTGAAGAGCAAAAGGGACCGATGCTACGAGAGAAACCAATGAGCTATAGCACATGCATTAAAGGCCTCCAGTGTAGGAGTAAAGAAAATATGGAGTAAGAAAAGATAGCTGAGTAAAGAAGGCTCTGCGAAGGTAGTATAGATATACCGATGAGAAAGATTTGAGCACAAAATCAAAGCCTTAATACTTGAACTTTATGATCATGTGTACAGGGCGCCAAGACATTAGCCGGGTTGCTTCACATTCTACCACATTCTTGAAGAATCTCGACATAAAAGCTCTTGTCCATGGGGACATAAAATCTTGCTCTTCACCAGTAGGAAATAAGTTTTCAAATGCGTAGGCACACGAAGATCAAGGAATGGTGAGAGGAGGCGAACGGAGAGAACAGCTAGAGAAAAAGTCATGGTGGCAAAGTGAGAATGACTCATAGTGGCAGTGAGATTGACTCAAGGTGGCTGCGAGAGTGAACTAGAGAGAAAAATTGGGAAAAAATAAGATCCTATTACCCTAAATTAATTTAAAGAGAAGAAAAATTCATGAAAAAGTGTTTCATAACTCATAATTTTTATAAATCATAATTGCACTATCCTAAAATTTATTTATCACATAAAAATGATGTGTATTAAAAATTATTTAAAGTAATTAATATATAAAATCATACATATAAGTGCGCGCACATGCGCACACGCGCACACACACACACACACACACACACACACACACACACACACACACACACACACACACACACACACACACACACAAAATTATGTTCTGTTATTTTAATCTCCTTTATTTTTACATTTATTGCGTAACAAAATTCTACTTTAACTTGGCTAAAAACTATAGCTTAATATAAAAATATTTAATTAATTACACTCAGTTTGATGAACTAATTTTTAATTATGTTTCAAAATAAAAGGGTAAAATTTAAGGTGTAAAATATCAAAAAATTTTATAATGTCAAATTTTGTAACAATATAGCATGAGATTTTCATTATTATTTTTACATTTATTATTTGTTATGACTATGTAGCAATGCAAAATTATATATACAATTTACAATATTGAAATTGACACACCCCAATCCCAATTAGCTACAAAAGCTACACCCACAAATCCCCACCAAGCACTTAACGACTAGGAAATTCTGAAGCGGTCGCGGTCGCTTGGTCGGAACTCCTATAAAATTTTTTCCCTTTTCATCTTACGATTTGGTAAAATCTCGAGTATTAATATAAATTACAGATATATGACATATTCCAACTCGTAAACACAATTTACATTCTTCCAAATATGGGCAAACTTAAATACAGTACTTCCTTTCAATGTAGCCTCAGCTCAATATATTTTCACAAAACTATACTATGTACATACATATACTCCACTATACAAATTCAAAGTATTTCCTTACAAAGTATTATTGGGCACTCAAAGACTGCTACATAAAGTCGAGAACCTTTAATATGCTCCAAAGATCCGTCAAGGCTCAGACTGAAAATAGTTTTTAAAACACAAAATAAATGAGCTAAACAAGTTGAGTGTATGCTTTATAAATGTTTTACTTTTTTCGAAAACATCTCAAACTCAAAACTCTATTTTGCAAGATATTTCCGTAAGCCTCGCTTTTGCTTACTTTGTTTTTTTGCTTTGCTTCTTAAAAGTTTCTAAAACTTTTCAAATTCCTTGCTTTGTTTGTTTTAATTGCTGCTTTTAAAAGTTTTAAAACTTTTCTCAAATCTCTTGCTTGCAAATCTCGCTTACTTGTTTTACCTTAATACAAAAGTTTCAAACTTTCCAAATCTTTTGTCGCTTGTTTTACCTTTGCTTTGCCTTTAAAAGTTTCTAAAACTTTCTCAAATCTCTTGCTTTTAAAAGTTTATAAAACTTTTTATAAACACTGAGCCCTGGCTCAACCGCTGTTTTTAAAATAAAAACGAGTCCGGGCTCAACCGCTTGTTTTAGTAATAAAAAACGGGAGCCTCGCTCAACCATTTGCTTTAAAATATGCCGGAGCCTCGCTCAACCGCTTGCTTTAAAATAAAACTGGAGCCCTGGCTCAACCGTTGCTTTAAAATAAAACACGGAGCTGGCTCATCAGGTCTGGGCACATTTTTGAAAACCGTATGTAAACATGCTTATAAATCATCAACCACCTGAGGCCTTCCTCGCATCGTGACCAGTTAACACGGAGCTTGGCATCGAATCGTG
Source organism: Tetrastigma voinierianum (assembly GCA_016808115.1). Classification (NCBI taxonomy): domain Eukaryota; kingdom Viridiplantae; phylum Streptophyta; class Magnoliopsida; order Vitales; family Vitaceae; genus Tetrastigma; species Tetrastigma voinierianum. The sequence goes on from JAEQBH010006378.1 coordinate 182,838, forward strand.
TCGGAAGCGCGATCCGGTCCGTGATCACCTAGGTGAGCGTACCGAGCACTGATCGCGTTCGACGCATGAAACACTTATCCACTCATACTCAGCGCGTCCCGGCACCAGTGACACGACCCAGAACACGACGCACGAACCAGTTTCACGACTGCGCAACTAAAATGCACAACGATATCCCAACACCACCGCACGCACTAATACCCTAATCGCGTATGTTTGCTTAAAACTAGTGGATTTTAGTTGCCAGCCCGTTTTAAAATATACTATTGTCAGTTGCTTGTTTTGAATTATGGTTTTACAATACAAAACCATTGCTTGCTTGCTTATAAAAAGTATGGTTGAATACATCAAAACCATTACTGAAATGCTTTCATATATGGTTAAAATCAAAACCATTATTTGCCTCACAAACTCATCGCTTGCTTTAAAATATGGCTTACAATCAAAACCATTAAATACTGAATAAACATACTTTTATAATAATACACTAGTATTTGAAAAATAGGTTTAACACTCACATTTCGCTACTAAACTCAGCACGACTCCACAACTTTCCCGCCTTTGCTTTTAGCCTACACACTCAAACGAATACGGCGAACACATTAATCGCCTATGTATAACGTATAAACTTAACGTACTTCATAGCACTATTCACACTCGACGAATATCGTTCGCTTCGCCGAGGCGACAAGGTACGCTATGTTTTTCATTGAGTTCCAATCCTCTTTGGACCTCTCTTAATCATTTAGTAAGGTTCCTATACTATCTGCAATGAATTTAAATTAAATACGCGAAAATACAACAATCGCATTTGGGCAAGGTGGTACCCCAGACACTTTCTCCTCGTTCGGTACCAGCATTCATACACATTTTGTATGGTGGCATCGAAACACTTGTATCGGTACCGGTACCGACATGTTCATGGTGGTACCACCACTTCGTTTTGGCACCGATACCACCCTCGTTGTACCGTACCACTTCATGGTTTTGCCTGTAATTGTTTCGCTCTCTTGGTACCAATTTTCATACAACTTCTCCATTCCATAATACCTGTATGAACCAACATAATTCATCCAAACCACTCCATAACACTTGAATTGGTGATTTGGAACCTCATAACTAAACCCCTGCAAAAACTAAGAATTCAACCCATGGTCCAACAATTCCTCCACAAACCATATAATTTTGATGATCCATGTTTATTCTTTTACCAACTAGTGGTTTTCCCACAAAATCTGTATGAAACTATGTCAAATGATCTCTTCCACAAAACCCTAGAACAAGGAGCAACTAATCTCCATACCAAAACCCTAGAAATCCAAATACACATGATTCCATACAAGAAAACATACCTTTGTTTCTCTTATCCCTCTTCTTCTCCTTCTTCTTCTTCTTCTTCCCTTCTTCTCCCTTTCTTCTTCTCAAAACGTGAGCCCAGCCTGAAGTGGAGAAACAAATGGATTTCTGGGTTTTGTTCCCGATCTCCTTGGCTTTATAGTTCCAATCTTTCTCCTAATTATAATTAGGTCCTCCATCTCTCAAGAATTTCAATTTTAACTTTATTTATTTCTACTTTAAGTATACTATCTTCTTTGATTATGCCCCTTTATGTTCCATTTTAGATCAATTACGATTTTACCCTTGTTCTAGTACCAAATTTCGGTTCATAAATTTATCATTTCCTCATAATTTCATCTCCAAAGATACCACAGGACACTGTGTCAGATACGCCCTATAGTTACACGCACCGCACTCTGGCACGGAGCGCATGTAAATATCACAAATTAAAAATTCTTGAAAAATTGTACAATATAGCACAACATATATTAATACAAAATTTCAAATGTAAACCCAGAAAATTTGTAATTTTCTCAAAAGAAGAAATTGGCGAATTTCGTTAAACCGAAATTTTTCTGCATCTCTACGACAAAACTGAATTTCACCATCGGAATCGTCACAAATCTAACTACCACGTCAATTTCTTTGAATCTGAGATAATTCCAAATTTCACGCTTTTTCTCGGCGCATCAGCCATCGGCGGTCGTAAACCACTTACGAAGATACGCGACGCGATAAAGTCACCTACTGGCATGTATCCACGTGACACATGTCACATTGAAGCAGATGATGAGACGAATGGCTTAAATGGTCATGGTCAAAACAAAGAAGTATTATGACTTGGGAATTATTTAAAAAGTTAAACTAGTATAAGACAAAGAGCACACATTCCCTCCAAAGAGAGAAAGCCAAAAGTGCAAGAGTTTATTTGAGATCAGAGAGAGAGCGACTCTTTCTGAGATTTCTATTGACCGCAGTTCGTCAATAAGAAGTAGTTATCTCTACACTCGCGAGGCTATGGTGTTAGTACTTCAATTTTGTGGAGTTCGACAACCCAAGAGGTAGCGATCTTCCTACTTTGGTTATTCTTCGCCAAGGTTTATCATTTTGATTGTCGGGCCTGGATGGTCGGGTTAATGGTCTCAAAACTGGAACTAATTGGGGGAGAAAATCCCCACTTATGTGGCCTGAACAATGCCAACCCAGTGTTCTAACTGCTCACGTGAATCAGTTGTGTACTTTCGCGGTGTTTCGTGATTCAGTAAAGGAATTACTTGATTTGTTAATTTAGCCTCATGTGAGCTAATTTTGGTGTTGATTTGAACTATCAAGATGGATTGTGTAATTAATTTTACTAAGAGATACATATAAAAAAAATATATTAGTAATGAATTATTTTGAAATGGCATACCCATTTCATATGCACCAAGCACTTTATTGATAGGCAATGAAAAATATTACAAAGAAATGAAAAGGAAAAATGAAATGAATTGCTTGATTGATTAACATCCCACATGTGATTAGAATTTTATGTTAAAAGGTAAATTGAATAATATGAAATTTATGGAATTAATTATGTTACTATATATGCACAAAAATATATTAGCAATAATATTTTGAAATTCTGTGATAATTAATTCCAGTACTGCATTCCAAAATCTAGAACTATAAGGTTAATGATTAATTAAAATAAAAGAAAAATGGAAAACCATGTTTTTTCTCTGTGATCGGCTTAAATGATGAGCTCCATAGGACCCGAGATTAATGGATCAAAAGTGGACATCCAAGCAAGATCACGATTGTCGATGGTGACTATTTGTCACATGATATGACTCCATAAGATAGAAAGCAACCAATGAGAAATTATCACTACCGGGCATTGCCTTCAACTCGTTATTATGGATCACTTATCGTACATGGAGTGTACAGGAGTGATCACACTTCACTGAGTCACGCTTAGAATAGAAAGTTTCAATTCTAGGCCTTGACATGAAATCTTCAGATAACATATATTAGAACCTAAATTGTAGAATATATGTTTAATTGGTTGTTTTACTTTGAATTCCTGAACCATGAAATATAGTTGGTCTGATATTTTTAGTGAGTATTTTGATTGTAAGGAACTAATGTGGGTCATTTCTACCACACTGATATGAACTATGTAGGTTCCTGGTAAAATATCGGGACAAATGCCATGTGATCGGGTGTGTTGTATTTTTAGATAGAACTCCTCGTATTTCAAGTGAGAAACCCAATGATTTTATGAGTGTTGGTTCACCCCAACATCCACAACATTCCTCACTCAAGATTTGTTGAGTAACTGACTCTAAATGGAAGGTCATACTGCAGAGACAGCTAGGTATGGCAGTACTCATGGTCAGGATCGGGGCTTTAGGCTCAGGTCAGAGGTGTGTAAGGTTATCTCAATCCTAGTGGGTAGTTCTCATGTTGATACTGAAAAATCAGATCGTAAGCTGTATATAAACATCAGGACTGATGGAAATCTGGAAAATAGATCACATGCATCCTTGTGCATTTTGGTGGAATGAAATGTGATGTGCATTTGATTTTGTGATGTGTGATTGAATTGCGTTGTCAGATTTGTTATGTGAAATGTATGTTTCAGAATAGCATATAGGAAAAACTGATAAGTTAACACTTAATGAGAAAATAAAACCTAGAGGCAGAGTACTGATTTATGGTCCTGTGAATTCCTGATTTGAGTCTGTAGCTTGGAACAAGAACAGCCAGTTTCAGTAAATTCTGGGCAACATTCATTTACAAGTTAATGGCGTAAAAATTAACTCACAAAAAAAATGAAAGCTGAAATGATAGTTGTCTGGGGTTAACACGTGACTCATGGAGTGCTGGAAGGCCACTCTAGAGAAGAAAAAAATGTGTTGAGGAAAATGCTTTCCGTAGGTTTTGGCCACTTTAAAACCTGAGAAAAAATAAAATAAAGAATTTTATCGAATTATTTTTGTTTCAATTAAGACATGAAAATATATATATATATATATATATATATATATATATATATATATATATTGGTGATTCGTAATAGCTAGAATCAAAAAATGATGAAAAATGTGGTTTGCAGTGAAATCGGGAACCTGCCACCGCCATTTAGATTTAGTCACTGATATCGTTTGTATCGCATTTAAATGAATGAAGTAATAGGCCAATATGGTCGGTTAGGGATTCTGCCACATGATTGTTGAGCATGCGCTTCACACGATACACCGTAGAGTGGTAACGTTAAGGTCAAGCCGCTACGCAGTAAGGTAGGCGGGTAACCGCCATGCACGCCATATGAAGTGGAGGGTCGCATACAAAATTCGTATCAGGTCGAGGCTAATCTTCGTCACGCAACACACACGCCGGGCACACGGCTGAGGTTCATGACAACAAAGCCGCAGTCGCTGGGGCGCGATATGACGCGCAGCGGTACAACATATCGATACTGCCTGGCGGCGTCATGGACATCGCCACACTCGCATTTAGTGCGCCACGATATCGATCGCCCAGATGGCAAGAATACAGGTATCACACTGGGCCATGGGTGTGCACACTGTGCACTTGACCCAATTTTGACTTAGGACACTGTTTTGAGTCACTGTTCATGAACATTGTTCATGAGCACTGTTCACGAGGTTTTAAAAAATAAAATAAAATAAAATAATTTTTTTTTTGTTAAATATGATTTAATATATATGGAATGTCTGCCTCTTGCAATACCAGAATGGCGGACATAGTGCATGAAACAAATTATTCTTTCTCTGTATGGAAGAGCGGTCTCTGCAATGGTTTACGCCTCAGTGATACCCAGCATTAGAATTTAACTCTACGACATGCGACATATGCAATAAGGGCGAGGACGCGAGGTCGCCCACGCAGGTGCCAGCCAAGCACCACCGCCAAGATTTCACTACTGCGCCTGTCGAGGCCGGTGCTGATCGCAGCCGCTATCGCACAGTTTGTGCAAAGGCGAACTCGGGCGGTCAAACGATCTCCAGCCGCTAGAGCGCTATCGTCCCAATGGTTAGGAGTGGTGAGTGGACTCTAGGGTCGTGACTAATTACACCACAGTGGTAGGAGCAGTACGCAAGATCCAAGATGTGTTGGCACAGATAGCGAAGATCCATCTTCTTCCAACCAGAAAGAAGGTATGACTCTGCTTCACAAGCGATATCCGCATGCCAAGCTAAGCGCTATCGTGATCAAGGCCGTGGATGGGACATTTAGTCAGGTAGGGCAGATGATGTGTTATTTCGCCAATGCTCTTATTAACACTACTTTTGATCGTTCACCATGCAAGAATCCCAAAGTTATAGGACACCTCATCCCAATCATCAAATGACAAGAAGGTTAACTCGGGCCTCAAGCGGTGATGGTGTACTACCATTGCCAGCAGCCCGGACGCATGAGGAGGGATTGCCCCTAGAGGCAGAGATCCCAAGGTTTCTGGGGGCGCAATCCCGCCGCCGCTGGACACGCTGAGAACACGCCGCTCTTCACCCTGGGCACGGGTCGTGGAACCAGTGATCGGGCTCCAGTGGTGCCACCAGCACCTAGTACTGGCAGACGGGTCACATAGGCCAGACCGTGAGTACGCTCCGGTCGAGCATAGGGCTCGGCAGCCGAGAGTTCTCACGCTGGGCGATGACGCTGAGCACATCGCTGCCAAATTTCATATGAGGAAGGATCATCCAGAGGCAGAGGAGTTCCATGCCACGGCCATAATCCGTCAAATGACATGTAGGGTAACGACTTCGTTGACGAGAGTATGGTTTTAAAATGATAATCATATCTCATTCACACGCATCTCTCAGGTGACGTAATCGGGCTTAGAGGTCGGGGTTTCGAGAGAACTGGTGTGGATGTTCTTCCCTGTGTGATGTGGTGCGGAGAGCCAAACCCGACAGCTCCAGATCGCGGAGTTAGAGATCTCCCGAGATCTCCGCTTCATGGTGGACTCGGGATCGTGACGAGTCGGGTGTGGGTGCACTTTGATATCATTTAGCCCGTGTGTGTGGCGCAATGCGATGGACATTCACCTCACCTCGTGAGCTCGTCAGGGTTTGTCTGACTACGTCCAATGAAGACTCATGGTTCAAATCAGGAAATGAAGAGTAATTAATGTGTGTTGGGCGAAGCAAAAAGGGGGTCGTTAATCCCCTCAGGTGAAAAAGCCTGGAGTTTGGGTGTAAGAGACCCGGGGAGATATCCCGAATTTCTGTGTGGGTGTAAAAGACCCCGGGAGATGTCCCAAATTTTTGTGTGGATGTAAGAGACCCGTGAAGATATCCAAAATTTTTCAGGCAAGTGCAGAGAACCGTGAGATATCCCGACTTCGTGGTGGGTGTAAGAGACCCGGAGATGTCCCGACTCGTGGCGGGTGTGTTATATCCGCGGAGATATCCGAAATTTCCGTGGGTGTAAGAGACTCGGCAGCTAGGTCGGTGCTATGTTGCCCGAGAGATAAAACACACCTACATGGTTATCACGTAGACTAGAGTCGGGTGGATATGTGCCGGACTGATCAGATTAGTTACCCATCAGCGAATCGCATCGGAGTCAGGAGTTTCAAGCAAGGGCTCGTATATGGATGTCATTCATGACATGGATTGTGATGATGACCCATTAGGTTGTCGCTGATTGCGACCTTGGTAAGGTCACGCTGTACCACCAAGCGTGGGTTGTGTGTGTGGTTACATAGGCACGTGGTTTAGTCGCTTAATACTTAAATGACTAGTTTACATACATGACATAAATGCGACGTTGCATATGCATGTGATTTGTCAGGATTGTACGTAACGGACGAAATTTTTAAGCGAGTGAGATCGTAAACCTAAAATTCTAATTTTCCTAAAATGGTGAAATTGCACGGTCAAACTGAATTTTCTAAATCTCGATGACGAAACGGATTTCACTATTGGAAATCGTCTTCGCGAAATTCCAGCTACCACTTAATTTGCCGAATCTCCAAGACAACTGAATTTCATGTTTTTCGAGGCACGGTGTCGGGTGTCGTAAAAACGACTCCGCTGAAAAGACACGCGATGCGACAAAAGTCACTTACTACACGCATCTACGACACACGCCAGACGACATGATGATCGGAGGATGAATGGGCTTAAATTAAGCCATGCATCAAAAAGCCAGTTACGGACATTGACTCGACTATCAAAGTTAAACGGAAGATAAAGACAAAAAGCAGAGCAATACCATCTTCTCCAAAGAGAGTTTCTCAAAAACATGCAATACCAAGGCTTTCAGATTCTGCAGGCAATAAGCGGGATTCTCTGGGATTCGACTCTCGGACCGCCGATCTCGCTCGGGCCAAGCATAGTTTATTCTATCCTGGGCGAGGGCACGCTGGGCAATCTCGATTTTATGGAGTTCGACAACCTCTAAGAGGCAGGATCTTTCCTACTTGGTTTATTCTTTCACAAGAGTCATTTTACATGGGGATTTGTCAGCCTCGACCATCTAAGCATTTCTGCCTCAAAATCTTTGAACCGAACGGAGAAAATCCCTACTTAGGCGGTCGTTGAACAAGCAAGCCAACCCGAGGGTTTCATTGTCTTATGTGAATTGTCAGGTAATTTCAGGTGTTTCTTTTGTGACTAAAAGGAATTACTTGATTTGTTAATTAGCTCATGTGAGCTAATTTTGGTGTTATTGATTGTGAATAGAATAACATGGATTGTGTAAATTAATTTTGTTAATATATACATGTAAAAAAAATATATTAGCATGAATATTTTGGAAATCGTATAACGATTTCATACGCACCCAAAGCACCCTGCGATGATACAGGCTTTGTTATTTATTACGAAAGAAAATGAAAGTTAAAAACTAAATGAATCTGGTTACTGATTAATTAGCCCATTTGAGCTTAATTCTTGTATTAGTGTTGTAAATTAAATAATATGAATTATGTGGAATTCACTTATGTTAATATATATACGAAATATATTACATTTAATATTTTAATTCTGCAGATAATGCATTCCATATATGCAATCGGCAATCTCCTAGAACGATAAGTGTGAGTGCATGACACTAAAATAAAAGAAAATGAAATTACGTTTTTCCTGTGATTTTACTTAAGCATGTATGAGGGAGTCATGAGACCTCAGATACGGATCAAAGTAATGCAGATGACCAAGAGCATCACGTATTTGCTTGAGTGTGATTGTTTTCATGACATGTGCACTTGTAAGGAGTGAAAGCAAATCCACAGCAATATCACCACTCTTATCGCTTCACCCTATCGGTAGATCACTATTTTAGGTACATGGAGAGTTTCTACAGACACACACCACTTCAAAGGCCGCTGCTTTTGTAAGAAGTTTATTGTGGCCTTGACATGAAATTTGTATAACATGTATTAGAAACTACAGAATTTTAATATATGTTTTGAATTAAGTGTTCTTATCTCTTTAACCATGAAATATAGTTGGTTGGATATTTTGTGATATTGATGTATGTTCACGTGGCCATTTTCTTCATTTAATTGTATATGGACCCGGTGTGGTCTTTGTAAAATATTGGGACAGGTTGCCATGTGATTGGGACATGTTGTATTTTGGATAGAACTCCTCATACAAAGGAAACTCTGCCTGATTTTTATGAGTAGTGTCGGGTTATCCGACATCCACGAATATTCCGCGGGTTGACGGGTTGTCAACGGACTCCCGGGAAATGAGGCGTCACAAGTTTATAATATTTTCAAATATTAGAATATTTTGAAATATTGTCTAATACAAATTAAAATATAAAAATGAATTTTTTTTAATAGATATCTGTCACAAATTTGTCACAAATCGGTCACAAAATTGTGACAGAATTGTGTTTCCGTCACTATTTTTTAGAATTCCGTCACAAATTTGTGATGGATTTAGAATTTCGTCACTATTTTATAAGCAGGTTGTATGAGATGGCCCCTATTAAAAAATTCATTTTTATATTTAAAATTAATTGTATTATATACTTTCAAATATTCATAAATAAAAAAATATTCAAAAAAACTATTAAGGAGGTCAAGATTAATTCAACAACTTATAGGTTTTAGTTCGTGTTTTAATGAACATATTGGAGTCAATCTCGAATATATAGTTTAACCAGTTCCTTCAATTAGCTATGCCCCAATGGTGGCTAAAATAAAATTTTAGGGGAAAAATATTATAAATTTTTATAATTTCAAATTTCGTAACCATACATCACGGCATATATTATATATTTTGATATTTAGTATATTTATGACTATGTGGCATGTGTATAATAAAACTTAAAATATTGAAATACCACAAATTTTAAAAAATTAAAAAGTATGTATAATATAGTACAATATATATTAATAATAAAATTTAAAATTTGTCTATAATATTTTTAAATGTAGTTTGAAATAACACAATACAATATTAAAAAATATATTTACAATATATTTTATGAATATTTTGAAATAGTGTATAATACAATTTAAAATATAATAAGGAATTTTTTTTTAAGAGATACATGTCACAATTTAATAATGAAAATTTAGTTCTGTCACAAAATAGTGACGGAAATGTAATCCGTCACAAAAAAGTGACGGAATATAAAATCCATCACAATTTTGTGACGAAAAGACATTTCCGTCACAAAATTGTGATGGAATGAAAATTATGTCACTAAATTTTGTGATGGAATGCAATTTCTATCACTATTTTGTGACGAAATCCAATTTCCATCACTATTTTGTGATGGAATCACATTTCCGTCACTGTTTTATGATGGAAATATCATATGTCACAAATTATATTGAATGAAGTCATTTATTTTATAATTTATTTTGTGATCAGTTATTTTCCATCACAAATGACACAAAGTAGTCTCAAATCGTCGCTAAGTACTGCGCCAGCATAAACGCAATTTAGTAACATATTTTTTTTTTATCACAAATCTGTCACAATTTTCCATCACAAATCGATCAAATAAATGTCCATCACTAATACTAATTTCGATCACTATTGATGCAAATTTATGCCCAATTTTGTGATGGAAATTCAGTCAAAAATTTTGTATTTAAAATTTATTTTTGTAGTGTATAAATTTGAGTTGGTTGAAAATTAGGCTGAATAAAAATTGGTGAGTGGATTGATTCATTTTTTGCTCCCTTTGGCAGAATGACTAGTCCAAAATAGATTGGGTTGGTCAGTTTATTACATATAACATCCATGACAAGATTTTGATTAAGGCATTTGCTAACAAATTTCATTTCATAATCATTTCAATATTATAGATAGCGATAATAAATAAAGGTTAATTTCCTTCTTCATTATTGTTGGATGAACCTCTATTTTAGGAAAATTAATTAATAATTTTTTTTCCTATTACAATAACCCAAAGCCATTCCAGCAAAAAAAAAAAAAAACAATTCATTCTTGTTGGCATTTCCAAATAGGGCATAATTGTTCTTACCCTTTTGGCTACTTATCTTGTCTCATAAATTTATGGTTTTTTGGATTATATTTTTTTAAACTATTTTCTGTTCTTAAAAATAAGAAAAATAAATAAATTAAGAACATGTTTAGTTTCTTCTTCTTTTTTTATGAAAAATATAAAAAACATTAAATTCATAAAATAATAATAGTTTTCAAAAAATATCAAAATAATATTCTCTATTTTCAAAAACCAAACAGCCCTTAACATTTGCTAAACCATGTGAAAAGGGGCTACCACAATATATTGTTTTAATTTTTCCATTGTGAAAAGTACGGCAATAAAAGTTAACTGAATAAAACAAAAACCAATATATGATAGATATCCCATATCGGCATCGGATCGGATAAGAAAGAGAGTTTTTGAGACTATCCGTGACTCCGTACGTGTAAAATTTATCAAAGTTGATCTTGGACCCAATATAGAAATTTGTCTAATCCCATAAAAAGTAATTATTTATTTTCTTATATGTTATATTTAAATTAGATTTTTTATTATAACATTTATGATATCTTATTTTATTATTATTATTATTATTATTATTGTTATTATTATGATTGTTGTTATTATTATTATTTAATTTTCGACCTTTACCAGTGAGTGAGTTATTTCTAGAGAATATGAAGTTCTGGTTTCACAGGACACATCCACATTCTCCATTTTTTTTTCTTTTTTTATATTATTAAGTAACCTAAAGAGTGAATGCTTGTTTTCTAATTTTTTAGCAAAGAGTGAGACTTGCTTCGTGCAAATTAAATTATACACAACAAATTAATTCTAAAATATCGTTGCATTTTGGAAGAAATTTATCATAATCTATTATTTAATTCTTTAGTCAAGTTGGAATTTAAGTTGAAATAAACTACCTTTCTATTATATCTAATCTCGTTTTGATATTATCTACGGTTTTCATATTTATCTCTAATAATATCCTAGCCGGTAAGCAGTCATCCTGGTAATTTTGGGTAAACTAGATTCAGTCGTCTTTTAAAATGAGTTGAAATTTGTCTGAAGCTAAATTCGTAATCGAACTATCTTTCAGCCAGTCCATCCGGGCAAAATGCGTAAAACTGACAAAACCTTAAAAATCTTCAAAAATATTAATTACACCAAATTCGTAAATTCTTGAAATAAAAATAAATAATATACAAATATATAATAATAATTAATATATAAAATGATTGAGCTAAACAATATAATAAAATAAACAAATAAATAAATAAATAATGTTATAACATTGTTATAACCAAAATATCATTGCTTATTAAATATTGCAAGCGATAAAGTAAGCTTAATAACGTATACGAAAAATAACGAAGTATGAATGAAATTCGTATGTCTACAGTCTTATTAAATCGCCTCGTTATATCCGATAATAACGTGTGATTCGCGATTGTCATCTATTAATTAAATTTTTAGAGTTAACAACATAAATTTCATTTATATTTAGAATCAAAAAATATTTTTTTCAAAAATGCATCTCAACCGTATAATAATGAAATAAATAAGTGTATAATTTTTGTTAATTATTTTTAAACTATACTGATAATTATTTAAAATATTTTGTTATTAATACTAGTTTAAGTGATAAAATTATTTAAAATATACTGATAATTTAGTTATTAAATTTAATTTAATTTACAAACTAGTACAACTTCATTTTATAAAATAAAAAAAAACATATATGATTGAATAAAATTTAAAAGATAAATAAAAAAATGAAACTATAAATATTTAAAATATGATTAATGAGATAAATAAAAATATATTCAATATTAAAACTGTAATTTATTTAATTCAAATGTATTTCGTAATTTTTCATACAAGATTTTTTAAATATTAAATTATCATATAAATTATATTAAAAAAATACATTTAAAAATTAAAAATAAATAGTTAAAACAACAAAATTTACTATATTAATCATATATTATAATAATTATTATTTTTAAGAACCCTTATACTACAAAAGAAGATAGCAAAATTATCAATTTTTATGAAAATCTAAATTCTTAAAAGATTCTTGAAAAAAATTAAATAAAATTTGAGTGTCAATTTGCTTCGTGCAAACCCACCACATGGGCCACATGCCCAAAAATAGATTAGGGCTCGTTTAGTAAGCGAATTTTATTAAATTTAAATTTTATAACTCAATCTTCTAAAAATTTAGGTTAAAGTGGATTGGTCCATAGGACTCAGCCTATATTATCAGCTCTACATAAAATAGTAGGGTGTTTACATATCTTTTTTTTTAAACATGGACCGTTAATTTTATTTAAAAAAAAAAAAAAGTTTAAGTCTTTTAAGATGGTACCTGAAAAATAAAAGGGAAAGAAATTTCCGGGGAAAAGTTTAAGGAAAGAAAAAAAATGAAGGAAAAATAAAAATCTATTTAATTTGACTATTATTTTTACTTATTACTTCAAACAAATTTATTTATTTTAATTCACCAATATAAAAGATGAAATAATTTAATATTTTTTTTACCTTTTCAAGTCATTTTATTTATATTTGATTTTCTTTAAAATTTTTCATTATACAATCAAACATAAAATAATTTTTCTTAACATTCTTTTCTTTTCTTAATACCTTCCAAGAACCAAACACAACCTTAAGTATGTTTTTAGATTTAAAAAGAACAATAACTACATAGTGTGAATTATTACAAATATGTTTATACTTTTAAAATAATAAAATCAAATATTAGGAGATGTACAAGACAAAAGATGGTAAAACATATTATTAAGAATAATAATTTTGGCAGTGAAAATTTGCAATCATAGAAGGACAAAATGTTACAGGAGGCGACATCATTGTGATGGGGATGTAAATGGGGTCCAAAGGGGACCTGAGTGGCAACATCATTATAGTGATCCTCTGGATTATACCTATGATTATATATTATGATTAAGATGCTCATACGAATAATATAAATTTTTTATTTTGAAGAATTTTAAGGAGTTAGGCCATGTTTGAGTAAATAGTTTAATTAAGCACTTATTTTATAAGAGTTTGTTAGATGAAACCTTATGTCATAAGTATTTTATTCAATAAGTTATTTGTATTTAGATGCATATTTTAAGGTGTGTGGTTACATTACTACATAAGCACTTATAATAGTTAAAATTACTGAAATGACCATCATAAGAACTTATAAAATTAAAGTGTTTAAATAAATAAGTATTTGTCATAATTTTTAAAAAATAAAAAAAATAAAATTAATATTATATATATCATAAAACTATGATAAAAAAAATAAAAATCAAGTAAAGATTCATTATATACTAAAGACATTTATCATTCAAATGTAATATCTAGTATAAAAAATAGCTAATGAACAACCATTCTCTCATTTTCACTTTTGTTTCATATGCATCAAAGAGATTATAAAAACTAAAAGATTCTAAGTTTTTTTTTTCTTTATGAAATATTTGGGATGTTTTCTATAAATTGGAATGATGTCGCCATGACTACATGGTATTTAGAGGCGTTGAAGCATAGCTCTTGGAGCCTTAAGGTGCAAGGAGCACTTAAGGCACAAAAGTGTCTTGAAGCCTTGAGGCGTAAGGTGTGGCACAAGAGCTTTGGGCTTTTTTAAGTGAAGCCTTGCCTCACAATATAAATAAAATTATATATACCATTTAAATATTATCTATAATTTTTATCTAATAGAATATCAAATATCACTAGTGCTTCCCATTATCACAAAAATTCTAAATTCTAATACAAAATAAACACTCATACATCTGCATAAAAATTCTAAATCAAGGAAAATCATCATCATTTTATTAACTACCGTAAATGATAGAAATTTTTCTATTTTTAATTATATGTCAAAAAAAATTTCCTATTTTTTACATAGTTTTTTTTTTCAAAAATTTTACCTATTTTTTACATAATTTTTCAGAATTTATTTTCTACTTTTTTCACAAGTTTTTTCATATTTTTACATAATTTTTCAAAAAATTTACCTATTTTTTACATAATTTCGGAATTTGTTTTCTACTTTTTCATTATTTTTTTCCTATTTTTACATAATTTTTTCAAAAAAATTTACCTATTTTTTCAGAATTTTCTTTTCTTTTTTTTTTCAAAGTTTTTTCCTTTTTTTTTAAACATAATTTGTCAGAAAGTTTTGTCATTAAGCTATTTTTAGGTTTCCGTACAAGTTGTTTTAAGCTTTTTTTGATAAGTTTTTCCATGAAACTTATTTGAAATAAACTAAAATAAGCTTATAAGAGATTATAAGTTATTATTATAAGTTCTTTCAAATACCTATAATTTTTATTAAAGGTACTTATACGGGATGATAAGATTAAATAAACTGTAAATAAACTCTCCTTATGCCTATTGGTCTGTAAGTAAGTGAATTATTATCTATGATATTTTCTGGATGTGGAAATAAAAGGAAAAAGATAAGAAGATGGCATATCATATGGCTCGACCATTAGTTGTATAAGGAAAGCCTTGTCAGCATAATTAAAATATTTTTCATTACTTCTCCTTTCTTGGTTTGGTGTTCATTACTTCTTCCGTATTTGATAATATTTATAAAAATTTGTGTTTGTTAGGGAGGAAAAGGAAAAGCCATAGAAATCAGAAGAATAAAGAATTGAAATTGGTTGAGTAAAAGAATGGTTAATTTTATTTTTATTTGGGGTTGTAGTTCAATCCCCATGATTCGTTGACAGTAAGGTTTGGTCATTGGTGCGAGTAAAAAATAGTTTTATATTTAAAAAAATAAAAAATAATACCAATATCTACTAAATATAATAAATTTAAATATTTTAATTTTTATTGAATTAAAAATTATATAGTAATATTCAATTATATAATTAAAATAAATTTGTTATCAATAGTTTTTTTTTTTAAATTTTATTAATGGATATTAATAGATTATCTTTATCTGAATAGAAAAAGGTTATGGTCTTTTTGTTAACTTTTTCTATTTAATAAAAAAACAAACACCTGGTCATTATAAAATTGTCTTTAAAATATTAGAAGTAATTTAAGAAAAATAACAAAAAGAGGAAATATAATAATGCTTTTCCTCTTTTGTTGACGTCAATCAACAAAAGAAGAAAACAATTATATTTTTCTTTTTTTGTTAATTTTGTTAAATATTAAATTAAATTATTTTTAAAAAAATTAATATGAAATACTATAATGATATAATGCAAAGTGAATAAAAAAACCGGTAATATGATGATTTTTAGATTAGAAAAACAAACGATTTAATATTTAGAAATAAAAATATTAAAAAGAAATAATTAAATACTTAATACTAGTGAATACCATCCAATATTAAGTTAAATAAAAGTTCTAAACATGAAAAATATTGCACCTCAAATGGATAGACTTGAGAAAAATATGCCTCAAGTTTTAGCATCAAACCCCCATAAATAGCCAAACCTATAAAATTTGGAAATAATAACAAAAATGAAGAGTTTTACAAAATTATAGCAAAAAAGTTAGAAGCAATAGTCCTTAAATAATGACACGGAATTATAATTTTCCAATAATAGTAAAAAATTTGAAGATAATTTACAAATAAATAGAATATCATCACAAAAATTTCAAAAGAATAATTATTATCCTAAACCTCCTCCTCCTTACCTCCAATTTGAGGAAAGATTTCCTCTCAAGTCAATATATAATAACAAAAGCATCTATGAATGGAATATTGATGGAATTTCTTAATATGAAATTCTTAATGTTGTTCAAGAAATGATGATGGCATCAACAACCTATTCAAGTGATAATGATGACCATATGATCGTTCAATATCTGATAGCAAGTTTTAATGGCCAACTTAGAGGTTGGTGGGAAAATATGCAAACAGATGTTCAAAGATATCGTATCATAACGAGTATGGATGAGATGAGACAACAAAATGTTGTTCATAAACTTATTTATGCTATCACAAAATACTTTATAGGAGATCCCATAATTCTTCAAGAAAGAAGTTCATAAATCCTACAAAATATAAGATGATGAACTCTTAGTGATTTTAGATGGTACCATGATGTATTTCTTTCTAAAGTCATGTCTAGACCAAATGCAAATACATATTACAGGAAAGAAATATTTATGTTTGGCCTCCCAAGAACCCTAACGGAAAATGTTCAAAATATCTTAAGAGAAAAATGGCAAGGTACTATTCCTTATGATGGACTTACTTATGGAGATCTCATAAGTGAAGTCAAAAAAAAAGGATTAAAACTCTGTTCATGATTAAAGTTACAATATCAAGTAAATAAAGATTTAAAGGCTTCACAAAAAGACTTAGGATCTTTTTGTAATCAATATAGGATTGACACGCCTTTACCTCCTTCTCACAAATACAAAACCCATAAAAATTAAGAAAATCTCAATATCATCAAAAGAGAAAATATAAAAAATATACAAATTATAATAAACAACATAGTACTTCTAAAACAAAACCAAAGAGAGAAGTCAAATGTTTTAAATGTGGGGAAAAGGGACATATAGCCCCAAATTGTAAAAAACAAAAAGTTAATGCTCTTTATAATAACGAAGAAGAATATCATTTAGAAGCCTCTGAAGAAAGTGTTTCTTCTGATGATTCCAAAAATGATATTTCATAATCAGAAGAAGAAAAAACTTCAAAAAACAAAATAAAAAACTGCTTTTGTCAAATCAATATGTTAACTAATGAACAAGAAATACTAATAGATATGATAGACCATATAGAAGATAAAGAAGCAAAAACAAAATTTATAAGAAAAATAATGGAAAGGAATAATAAAAAAAATTTACCATTACAAAATACTTATAAATTCAAAGATGTAATGAAACAATTTGAAATACAAAAGCTTGTAACAATACAAGACTTACAATTTGAAATAAAACAAATAAAAAAGCAAATTGAATAATTAAAAGTATTCACTCAAATATAGATTCAAGACTTCAAAATATTGAAGATCGAGAAGTATCCTTAAATAATCAAAATACTGAAGAACTTGAAAGTTTTGTCAACTCAATGACCATAATAGAAAAACAAAGATGGTATAAAAAGATAACTTTAAAAATATATCATAATTAGCAAGCCACCTTTATTGTCATAATTGATTCAGGAGCAGATCTAAACTGCATACATGAAGGATTAATCTTTACTGTATATTTTATCAAAACATCTCAAAAACTTTACAAAATATCATAAGGTCATATATGCAAAAATGGTGTGTGCATTAAAACATCATTTCTGTTAGTAAAAAATATCAGTCATCAAGTTGTTTTAAGAACTTCATTCATAATACAGTTATATCCTTTTTATGTTGATAAAAAAGGATTGCATACCAAATTTTCTGACCAAGATTTATTATTTGAATTCATAAAAGGAATAAAAATCAAAGAAATAAATCAAATTCAGGATGAAATAAATCTTATTCAAAATAAAAAACATGTCAAATTTCTTCAAAAGGAAATTCAATATATGAAAACAAAAAAGAAAATTTATCGTCAAAACACAAGAAAGGATTCAGCAAGTTAAAAAACAAATAGAAAATCAACTATGTTCCTTAATTCCAAATGCTTTTTGGAACAGGAAATAATATATGGTTTATTTACCATATGAAAAAAATTTCACTGAAAAACAAATTTCTACCAAAGCAAGACTAATTCAAATGAATCCAAAAATGCTCGAATATTGCAAAAAAAGAAATTCAAGTCTTATTAGATAAAAAATTAATAAGACCAAGTCATTCTCCATGAAGTTGTGCAGCTTTCTATGTTCAGAAAAATTTGAATTAAAAAGATAAACTCCAAGGTTACTGATAAAATATAAACCCGAACAATGTACTTCAATGGATTAGGTATCCTATACCTAATAGAAGAAATTTGATAAATAGACTATACAATGCAATGATTTTTTCAAAATGTGATATGAAATATGATTTTTGGCAAATCCAAATTAAAGAAGAAGATAAATACAAAACTGCATTCACAGTCTTATTTAGATGTTATGAATGGAATGTAATGCCATTTGGACTCAAAAATGCGCCTTCAAATTTTCAAAATATAATGAATGACATTTTCAATTATTATACTAGATTTTCCATATTATACATTCACGATGTTCTTATATTTTAAAATTTAATTGAAGAATATTTTCAACATTTGAGAATTTTCCAAAAAGTTATCAAATATAATGGATTGGTAATTTCAGATCCAAAAATGAAACTTTTTTAAACTCAAATAAGATTTTTAGGATTTGAAATATATCAGGGAAAAATAAAACAAATTCAAAGAACAATAGATTTTGCAAACAAATTTCCAAATGAAATTAAGTATAAAAATCAACTTCAAAGATTTTTAGGAAGCCTTAATTATATGTCAGAATTCTATCGAAACCTCGAACTTATCAAACATTTATTTCAGCGCTAAGAAAACTCTCTCTTCTTTGGATGGAAGATCATACTAAGATAGTCAAACATATCAAAACTCAAGTTAAGGAACTTCCTTGTTTAGGTATATTACACTCATATGCTTTTACTATCATAGAAACTGATACTTCTGACAAAAGATATGATGAAATTCACAAACAAGATTTGCAAAATAAAATCTTCTTTGTCCGTTTTCATTCAAGCATATGGAATAATGCATAACAGAATTATTCTACTATCAAAAAGGAAATTTTATCTATAGTTCTTTATATTAAAAATTTTCAAAGTGATGTTTTTAACAAAAAATTTCTTTTACGAGTTGGTTATAAGAGCCATTTAAATTTTACAAAAGATGTCGCAAATCTTGTTTTCCAAACAAATTTCGTCAGACGACAAACTATTTTATCTCTTTTTTATTTTGAAGTTGAATTTATAAAAAGGATCTTCAAATGTTTTACCTAATTTCCTTTCACGGGAATTCTTATAAGGAAAATGAGCAAAAACCAATCCAAACCTATCACCAAAGTTGTTTTACGCTATGCCAAAGCCTGCTAAACTCAAACTCGCTTGAAGTTTTATGTGAAAATTTTCTCAACCTCAACTCTAAGCTCCAAGCCTCCCTGGGTCCGAATTATACAAAGGAAGAAAAGTTGTTGATTCAAATCCTGAAAGTTGATCATATATCTGCTATAGGAGAATTTGATTATCAAAAAAAAAAATTTCAAAAAGAAAAATATTTTAAATCAAATGATATTTCAAAAACACGTAAATTCTATGAGTTCATCCTTGTAGATATGGAGTCCGTACAAATTTCTTATACCAAAAACTCTGAATGTACAGACATTGCATATTCAAAATGCAAAATTCTAAAAATTATCTCAGAAAAAGATTGGGAACAAAATCATTTCACCCATAAAAGGTTTTCTCAAAAAAAAATTCCTCAAACCTTTGACTATTCATATTACTAAGATGCGTGGTACAACATCTTTTTTGTCAAACCATCTTCTCCCAGATTCATGATTTTTTAAATGTATAAAACTTTAAACAATTTTTCAAACTTGCCTCAAGAAACATTGTTTCATGGGAGCCACTTGTAATTATCAAGAAGTTGAATTTTAGGTTGTTTACCTAATATAATTGCTATTCTTATGCATATAAGATTTCAGGTGGCTATATCTTTCTACCTTTCCTGAAAAGAAATTAAAGAATTAAATTAGCATTAAGAAGATAAGTATATTTATCTGATTAGAATTGTTATCATTTTTGTCTTTTAAAATAAAAGGCATAAATGCATTCTGAAAATGAAGAATATCCGAAACCTTAAATTATGTTTGGTTTTCATAAAATTTGAGGCATAAGGTAGATGAAAGAATGTCAAAAAATAAATGTAGGAAAGAAAATAAAGTAATTTCATTCATGCATTGAGTCCTCCCTCGAGTAAGGGATTTATGGGAGAGATTAATCAAAGTGAATAGTAGTAAAAAAAAGAATTTTATTTATATTTACTTTTTACTAAAATAAAAATAGCTTATGTATACAATTATACAAATATACAATTGGGTTTCTACTTTACATAATTTCACATGTGGCTCGATTTTAAAAGGTCAAAGAAACTTATTACTTTAAGCAACAAAAATGAAAATTTCATATGACAAAGAAATTAAAACACGGAAAAGGAGGAATAATGAACGGGAGGAAGGCCCGCAGGGTGTGGTTGTTTTGTGTTTTTGTGTTTTTTTTTTCCTCTCTCTTTCTCTATTATTCAATTCAGATGTTGAAGAATAGAAAAAAAACGGTTCGGGGAAGCTGTGATAAGGGAGGGAGGGAGAGGCACAGCTTTTGATTCCTGAATCTTCAAGAGCGATCCTTTCAACTACCGGTGACTGGCTCCTCCGGTTGATAGATAAGTTCCTTGAGCTGCGGCCGGAGTTTGTCTCGCCAGATTTCATTTCCACGTCCGACGCCGACGCCGACGCCGTCGACGTCGTCAATCTCTCTCTTCCTCACCTCTACCACGACCAGCTTCTCCGTCAATCGATATATCTCGATTATCAAAGCGAAATTACCGTTTTGCCCCTCCAGCATCAATCCCCAATTTCCTTCTTGTCACTGTTACGTTCTCCTTCCTCACCACGGCCTCGACCTTTTCTATTATTTTCTCCATGGACTCGGCCGATACGAATCGTTCATTGGCCACCGAAATGTCGGAATCGTTCAACATACAGGAGAATCCGAAACCGTACGAGAAAGAGATAATGTGGAAGGCGTTCATGTATTCGTTGTCGTCGTTCTCTTGGTGATCCTTGAAATCAAAATCTTCCACGTGGAATTTGATTTCCTTGTAGCCTTTCTGGAACCAAGGGTCACGGTTGATCTCATCGACGGTGATTCTCGTCTCGGGATTCGCATCGAGAAGACGCGACAGAAGGCGTCGCACATCAGGAGAAGTCCATCTCGGACACCGAAAGTCGCCTTTGTAGATCTTCCGGTACATTCCCATCAGATTTGGATCGTTGAACGGAAGATAACCGGCGTTTAATACATAGAGAATGATGCCGCACGTCCATATATCCACCTTTGAACCGTCGTAGCCTTTCTTCGCGAGAATCTCCGGCGCCACATACGCCGGAGTACCGCAGAGAGTGTGGAGAAGACCATCGGAGTGGATCTGATCCTTCACGGCGCTGAGACCGAAATCGGAGACTTTAAGATTCCAATTCTCGTCGAGAAGAAGGTTCTCCGGCTTCAGATCGCGGTGGAAAACGCCGCGGGAGTGGCAAAATCCAATGGCGGAGATCAGCTGCTGAAAATACCGGCGACTCAGATCTTCGCTGAATCGCCCCTTGGCGATTTTCGTGAAGAGCTCACCTCCTTTGGCGTACTCCATCACGAAGTAGATCTTCGTTTTGGTCGCCAAGACCTCATAAAGCTTCACGATGTGAGGATGCCGGAGGCGGCGCATGATAGCAATCTCCCGCTTCACATGCCCCGTCAATCCTCCTTTCATGACCTTTTTCTTGCTCACCGACTTGATCGCCACGCTTTGGCCCGTTCTGATATTCCTCCCATGGTAGACCTTCGCGAAAGCTCCATAACCGAGTAACTTCCCAATCTCGTACTTTCCGAACAAAGTTATCTCCGGCTCAGTATCTCCGGCCACACTCTTACCATCTCCGATACCATTCTCCATTTCCGAAACCCGCGCTTTTCAGAGAAGAAATCTCCCGTAACACCACAACAATCCGCTCTGAATGGCATCAAAAGTCAAGCCAAAGCTACAAGACCAAACCGCTTTGGGTTTTAATTTTCTCGAGAAACAAACAAGGCTGAGCACGATACATAAAAGAGAGTGCGGAAGGCATCGGATGGAGGTTTTTCTTGAGCTGTAATGAAACGAAGCGCTTTAAAACGGTGATGCTCATACAGGAACTGGTAGCACAGCCTTTTATTTATTTATTTAGAATTATATTAGTTATTTCTTTATTATTATAATTTTATTTTTTTTAAATTGATAATGTGAAAATCAAGGCCTTAAAGGAAAATATGTCGTTATTATGCTAACTAGACACCATGCGTCATCCTTAGGGATTTTTTATATGCTTTTTCACTATGCCAAACGCGGCGTTGGAAACCTTCCACGTGTTATGCAAAATTTTCCGTAGAAGTAATATGGTCGTTGTTGCTTTATGGGTCCTCTCACATCTTGTCCAATGTTGTACTTTGTTCCTTAAATTATTCGCTATGCAATTAATGAAGCATCATTTTAAATTTGTTATCAAATTTATATCTTTAATTACCCAAAAATTTAGCCTATACAATTTTGTAACATATATAATATTTATTACACTAATTTTAATTCAGATAATAGAACTTTAACGTGATTAAGCGCCCAATTCCCACAGCTTCTTTTTTTTTTTTTCTTCTTGTGTGTGTTTTTTTCTTTTTCTCATATCTTTTGTATTTTTCTTGTCATCAGGGATAAAGTCTTCTTCATTTTCATTCTTTATTCTTTATTCCTTATTCCTTCCATTTTAAGGGAAACTATGGTTAAGGTTAATTTTTTAACTTGGGTTGCAAAATTTATTTTTAAGTTTTTAAAATAAGTAAGATTTTATTTGGTTACGTTTCTTATATTTGTTTCCTATCTTTAAATACACACACAATGATAATAATTTTCTATCTTTTAAAATATAATAATAATAATGGCAATAATAACTCTTATGCAGAAGATAAGACGATATAAAATCTAATCTTGAGAAAATAATGATTTAAAATTAAAAAATTTTAAGGTGTAAAATTTTTAAAAACATAAAATAAGTTTGTATTTTTTGTAAGATATCTTGTATACATATATTTTAAATTTTAAAGATTAAAAACAAAAATAAACTATAATAACAGTTCATTATAATTAACACCTAAAAATGGAAAAAAGAAACCCATTGGAAAACAATTTCTATTATTGCCACTAGCCGGTGGCGACCCAGCTAATGCACGCATTGCCCAGGGGCCAGGAGGGCATATCCTTAGCCTTAATTATGCCCCATGTAAATATGCGAGATTTATGATCCTATACCATTATACTACAATTCCAACTTTATCAATATACTAAATTCCTAACACCATCATTGATTATTCTTTACTTGTGATTAGTATAAAAATCGAAAGTACACTGTAGACAATGTTTAAAATTTAGTAATTTTAATAATTACTATGTGATGCTTGGAAAGAAAAATCAAGGAATAAAAACATTTGACCATAAATTTTAAGAAGAAAATTTGAGTTTGCTTCTCAACGATTATCTATTTAAATCATTTTAAGGATTCTAAAGGTTTATCTTACGTTAATTTTAAAGTTGTATGGAATTAGTTTAGGCCTTCGGCTAGACACCATAATTATTCTTAAAAAAAAAAAAAAAAGTAACGTGGAAATAGAGGATAAAAAATTTCGTTGATAGGCATAAAAAAAAATTCCATTGGCGAAGGACGGACGGTAAAAATAAATCCAATACAAAAAAAAAGGGTAGAGGGCAAAACCGTCATTGTAGGCATAAGGCTACAGGAGAAGCGGCGGAAGCAAGAATATATGGGAAATAAAGCGTCAACTTGCCTTGCAATTATACCCGTGAAACGTGATCCATGTGAACCCCTCTACGCCGTCTGTTTTGAATACTTATTTGGAATTACAATTCAGCCCCTGGCGTCATTCAATACACCTTCACGCCAACCTATTCTTCCTGAGGTGGTACTGTTCCTCTCTTCCCTTTCTATCTCCTACCTAACCTTCATTTATAAAATATTTTTAATATATGAATTTTTTTGGGATAAGGTTAGGCCGCCGGGATTAATTTCATATAAATAATTTAATTCTTTTACCTTTATTTTTCTAGTTTCATGTTTTCTTCGTTTACTATTTTTTTTTTTTGAATGAAAACTATAAAGTTTTAAGCTTAAAAAGGTGATTTGATAAATATAGACAATGATCTATAAAGTTATTATAAGTAACATTTTTAAAGAAAGTTTGATAACTAATTTTTTGAATCTAGAATATCGATATTTTTTTGGCAAAAAAAAATCCACAATTCTATTAGGTTTTTTTATAGACACAATGACTACTATGAATGTTTATTATTCGAAGTACTGCTAAAATCTCTTCACGGATTTCAAGATCTTAAAAAAGAGTAACAAATTCGTTATAATCAAATGACAAATAATCAGGATATGGAATTTCCTTATCCTCCCACAGTTAGATTCAAGAAACCGATTTCATATCCTCGGAATGTGGAACTAGAAAAAAAATAAAGAAAAAAGGAAGAAGAAGAAATTAATAATGCTCAGAATGTCCCGATCATATGGACTGTATCTAATATTTTAGTGTTTGTGGAGGGTACGGAGACTTAAAATATACACGATAATTATATAGTACCTGTTTTATTGAATGGAGGTGTGAGGTGTGTCTTTTCTTTACCTGTTCTGCATAACCCTTTTTATTAAAATATTCAGATTGATACTGTTTGTGACTTCATCATGCTCGAAATGGAACCTGACAGGACCACGTTGTCCAACTGGTGACTGGTGACTCATCCATGTTTTATTATTTGATATATATATATATATATATATATATATATATATATATATATATATATAACATAAAAGACAAAATCTATATATATACAAAAGGAAAAACACATCTTAGAAAGCCAAATTCCTGAAACTTCAAAACCTCAAAAAAAGGCCAAGAACACTCCGATCACAGGATCGAGACCAAGCCAAAAAAAACTACGGTTCTCTAATCCGAACAATTATCTAGACATAATTATGCATGTGGACGAAATTCCTTTCCTATTCCGAGGAAGGACTGCACAGGGCAGATCCACCCTAGGCCCCAGGTGGGCAAATGCCAAATTTTTTGGGAAAAAAAAATCCTTTATAACTAAGTTGATTCTAATAATTCAGCTACCATACTTGGACACCGTTAAAGTCCATAAATACTAAATTATGCTACCAAAGTCTCTTACGTTAATTAAGCTTGTCTTCCCTAATATTGAATCCCGACTCGGATCCAATTCAATTATTTTTATACGATGGACAAAACAAAGTGACCGAAAGCACTAATTCAAGAGAGTATGGATAGGACCAAGCGGCAGCAATAACAAGGGGGACCTGTCAATCCATGTAGGACTAATTGGTGGTCACTCCCCTTGATGTTTGTGTTTGATAACCCTTTTTGGGTCTCTCACCATCGTGAAGTATTGCATCATGTTGTGCCTTTTTATGTTAGTCTAACATGTTGGTGTGTGTAGGTGGCCACGTCTGTGTGTGACTAGCTCCCTTAGCACAAATTAATGGTTGATGAAAACCTCACATTTAACTGCTAAGACCTCCTATTTGCCCATGGCCTACATTCATTGCGTTGTAGTTGTCACTTGTCAGTTGTCAGTAGTGCTTGTTGCTGACTCATTCCATCTAAGTCGTGCTCATTTCATGTTTATGTGCTACAACAGTCAAATTGAACCCCCATGACATTTCACCCATGCAAAAATGCTAGTAAAAAACATTATTAATGTTACGCGAACAATTCTCCTTAAAAAAACCCTTTCTTACTTAGCGCTTCATACCTGCAACGAATAGTGAGTTTATTATAAACTTTCAAATATGGACAATGATTAAATATTCAAATTACAAATAAATAGCTCAATTCAGGATTCTACTTTCAAACTATACTCTATGTCATATTAATTATATTAAATAATCAATTGTCCTAAAAAGTTAAGTCTATTATAAACTTTCAAATATAAATAATAATTAAATATTCAAATTATAGAGATAACTTAATCCAAAATCTTACTTTCAAACCAGATTCTATGTCATATTAAATAATTAATTGTCCTAAAAAGCTCAAATTTATAGATTTTATGTTTAATATGAATATCATACTTTAAAATTACACCTTTTTATGTCCAAGGCTCCATGTTGTACTCTAAGATTAGTATAGTTGTTGCTATTCATATTATATTGCCAAGGTTTAGGTTATTAGTTATTATCACTATTTATGTTATGTTTGGCTCTCAAAAAATTTGAGGGAAAATTAAAGGAAAATAAAATAGAAAGAAAAGGTAGAAGGAAAGAAAAACCCAAAATAAAATAGGTTTATGTTATAAACGAAAGGTTTTTGAAATGAATGAAGCCACCCCAAATTCAGCATCACACAATAAAATCGTTTCAGATTCAGTGTTTTGCAATGAATGGATTTATCTGGAATTCTGTATACATAAATCACCATTAATACTGTAATTAATACCTTCATTAATTTATACATTAATGAGGATATTAGAATGTCACTATGGGAGCTCGATAACAGGCCTTCCACCCTATGCATGATTGATCCTCGAAAGCAAAAAGCTTCATTCTTTATCTCCATCTTCGCTTCCTCGCTTCCTCGACACTACATATTTCTCATATCTCTGAAATTCTCTTATTTTCTCGCATACAAAAGCAGTATCATCTCATTTAGATCATCATTTAACAATATTTTGGTGTTCTGCATTCAAATAGGCCTAGCTCAGCCTCGAGGTAATCAATATCTAAGCCCCCTACCTAAAAGCATAACCTTGCTTTTTCATCACATTCCAAAAGATTTTTTTTTAAATGTCAAAATCTTATAAAAATAGAGCTCAGGGCCCTCGATATTTCTCGGAAAAAACTATCTCGTTTATGGATCCTCGATGTCAGATCCACTCATGGATGCCATGCAGAATTCGTAAATACAATAAAGTAAGGAAATCAAGCATCCCTACAGAATAGCGCAAAATCATTGATTTTTTTTCGAAGCATCGCTCCACACAGGACCGGAAAATGAATATCTTACAAGAAAAGATCCTCTCACTCTATGGAATGAGTTGCGAGGGAGATGCGCACTCACCAAAAAATAATTCATCCAAAGCTCGATATGACCGGATACCTCGAGATCGCGCATTTTAAAACAAATGAATATAACTCATGATTTAGAATAAGCTCCCAATGAAGTCAGGAGAAAAGGTCAGCGTAGGAAGACATGTTAGAGAAAACATTCAATTACATTCCGTAGTTCTTTGTGTTCGCTCAAACGTAGTTCAGAAATTCACCGAAATGGTAAAATCACTTCGCTACTAAATTGTACTCGCTAAAAATCCATATTTGAAGATTAGATGTCATCCTTCGACACAAACGGATTGCACCGCTGAATCGTCTCATAAAATTCAATACTAAAGACGTCGACTTCGCTTCAATTCCAGACAATATAATTTACACGCTGAGGCATCGCGTCTCTGAGTGTCGTGAAACACGAAGTAAAAGAAAGTCACACATAACACGTACCGCGCCATAAGTGGCATGAGAGTAATAATGAAATCTGACCACGAGATAATAATGTCAACCGGGGAAAGTAGACATAATGGTCATTTTAAAATTTTAAAATGATAATAAAATAAAATAGCTACAAGATTCATCTTTTTCAAATTGACTAAAAGCGATAAAAACGAGAAACGAAGCAAAAGAGAACTAAAGGGCGCAGAATGGCGATTTTTCGTAGAGAGAGAGAGACTTCTCTTTTAAATTTCCTCTAAATCCACCACTCTGAATCCCAACGAGAAGGAAAGCTTGCTGATGAGAGCACTCCACGCGCAAGAGATTTTTGACTAGCTGACAAACCCCCAAGAGGTAGGGGTTTCTCCTACTTCATGCTTTTACTCTTGTTTAAGAACATTGTAAATGTTTGAAAGCCGAATGAGGCCGTAGGCTGAGCTGACGGTCCCAAAACTTGGGGGACCTAATTGTTGTACTTTTTGAGGCCCGTTTCGCACAATCCGTGGGTAAGTGGGCTGTTTGGGTTAATTGTGTGTTGATTTAAGTGAATTAAATGGTGCTTTGGTATGTATAGGGGCCTTGTATATTTAGAACCTCTGCCCCACTAAGTGAACCAATGATTTGTGATTTTTTGGAAATAGTAACCGAGGGTTTCACTATTCCCGAAACAGTGTTCTCAAATTAATTTTTTGTGAATTAATATGTTTGGTAGAGTAATTAAAGTGGAATTGCTCGTGTTTGATCATTAGCCCACGTGAGCTAATTTTGATGTGATGAAATGAGAAATTACAGCAATACATTGTGTGATTTAATTTTTATGTGAATATATGCATGTTTATATATTTGCATGTGTTATGACTGTAATGGAATTGGCATGCCATGTATTCTGTATGCATTGGAATACCCTAGACAATAGAGAGTGAGTGCATGAGATGAGTCTAGAGAAATGGTTCTGGAGGGTTGTCTAAAATGTTAATTATCTGGAGGGCAGGGCTCCAAACTAAAAATATCAATCACTGAGACGCCTAATTGATATACATCGGAGGGTAGTCCACAAATAAGACTGACTCACTGATAATGCATTCAACGATGATATATACACTGAGGGTCGTCCAGCCAAACAAAATAATAATTTCATACAAGGCTTAGGGGCGAGTGTGAGGGAGTCAGCAGGAATTCGCATACAGGATGATTATTAGACATTCAAGTAGATCATGCATTTTCTTGAATGTGTGTTTATATTTTGGAACATTGCACCGCACTCAGTGGGAGAAAATTACTTGCGCCATTCATCACTTGTGCATGGCTCACTCCCGGCCGTGAGGATATTATTTTACAGTACAAAGGGAATAAGAGATCGACTCGCCCTGTAGGATCGAGGATTAGAAGAAAGCCGGGTTGTGGCTTTGATCATTTTAAACATGTATTAGAATTCTCTAATTTTAATATATGGGTTGTATAAGAGTAAAAACATTTGAACTCTTAGAACTATTGGATATAGATGGTATATTGTTATGAGTATTGTTTATGGGCCAAGTGGCCGTTTTACTCATGTGATGGATATATTGCACCTGCTTCGGGGACGTATACGCAGGTGCATTGTAATCGGGGTAGAGCCTCCGCACAAAGGAGATTCCCGCCCCGATTTTCCGAAGTGGTGCTCGTAACCCGACATCCACTTGTATTCGCGGGCTGATTCGCAGTCAACCTGACCCCGGGTTTTGGGGCCACAGCTCAAAAAACCGTAAACAAAATTATGAAGGAAACAAACCTTACGTACAAAAAAATAATTAGAAATGAGCCCAACGAAAAACGCCGCGGTCTTTTTAAGACTCCACTCGAATTTCTTCAACTTGTACCGAGGATAGTTGACAATCGTCTCCCAGGATAGAATAGATCTCATTCCTCCAAAGTGGTACGTAGTAGGAAGACCCCGATGAACTCAACTTGCAGAACAATCGCACAAAAATGAATGATAATGCAGTGAAGTGAAGTGAGATTTTTCGTTAGTAGATACATTTGAAAAAGCGGGAGTAAATATATAAGCCAAGAAGTGTCTCCACGAGCAAACATGTTGGTTCAAAAAATTGTACCAAACAACGTGTCTATTCGGAAAAATAGAAACCGATAGGGTGGACCCGAACCCGCAGCTGCGGCGCGCGCGCGTGGGGGCACACCGACCTAGCTTGGCGTAGGTCCTCTCCCTTCCACAAAAGTGAGGTGCCCCTTGCCAAACCCATTTGAGAGGCTCAACTATTTAAACACATCTCCCTCCTTGTTTCTATTCGATGTGGGACACACTTTTCATTCACTTATTGGTTTTGTGGATTCCAAAGT
Source organism: Tetrastigma voinierianum (assembly GCA_016808115.1). NCBI lineage: Eukaryota > Viridiplantae > Streptophyta > Magnoliopsida > Vitales > Vitaceae > Tetrastigma > Tetrastigma voinierianum. Next base: position 213,250 of record JAEQBH010006378.1, read on the forward strand.
CCCAACAATCCCCCACATGAATGAAAAGTTCTTATATCAATACTCTCCGTGTATGCATGAGATGCAAAGTGCGATTATTCCATGAGAAAACGTTGCATCGGGATAAGTAGTCTGAGACTTTGAACTTTCCTTAGTGAAACCTATCAGGCTTACTTCCTGGCCAATCGCAGACTTGATGAAAACTTTGAACCATCGGCCCGCTTCGTGCAAGCCTAGGGCAAGAAATCACACAACTTTTCGAACAAAATTGGTCTTCACTGCTGTGCTCATGGCCATGAACACCGCCCGGTCTCACGAGTGTTTGCAGAATTCCCATTCTCTTTGCAATTCTCACGTGTTTACCCCTCACTTCACACTCACATAGGTGATTTCTCGAACATATAGTTCCATAATCACAAAAAGCTTTTTGCTTAACCTTCACATATTAATATCGTTTTTATCCTGAACGGGTAAACAAATTTGACAAGATTTATACCGGTCTCATAACTTGGGCCAGTCCCAACCTAGATCCCGATCTCAAATACCACCAGGTAGGGTGTCCGCTATGATGACTTGTTTAGAGGCCTTAAACCCATTATCCTTGATGTTTTTGCAACCATCTCTTTAGTTAGGCCTTTTGTCAATGGATCCGCAATATTATCTTTTGACTTCACATAGTCAATGGTGATAATTCCATTAGAAAGAAGTTGTCTTACTATGTCATGTCTTCGACGTATGTGTCGAGATTCCCCATCATATACATGACATTCTCTTGCCCTTCCTATTGCCGCTTGACTATCGCTTTCTCAATGTATACATAAATGGGCACCAGTTTAGCCACACTAGGAATATCTTCCAAGAAATTCGCCACTCGCTTCTTCACCGACTTTATCCAAAGCAATAAATTCTAATTCCATAGTGGATCTAGCAATACAAGTTTGTTTGGATGATTTCCAAGACACTGCCGCCCCACCAAGTGTGAATGCATATCCACTTGTTGATTTTGTGTCCTTAGTGCCTTTGCTATCTCACTTCCATCACAAGATCCTTCAAGTACCGCTCTGATATTCTGGTGTAATGCAAAGCACATAATTTTGAGTATGCTTTTTAAGTAGCCCAATAAACGTTTATATCTTTCCAATGATTTTCATTCGGGACTAATCAGAATCGACTTAGCTTCGCTAACCGCACAAGCTATGTCCCGCCTAAGATAATTCATGACATACATTAAACCATTTAGTATACTAGCATACTCATTTTGAGCTTTGTTTTCACTCGCATTCTTAGAAAGATGTAAATCTTCATCGAGTCTTTGTTGGTACAAGATCTAGATTCTTGCACTTTCCAAGAATCGTTTCAATATACTGGGATTGTGGATGTGAGCTAATCCTCCATATGTCTTATGGATTTTAACTCCTAAATAACATCAATCTAATTCCCCATATCTTTCATTTCAAATTTACTTGCAATCAAGCATTTGATTTTCTTAACAGTCTCACCATCACTACCTGTTATAAGCATATCGTCTACATATAGACATAAAATGACAAAACAATTTTGAGTTTGCTTAACATATACACATATTTATTCACTCATTAATCTTTGAAACCATTCGACAACATGACTTGTATCGAATTTAGCATGCCATTGTTTTGGTGCTTGTTTCAATCCATAGAGTGACTTGATAAGTCGACATACTTTCATTGTTCGAACAAGGAACCCTCGGGTTGTTCCAAATATATTTCTTCTTCCAAATCTCCGCTTAAGAAGGCTTCTCTGCTTTTCACATCCATTTGATGGATTTCAAGCTTATAATAATCAATGCTATAGCAATTAGCATCCTTATAGATGTAATTTAGTAACAGTGAATAACAAGTGTCAAAATAGTCAAGACCTTCTCGCTGCTTGTATCCTTTTTACTACAAGCCTATCCTTATATTTATCAGTTAGGCACCATCCGCTTTCATTTTCCTTGAAAATCCAATTTACATTGTAGTAGTTTATTACTGTGGAGGAAGGTCAAGCAATTTCCATGTATGATTTGACAAGATGGATTCAACTTCACTATTGATTGCTTCTTTCCAGAATGGGGCTTCTGGTGAAGTCACAACTTCTTTGAATGTCCGAGGCTCATTTTCCAATAGATACGTTAAGAAATCAGGTCCAAAAGACGTGGAAGTCCTTTGTCTTTTACTACGTCTAGGTTCATCCTCCATTGGATCACTTCTAGATATAGTGCATTCGAGACCCTTATTATTATCAATTGCCTCATATACTATATTATATGGAAATATATTTTTCAAAGAACGTGCCGCCCCTTGATTCAATGGATCGTATTGACTTGTACATCCGGGATCTCTCGACTCCAGAACAAGAAAACGATATGCATCGCTATTCGAGCATATCCGATAAAAACACGCCAACAGCCTTGGTCCTACTTAACCTTTAGGCTTAGGAAAGAACCTAGCCAAACACCCCCCACACTTTGAGATAATTCAAGTTAGCCATTCTGCCTTTCCATTTCTCATAGGGAGTTTGTTGTGTCTTTATGTGGGGTACTCTATTTAAAATAAAATTCGCCGTCAAAACAGCTTCCCCCCACAAATTCTGTGGTAAACCAAAACTATTCAACAATGCATTCATTGTTTCCTTTAAAGACCGATTTTTCCTTTCCGCCACTCCATTAGATTGTGGTGTATAAGGAGCAGTCATTTGGTGAATGATACCAAACTCGGTACAAATTTCCTCAAACGGAAATTCATATTCACCTCCTCTGTCACTCCTTATGATTTTAATTTTCTTGTTCAACTGAGTTTCAACTTCGGCTTAAGATTGTAGTCTTTTAGTGTACAAACTACTGATGAATTAGAAAATGGTTACCTTTAACAAAGGCTTTAGCATAATTTGGCCTCAGCAAAGACCTTGCGCAAAAGGAATGCGAGAGGAAAATGCTAGAAACTCCTCACAAGAGTCCCCATTCACCTCCTACTATTACTCCATCTTCTACTGATCTTAAAGCACAGTAAAAGGAAAACAGAACTATAGACTCTTTCCTTTTCTCAGCAATCAAAATGAAGTTAAACAAAGAGGTTGTGATTCGATTTAATTAACAAATGAGCGTCTTCGCACTTGGACAAATTCATGTGTGATTCTTATGGAAATATTTAAACACTTCGAATCTTTATTTTGTTTCGTCTTCCCCACTATTTGCCTTCTCGTGGTTAAACAAACAGGATGAACATCTTCAGATCCAAATCCTATTGATCAAATTAAGCACTTCCAAGTGAAAGATTCCAATGTTTTCTCAATCTTTTCCTTTTCCTTCGATTCCTTTCCCTCTTCCACCCTTATGGAAGTTAAACGAGGGGCCGTAGATGTATTTTCATATCCACACACAAAAGCACTGACATATTTTTGATAGGTAAGAAAGACGATGTGTATTAAAAGTGAGCGCCAAAAATAGCGTTGTAACTTTACATTCAAATGCTAATAGATCAAACTAAGCCCTGTGGAAATTTAAATATTTTGAATGTTTAGTTTTGCTTCTTTCTCTTTTCCTCCATTTTCTTAGCAAGCAAACGGAATGTAAATAAACAGAGGCTATATTTCTTTTATTTATCATAAACATCTTCAGAACTCAAAACATTAACAGATCAAAGTAAGAGCTGAGCAAAGATTTAATAATTTTGCCTCCATCTCTTTCTTCAATTTTCTGACCATCCAAATTTAAACACATTTTTTTATTTCCATCCAGATGTGTACTAACTCGGGATTCCAACGAGCAAATTAAGCACTTCTATTTTGAACCTTCCACTTCGCTTCCTTTTTTTTTTTTTTTTTTTTCTCATTTCTTCTATGAAGTTGAGCGAGATTTGTTTTCCACTATCACAAAAAAAAAAAAAAAAACTTAAGCATTGAATAATAATAAATCAAATATGTGGAACTCAGAAACAAACATAAACAAAAAATTGTAACAAATATTCGTAACGGAAACGAACAGAAGCGTTCGTTCAAAATGTGAATACGAACATAAACGAAAAAAATTAAAATTTGTCTTAAGATTGTAGTTCTTCGTGTTCGTTCAAAAACCAGAAACAAAATTATGAAGGAAACAAACCCGCGCATAAACAATACCGTAGAAGTTACTCGGTTTCAACCAAAAACGCCGCCCTTAAGCATTGATATTCGCCCTCAACTCGCATCGAGGATAGTGGACAATCGCCTCCCAGATAAACTGATCTCGCTCCTCCGGGCGGGTACATAGCCCAGGACCCCGATCACGAACTCAACTCGCGTAACAATCGTGACAAAAATGAATGATAATGTAGAGAAGTGAAGTGAGATTTTTCGTTAGTAGATACATTTGAAAAAGCGGGAGTAAATATATAAGCCAAGAAGTGTCTCCACGAGCATACATGTTGGTTCAAAAAAAATTGTACCAAACAAAGTGTATGTTTGGAAAAATAGAAACCGATAGGGTGGACCCGAACCCGCGGCGGCGGTGCACGCGCGTGGGGGGACACCGACCTAGCTTGGCGTAGGTCCTCTCCCTTCCACAAAAGTGGGGTGCCCCTTGGGGCCCAACCCCATTTGAGAGGCTCAACTATTTAAACCCATCTCCCTCCATTTTTGATCGACCTCCATTTCCTCCAAAACCAAACGGAAATTAAACAAACTGAGAGCATATTCATCCCCACTTCATCCAGATACAAAACCATTGGAGTTCAAACATTGATAAAGCAAATAAATGGCTTCGAAGAGAAACGAACAACAAACTTGTAATACAGAATCTGTAAAGCAGATACTTGTAATACAGACAGACACGAAAAAATGGTAACAAATATGTGGAACACAGAAACGAATAGAAACGAAAAATTGTAACAAATATTCGTAACGGAAACGAATAGAAGCGTTCATTCAAAATGTGAATACGAACAGAAATGAAAAAATTAAAATTCGTCTTAATATTGTAGTTCTTTGTGTTCGTTCAAAAACCAGAAACAAAATTATGGAGGAAATAAACCTGCAGTACAAACAATAATTAGAAAGCAGATCCGAGCCCAACGAAAAACGTTGTGTCCTTAAGACGAATTTGGCCCCTCAACTTGTACCGAGGGATAGCGGGACAATCGCCTCCTGCGATATAACGAATCTCGTTCCGAAGTGGTACGTAGTCGGAGGATCCCGACGAACTCAACTTGCAGAACAATCGCACAAAAATGAATGATAATGCAGTGAAGTGAAGTGAGATTTTTCGTTAGTAGATACATTTGAAAAAGTGGGAGTAAATATATAAGCCAAGAAGTGTCTCCACGAAGCGTACATGCTGGTTCAAAATTGCACCAAACAATGTGTATGAAACTTAAAAATAGAAATCGATGTGGTGCAACTAACCCGCCGAGGCGGCGCTGTAACACCCCAAAATATACCGTCGCTGCATGTTTAGGTATTTTGTAAGCATAATTTGAATGTTTCTCGCGGAGTTAAATGAGGAACACTAAACGAGACCCGAAAATTTTACAAGTTATAAGGACAATATTGTCATTTGTAAAAAGGGGGCTTAAAAGTCATAATTTGACAAGATTTGAGGCCAAAGTGGAAATAACATAAGATTGAATTTCAAAAATAAGGAAGTGGAGGACTTAAATGCAAATAAAGACAATTTAACCCAAAAATGGGTTTTATTTGGAGGGCCAAACATGGCCTTAAAAAATCCATGTTTTAAAGACCAAAATTGGTCTCATTTGAGAGGGAACCCGTAGAGAAGAAAGGAAGGAGAAGAAGAGAAAGAAGAAGAAGAGGAAGGAGGAGGAGCAAGCAAAGGTATGGATGCTTGACCTTGGTATGGAAACCATGGATTTTAGCATGTTTTGCATAAGAATTACTTGAGTATGGATTGCTAGTATTCCATCGAACATTAATTTGATTCCCATCTCTAGGGTTTTGCTAGACAAACATTCTAACTCAAGATTTAAGGGAAGTTTGGTTGAAAAGCCCTAGTTGATAATGAGTGGATATGGAATCCTTCAAAATTCCAAGGATTTGTAGAATTGGGTGAATTTTGGTATGAATCCTAGGATTCTTTTACAAATTAAAAGTGTTTGTGGAGTTGTAGAGAGGGATTTCATGTTAGTTTTTGATGAAGGATACAATAGGAGTGATCTAATGATGAAAGTGTATGAAAAAGGGGAGAAAATACCCATTCTGGGCATTTTCGGGGGATTAGTACCGGTACAACTTGAGCTTGTATAGGTATAACCTGTTCTGGTTTTCCTATTTCGACCAGTTTTCGTAAATTGGCCATAACTTCCTCATTTTTTATCCGATTTGAGTGATTCAAGTGGCCACTTAAAATAGACTTCAAGGAGAACAAACCATATTTAATAAGTATCTCCAAATTCTGACTCTAAATAGCCCAAAATTCACTCAAAGTGGATCATGTGCAAGCCAAATTCTGGTTCCAGCTTTGAACATAGAGAAGTCCTGATGTTCGAACGTATCCTCGAGTTCCGGTGCTCCGAATTGGTGATTCAGTTGAATAGAACCCTTTTAGCACCTTAGCTTTAAATATATAAGGACATAGTGTCAAAATATGAAGTTAAGACCCCGGCAAATGAGTAATACAAATAGTCTCGAGTGTAAATCGGTAACCGATTAGTTGGCATGAAAATGCCATAACTGAAGCTCGACGATCCGATCGAATGATTCCAATTTCGAGTAAAGATGATTCATAGAGGAACAAGACAGAGGCGAAAGATATATGATCATATGACTACCTAGGACCAAAGAATGAATGAGTGGACGCCCCGTTGGTGCTTCTAAGACTCCCTTGGTGCTTCCGGCATTCCCGCCGTGCTCGCACCGGTGGTGCTTCCAAGACCCGCTGGTGCTTCGCACTCGGCCGGGTGCTACGAACTCCCGCTGGCGCGGGTTATCCACGCTTTGATTGGTGCCCGCACTCGCTGGTGCCACGACACCCGCGCGCGGAGCGCACACGCTTTGATTGGTGCTCCTAAGACTTCGCTGCGCTACGCAAGATCCCGCTGCGGTGAGCAGCACGCCTTCTCGATTGGTGTTCCCAAGACCCGGTGCTACGACACTCGTTTTGTATTGTACCTTCACTTATTATGTCGCCCTACTCGGGCCTTAGGGATTGGTCTAGGTAGTCGATAGACATATGGATAAGACACCGACCAGAATAAGTAAAGATCTAAATGTACCTCTCAGATTCTGACTGCTTTCGTAGCACCTACGGGTACTCCCAGATTCGATGTTCTGTCTCGTGATAAGTTCCGGTGAGTACCTACGGGTACTCCCCGTGACCGATAAGTTCTGCCTCTCAGATAAGTCCCGTAGTACCTACTCTGCACCCTGTGATCCGATAAGTCTGTCAGATAAGTCTGCAGTACCTCATCACGGTACCTCCCTGCGTATCCGATAAGTCCCTGCTTCGAATAAGTTCTCAGAGAGCACCCACGGGTACCTGCCTCTCGATTAAGCTCAGTACCTAATGGTACTTCTCTCAGATTCGAAAATGTTCTCAGAGTACCTACGTACCCCCGCATTTAATTAAGTTCCTGTCTGTCGATTTAGTTCTCGTTGTACCTAAGGGTACCTGCCTCGATTAACTCCCGTCTCTCGAATAAGTCCCGATTCGATAAGTTCAGAGTACCTAAGGGTACTCTTGTATTTGAATAAGGTCCCGTAGTACCTGGGCTGTGTACTCATGTATCCGAATAAGTCCTGGCCTCCGACAAGTCCCTGTCACAGGTTAAGTTCAGAGCACGTGACGTACTCCCGTATTCGACAAGTTCCTGTGGCACTCCATGGGTACTCGTATTTCATCAAGTTCCGTGAGTACCCAAGGGTACTCTTGTCTCGCAACATAAGTGTAAGTTCTGTATTACCCACGGGTACTCAGACAAAGTGCAAGTTCTCGTATGGTAAGAAATAAAAGTATAACTGGGCCAGACGCCTACGGCATTCGTATAATGAATCCGTGATCCGTGACTCTACCGAAAGACTACCGTCCGTGGATCCAGATAAGTCCTAATCTCGACCAGATGTGATATGATCCTGATCTGTTCACTCATCGTACGACGGGTACCTTCTCGCCAAGTAAAGAATAAGATCCGAAATACAAGAATCGGGCTCAGAACACAAGTATAAGATCCGTGAAGACAAGAATAAGTCCCGTATTAATAAATATAAGTTCTGTAAGACAAGTATAAGTTCAAATATACATGTAAGATCTTGAAATACATGTATAAGTTCTCAGAATACATGTATAAAATTAGAAATACATGTACATGCTCGTAATACTGTGTTAAGATCCGAAATACCGTAATAAACTCAGAGTGCCAAGAGAAGATCCGTAAGATAAGGATAGGCTCTGGAGTACAAGTATAAGATACGAAGTACTAATGTAATTTCGTAATACCTACGTATCTCTCCGTATAAGCCCGATAATGATAAACTCCCATAGTGTCTACTTTACTGATAAGTATAGGTATACGTTAACCTAGGACTTGTTGGGATATGATACCAACACAAGTTGGTATCAGATCAGACATTTGATCAAGTAGTACTTATGGGTACTCCCGTATAAGATTAAGTTCCGTAAATCCGCGATAATGCTCGTATTCCAGGTACCTACGGGTACCTGTATCAAGTGTAAACTCCGTAGTATAAGTATAAGTTCTCAGAAACTCCTACGGAGATGATAAGTATAAGTACTGTGATACGCCAAGACAAAGATATCACGAGAATCCGAATAAGAATAAGATCCGACCGCTATAAGTATATGCTATCTGATAAGAATAAGTTTGTCGTTATATAAGATCCAATAAGGATAAGTCTCGCTATAAGTGCAATTTTGTAAGTATAAGATTGTTAAAAAGTATAAGTTCGGGGCATCACTGATAAAGAATTCAATAAGTATAAATATGGATCCTAAGGGAGACATAAAGTATTCTCGTTAAAAGTCACAAGGTACAAGTAGACATAAATATTTTCATGACACGAATAGGAACCCGACCAAATTCGAGAAAATCATGAGTTATAAAAAGAGATGGAATTGGATGCCTTGCCATTTATAAAAGTTCATGAAGCTGCTCAATAAGGATCTCGACCGCTATAAAATTGGATTATATGAATTCAAGGAAGACTTTGATATCTCGTTTATGTTAAATGTTTATCATGATTCAGCTTTAAAATGCATGTGCATCAAAAGATAAGTTATAAGAGATATGCTTCCCACTAAGCTTAAAGCTTAGCACGGGCTTTAACCGTGTAGGTACAGGAGAAGACATCACGAAACATCCGTGATATAGCCGGGTCAACACACTTGTAAGTGGCTCACTACATGTAGGTTCCGTGCTCGCTCAGCAAATGTAAAAGTTCAGTTTTGTATATGTAAATGGGACTCTAGAAATGTATATGAGATTTTGACTCTGTTATAAGATGTGGGCCATACCCAATGTGCACGTCCGGCTCTTAAAAAAAAAAAAAAAAAAAAATCAGGTAAAGAGTCCTAGTCCCGTCTCAAGGGGTCCGAATCCCTGCTCTGATCCGCCTAATCACCTGACCGGATTCAGTGGCGTGGATGTCACAAGACGCGTGGGGACACGACCTAGCTTGGCGTAGGTCCTCTCCCTTCCACAAAAGTGGGGTGCCCCTTGGGGTCCAAACCCATTTGAGAGGCTCAACTATTTAAACCCATCTCCCTCCTTGTTTCTATTCGATGTGGGACACACTTTTCATTCACTTATGGGTTTTGTGGATTCCAAAGTCCCAACACATTCCATGCCTCGAATGTGCTCCTACAGTAGCAGTATTGAGAGCATAGGTTCAAAATTATTATGAACTAATTTCATGTTTCCTTGTGGCTGAGCATAATAATAAGCTTTTAATGAAAAATCACCAGTCCCGCTTGACTGGAACTAAACCATTCCCTGAAGTGAATGCGATATCATCTCAAACCACGCACGGATGTAGTCACGGGTCGGGCTCCGGTCGTGGTCGCTTCCAGGTCGTGGAAGGAATTCTCGATAACTCATGGTAATAATTCTACCTATAAAGGGAAAACTTCAATGCACCACTAGAAGTGGAATAATACCGAGGCAAAACAAGATGAGCAGCCGCTGCACGTTAACTTTCCAAGAGCCATGAGAATACATGCCATAGATGTGGTATGAAATGACATTGGTCACGTACATGTCGTACAACTAAACATTTGGTAGACCTTTACCAAGCATCACTGAAAAAGGTAGAGAAAAATATAGAAATGAACTTTATTGATGCTAAAGGACAAGACCTATCTTATTATGATGTGGATTTTCGAGCACCCCTCGAGAAAAATGTACTATTCATGGATGATGAAAATGTTACTATTGAATGATACATTATATATGTAATAAATAAATAAATAACTATCATTTTGTTATTATATTATTTTATATTTATTATTATATGTTATTGCTCTAGACAAATAGAGATGGATATAATATGTATGGCTCTACCGATCGCAACCACTCATACTATTCTTCGGGATAAAAGATACTTTTTAAGTTTAACTTTAACAAGTGGCAATGTGAGTACCATATCTGGTACTAGCAACTTAATTAAAGGTCCGGAAAAGCCAATATAATGCTACCAAAAGGAACTAGGTTCCACATCAATGATGCATTATATTATAACAAATCCATAAGAAATTTGCTTAGTTTTAAAGATATTCGTAGAAATGGATATCATATTGAAACCATGAATGATGGTAATAAAGACTGTCTTTATATTACCTCTATTGTTTCTAGCAAGAAACTTGTTGAGACACTCTTAGCTTTCCACGGGGTTGTATCATACAACTAGGTGTTGAGTCATACGCTGTCGCGGAACTTAAGTTCAACGACCCAAAGACTTTTGGCTTTCGCATGACAAATAGGTCACTCACGGATCTTTCAATGATGAGAAGGATCATAGAAAACTCACAAGGGCATGAATTAAAAAACCAAAAGATCCTCTTGTCCCATGAATACCCATGTGTTGCGTGCTCACAAGGAAAATTTGTCACACCTGTAATCCCACTCCATGAGACGGCTGGGACGCGAAAACATACCGGGACTCTTTACCTGTTTTTTTCTTTTCGTACATTGGTGGGCCCAAGTCTTATAACTCGAATCGTCTCATATATCCAAAGATACCAAAATAAAACTACCACCGTAAAGGGTGTTTACAAATGTCATATACATACGGTCTCAGTCCCATTTTCTACATATACAAAAATTTATTTTTATATTTTTACAAATCGTGAGCGCTGTAACTCATGTAGTGAACCCCTACTAGTGTGTTGGCCCAAAGAGGGGTATGGAAGTTTTCAGACGTCTCTCCCGTACCTACATGGATTAAAAACTCAAGCAAACTTACGCTTAGTGGGAAACATGACGATGGGCTGCAAACACATGCACTATTACCATTGAGTAGTATGATATAACAAAGAATGGGACATGCTAGTGAATATATATTGTGAATTTTTCATCAATTCATACAGCAGCTTATACACATATTCGTACTTATAGCAAACGTATACTTGTTCAAGTCTCTCACAGGACACTTACTTGTACGGTATCGACAAGATGGTTTATTCATCTCCCAAAGGACATATATATCTGGACGATCTGAAAAAGACTCTGTCTCGGACTTATAATGGCTCCCATCTCCCAAAGGACATAGATGTTTAATTTATACTTATACTTGTCTCTGACTCTATAATTATTCATATCTCCCAAAGGACATTTACTTGAACTTCCTAGCCGACTAATACTTATCTAGATCTCTTGTAGAGTTATAAAATTTAGACCTTACTCGATATGATCTGCAGGCATTCATGTAACTTATACTGTACTTCATCTTACATCTTGTACCACGGAGCACATCCTTTGTCTACGGATTCATAATTTGTGTCACTTGAGCTTTATCTTGGTATTTCGGACTTATATCATTTGTAGTTTATTATACATACTTGTGTTCATGATCATATTTGTATTAATGGAGCTTATTCTCTGTTTGATCTTATACTTGTATTACGGAGCATATACTTGTCTTACGGATCTTATACTTGTATTACGGAGCATATATTTGTCTTACGGATCTTATACTTGTATTACAGATCTTATGCCTGTATTACAGGACTTATTCTTATGCGAAGGTACCCGTAGGTTCATACTGGTTTATATCTCCCGAAGGACACATATTTGTACTTATATCAAATTCATATACTTATACAGGAATACTTATACACGTACTTGTCCTTATCACAGACATATACTTATCAAATCTCATGTAGGAGTTATAGAGCTATGTGAAAATACTGGAGGTAATTCAGTACTACAAAAAATAGAGACTGAGAGCATCACGAGTTTGTACCATACTACGTAGCTACACTGCTCTGGAGGCACCCGTAGTACTACATAGATTCATTATACTACAAATTCGTAGGTACTCACTGGACTCAAGTTTACACTTGTTCTGAGGCACCGTAGGTAACAGTATAGATTCATTATAACGGAGGTACTGTGAGGTACCACCGGGACTTATACTTGCTATATTACGTGAACTTTGAGGACTTCAGATGTCACTGATACTTAAAGCAATTCCTGTGAGATGTATCACATAATTTATTTAAAATAAAAGTACCCATAGTACTACATAACGCATACGAGGTACCCATAGGTGACCGTATCTTTACCATATTCATTTCTTTACTCTTATTCTTTATTCAGAGTCTATCATAATTTGGATTGTCAGGACCAAAGAATACGGAATGAGGTAGGACAACACAATGGCAACTGGCTAGTACAAGATAAAGACTGGAGGTGCCAGAGCACAAAAGGTGGAGAGCAAGTGTCAGAGTTATCAAAGCAGGAGTGCCGGCTAACTGATAGAGAGGTCGTCATGAGACCAATCGAGCACCTGGCTACTAAATTAGAGAGTACCAAAAAGGGATCAATCGAGAGTTTCGCGCCTAAGACCTGAGAGCACCGACCACTAATGTGCTCGTGGCACTACGAGAGCGCCAAACACAAGACTAATCTAGAGAGTACCGGGTTACTATATGGTCATTCATTAACAGGTGTGTGTGTCTGGGTGGGTTTATTATGACATCCAGTTCCAGAGATAAACACTGCCAATATATGCATGGGCAAATCACAGAGAATTTGTTTTGCTCTATAGAACAATTAGGGCATTCTTAGCCACATTAGTGCCTGCCTTCGCGACATATTGTTTTTCATGTTCATGTTCATGTTTCAGCCTTGCTTTCATGTTTCATATCATATTCATGTTTCATGAACATGACTCATCCATATCGCATTTCCTATATTTTTTCTTGTTTCCATGCCTATTACATATGGCATTTCATATACTTGTACACAAAGATGAATGATGTAACGTACACACATTATTCATGTATTCTTGTTTCTCTATGAATCTACTTGCATTTAGAAATCGAATCATTCTAATTGAATCATCCAAACTCGTTACAGGTATTTTCATGCCAAACTATCGGGCTTGCCCATATTATTAGGTAGTCTCTAATACCATTTCTCAGGTCTTAACTCCATACATGACACTAGTTCTTTATACTCTATTTATTGGTGTGCTAAGGGTTCTTCTCCAACTAGAATCACCCAAATCGAGCACCTAACTCAAGATATAGTCCAAACAACCCGACTACTCTATGTTCAAACAAAAAACCGTAAATTGGTCGAATATTAAATTTCCACTTTGAGGACTTCTTTCCGGGAAAATAGGTTCTAATTTGATGACACTTATCATGAGATTTGTTCTCGCTGGAAGTCTAGTTTACTCCGTAAACTAATCACTCAATTCGGATAAGAAACGACCATGTTATGGCCAAACATTAACAAGTATCCTGAAAGATAAGACTGGCAATCGACACCGACGCACGGTGAGACCTACGACCAAAACATGTGGTACGGCATCACATCGTTTAAATGGTAACAACCTCATAAAAATGCCCATAAATTGTGGTTTTTCTCCCATTTTTCCATATATATTTCCAATTAAACCAACTCAATAATTAATACACATCAAACCAATCTATATTCATCTTGTAACCCTATTCTACTTAAATCATCTTTCAATACTTATCTTACTTCAAAACCTATCATGAATTACCCTAAAACAACCTCTAATATGGGTCATAACCACAAGATAAAACTAAACATAAAGATTAGTTAGGGTTTGTTCTAAACCTAAACTCCATTACTTGCAATTAAACCATGAATCCAACCTCAAAGGGAGGATTCCATACTCTTCTTGTACCATTTAGGGTTTTACCAACCCTACTTTCAAGAAATCTAGGGTTATGATGAAATCCTAACAAAACCCTAGAAAGATCAAATGCCAAACAAGAAATCCTTACATCCAAGGTAGTTCATACAACCCAAAACATGTACTCCATACTCCCAAATCCTCGCTTCTTCTTCTTCTTCTTCTCCTTCCCTTCTTCTTCTTCTTCTTCACGGTTTGTTCTCTCCCAAAATGAGACCAAATTTGGTCTTAAAATCAAAGATCTCTCTCTAGGCCATGTTTGGCTCCCAAAAACCCATTTTTTAAGTTGGGAGTTTTCATTTTATTTCACTTTAGTCCTTAAGTTCCTCTCTTTTGCAAAATCAAGTTAGGCATATTCTATTTTAACCTATAGCCTTCTTATCTTATGACTTATATGTCCCTTAAAATTACATAGGGGTGTTATTCCTGCACAAATTCGGGTTTCTATTTTATTTCCTAATCTGAAGTATTTAACTTTTATTAAACCCTAAACATGTCCGAAAAACTCACAGGTATATTTCGGGATGTTACAAAATTGATGGGGCCGCCATCTCATACCAAAGTCGTCTGAGTCCTCATTATTTTTAAAAGAAAGTACATAGACATTTTATGGACCCATGCATCCACCATGTGCGGTACTTCATGGTCCTAATAGATGCTTCTACGAGATGGTCTCATGTTTGTCTCCTTGCAACCTGTAACATTGCCTTATCTAAACTCCTTGCACAAATAATAAAATTACAAAGTAATAATTTCCTGACATCCAACTCAAAAGTACCGTGACTTGATAATGCTCAGTGAAAGCCACTCTCCCAAACTTTCACTACTATTGCATGTCGCCGGGATAAACATTGAGCATCATGTTGTTTACACTCATACCCAAAAGGGTTTAGCAAAGAGTCCCTTATCAAGCCGCCTTTAGTTACTCAAATGCACTTAATTATTAATGAAACTCAATTACCCAATTTCCCCAAAGATTTAGGACATGCTGTTATTATGCTGCCGCAAACCTAGTTCATATCTCGACCTACTACTCACTATGAATACTCCCATCGCTTTGTACTGGTAAGCCAAACAAATATATCTCATATAAGAATATTTGGTTGTACAATTTATGTACCAATTGTACCAACACATCGCACTAAAATGGGTCCACAAAGAAGACTTGGGATTTATGTGGGATATGATTCCTTCCATCATAAGATACCTTGAGCCCTCAACAGGAGATGTTTTTATAGCACGTTTTACTGACTGTCATTTTAATGAAATTTATTCCCACCATTAGGGGGAGAAAAGTCAGTTCCAGAAGAACGACGAGAAATCACTTGGAATGCATCTGTAATGTCTCATTTTGATCCATGTACAAATCAAAGTGAACCGGAAGTTCAAAGGATCATTCATTTGCAAAATCTTGTAAATCAATTACCTGATGCATTCACTGATACAAAAAAAAGTGACAAAGTCACATGTCCAGTTGCAACACTCCAAAGATAGATTGATGTCCCTCAAGGACAACTAAAGAAATGAATCTCAAACACCTAAAGCGTGGGAGACCCGTCGAAAAGATACAACCTCAAAAGAGCAGTAATCACGTAGACACAATGTTAATATAGAACATAATGCTTATGCAAAGGCATATGTTGAACAAGGGACCCCTGAAGAGGTCCACAACAAAGAAGTAGCACTTGAAGAGGCACATGTACCTAAAAATAGTGAAATCTCAATAAGTTATGTGCACAAAGGAGATAAATGGGATCGAAACAATATTGTGATTAACAATATTTTTGCTTTCCAAGTGGGCTTAGACATCATAAGAAATGATGAAGATCCCAAACCACAAAATGTGGAAGAATGTCGAACAAATGACGGCCAAAATGCAAAGTTAGCTATGCAGTGCACTAAACTCGCACGAAATGTAGAAGTTTTTGGACCTAGAGTCCAAACACCTAAAGGTATAAAGCCTGTTAGGTACAAATGAGTGTTGTATGAAAGCGCCAAATAGGAATAATGAGATCATGAGATATATAAAGCGCAATTAATGTCTGAGAGTTCTCGTAGAGCAAATCTTGACGAAACATATTCACTGTGATGGGCAATCTTTGTTTCAATAGCTTAATGATGTTTAAAGGGTTGGATATCGTCTCGTGATCATCACAGTATCCATATGGATCCATGATAATGACATATATATAAAAAATCCACTGAAGGATTCACATTTTGAAGTGGTAAATGCAAACCTCGTGTATGTGCTCAATCAAATTACAAGATCTCTGTGGTTAAAACGATCGAACGCATGTGGTATAATCGCCTTAAGCGGTATTTATTAAAAAGAAGTATGCTAACAACCCTATATGCCCATGCATTTTATTAAGAAATCAAAAACGGTTGCAATTATTGCATGGTATATGGCTACGATGATTTAAAGCCGTGAGACTCGAGAAGAACCATGAGCGACAAATTACTTAAAAATTCGAGATGAAAGATCTGAATTTTTATCTTGAGTTACAGATAAAGCACTTCCTACTTGGCATTTGGTTCTGATCGGCTATCTGCAAAATTTGACACTTTTTATAGCGGATGATGCACCACTACTACTTCTCGATGGTTGTCACTTCTTGATGTGAAAAAGGACGTTTGATCATATGAAGGTGAAGACCTGAATATTGAAGTACCATATCTTGGTATGATGGTGCCTTATGTCTTTTCTGCGTGCCAGATATTTGCTTTTTGTGTTGTCATTCAGCCGGATATAGTTTTGCTGCCAAGAGAGCATTGGGATGGTATCAACCGTGTTGCAGTATCTTAAAGGAACATCGATATGGGGCTCTTATTCAAAAGAATCAAAGCAACAAGCGCTTGGATATGGAATGTGGGAGTATCTTTGGACCCACAAGCTGATCCCAGCTAGGGTATGTTTAAACGCCAATGGTCGCTGTATCACCGAGAAATACAGTCAGCGAGCAATAGTATGCATCATCAAATCATTCGAGATCTTGGCCTTGCATGAAACGGTCGTGAATATATATGGATTAAGATAGATGATCCAACATATTCGAGGAATCATGTGGCTCCACTTTTCTTCAAGACAATCCAACAGCATTATTTGAAGACAGCGTTTGCATGCATTGCAAATAAAAATGGATACAGTAAAGAAACAAAGAACTAAGCATATCTCTCCAAAGTTCTTTTACTCATGACTCCAAAGAATGGTTAGATTGGCGTTAAACAAATACGCTCAGTGATAATCATAAACCTATTCACTAAGGCATTACTGCTTCAGTTCAGCTTCGGATATAAGATTGGAGATACTTGACGAAAGAATGTTGACATGAGGGGAAGTCTACTATGACCTAATGTTAGTGTACTGTACTCTTTTTTCCTTCGTCCGGATTTTTGTTCCACTGGGTTTTTCCCGATAAGGTTTTTTTTAATGAGGCGATACTAACATACAGAATGTTGTACTCTTTTTCGCCCTTAGGTTTTTAATGGGGCATTCGTGGGTGAAATTCAAGGGAAGTGTTGCTCATGAGTTTTGAAATGAATAAAGCCACCAAAGTTGACATCACACAATAAAGTCGTTCAGTTCGGTGTTTTTGCAATGAATAGATTTATAAGAATCACAGCCATACATAAAAATCATCATTAATACTGTAATTAATACCCTCATTAATTCATACATTAATGAGGATAATGGAAGGTCACTTTGGGAGCCTATAAATAGGCCTTCCCACCCTATGTATGATTGATCCCGAAAAAAGCAAAGCTATCTTTCTCCCCATCTTGCTTCCTTGCTCTCTCTGACACTATTTCCATTTCTCGGCAAATTCTCTTATTTTCTCGTAAATAAGAGGGACTATCTCATTTAGATCATCATTCAGCAGCATTTTCAAAAGTTTAAAAGTCAATAATTTATTTTATTTTCACTTTCAAACTCATTCTATTTATTTTCACTCATAAACATGATGATTAAAAATAATTGAAAATTTTATAAATTTCTAATCAATTTTAATTAGATTTTATTTTCTTTAAAATTTTCTATAAAATAACCAAAGATGAAAAAATTAATTTTCCTTTATTTGGTACTTATCGAGATTCAAACACAATGTTAAAGAATTACCTCTTCTTTGAAAAACATTTAAAGTAATTGTTTCTTGATAAAAGGAGACATCATAAATGCTTTAAAG
The DNA here is from genome assembly GCA_016808115.1 of Tetrastigma voinierianum. Classification (NCBI taxonomy): domain Eukaryota; kingdom Viridiplantae; phylum Streptophyta; class Magnoliopsida; order Vitales; family Vitaceae; genus Tetrastigma; species Tetrastigma voinierianum. Next base: position 231,762 of record JAEQBH010006378.1, read on the forward strand.
ATGTAAACTTCAATTAAAAAAAAAGTTCAAAATCCTAATTGCCCTATTTTTCACTTTTTTTGTTCTTTTCCTCAAGCAAGGAGGAGTGAATTTTTTTTGGACCTAAAATCACTCATTTGCTTCTCTTTTCTTCTCAATAAAGTGGTTCTTTCACAAAGATTTAGGTCTTATCTTGTTTTTCGTATTGTCACGGTCTTATTGTAACATTTGGTTTGTCATCAACTTATTACGATGTGATTCTTTTCGTTTTTTTTGTTATAACGCTTTATTTGTGTGGGGGTAATCCAGACAAACAAAGTGGATTCGATTAGTTCATGGTCTTTGGTATATTGAAGAATGGGGGTCGTAGATATTCTAATTACTATATTATCAAATTTGTAAAGAATATATGTTGTAAATGAAGCATTTAAGTGAATGACCACATTCATACACTTCATTGAGGGGAATGAACTCAGTCTTCCATTCATGGCATTCCATTACTCACATTTAAGATGAGTAAATAGAATCGCCTTTGTAAAGCCTATAAAAGGCATTCATGATCTCCTTCTCATTCTCTCATTCTCTCATTCTTCACTCTCTCTCAACCTCCCTATCTCTTTTGTTCATTCTCAAGTCTTTCTCCCTTTATGTTCAATTCTCTATTTTCTTCCTTCTCTCTTTTGATATATATAAACAAAGAGAAAATTTTACTTCTCTTTATAGCTTGCATTTTATAATATATTTCACAATACGTTATTGGCATGAGTTTGCTTTTAAGGTCTTAACCATAGTTTTAAGTTATTTCGATTTTGAATATCTACAATTGTATTTGGTCATGATTGATACCATGAATGCTAATTGCTAAAAATTGAGAAGTCATGGGTATATTATATACTATCTCATATAACATATATTAGTAATTTGCATGTGTTTAATTCTATAACATGGAATCATTCATTTATCACATACTACTTGAGTTATGTGTCATTTATGATACAATGAATGTCGACATATTTTACATTCATGGTATTATATGTTATATATATGATATAGTATATGTTGGGTATATGCATGTACACATAACATTTAAATGTGATTCTCATATAAACAATATATGTCTTGGCCCCTGAATGGTTGATACTTAATCAATTAATAGTCTCATACCATACCAACATTATCACTTAATAGTGGTTGGTTCAGAAGCATTTTTAATGAAGACCAATGCTTTTACACTTGTATTATATGTTATAATTTCATTTTTAGATCACAACAAAGTTAATAATTTATATTATTATAAATGTTATTTATTTTGTGTATATTAATATTGATTTTATTATATATTGTCAAAAGCTACAAGATATTTGATTTTGATTGAGTCAAAATCTATATTGACATTTATTGTAGTTTTTTAATTATTTGTTTTTTATCATAAGCTAATGGACAATGTCATAGCTCATAAAACTCGAGTTTATGACATTTGACATTTTCAAAATCAATTATATATCTTGGATCTATGATGCTAAATAAATTATTGACCTTTTGATAAAAAAATCATCAATATAGTCTAATTGGGCTTGAAACAATTCCCTGAAGTGAATTACTATCATCCCAAACTCGTGAACATGAATTAGGATCAGTAATGGTTGCAATCATGAAAGAAATTCCCAATATCATATTAATGATCCCTCAAATCCTTGGAAAATGAAAAATCTCACAACTAGAAGTGAATTAATATTAGATAAAATGGGAAGTACATATGGGATAAACCTTCAAAGAACCATGAGAATAATTGTCATAGATGTGGTAGGAAAGGACATTGGTCGCATACCTATTGTTTGCCCAAACATTTGGTCGACTTTTACCAAGAATAATGCTACCAAATGGAACTAGATTTCATATCAATGATCCATTATATTATAACAAATCTACAAGGAATTTGCTCAGCTTTAAAGATATCCGCTTAAATGGATACACATTGAAACCATGAATGAAGATAATACATAATGTCTTTATATTATCTCTATTGTTTCTAGCTAGAAACTCGTCGTTGAAAAACTCTCAATCATCTCCTTTGGGTTATATCATATAACTATAAAGCCTATCGAGTCATATATTATTGTCATAAACCAGAAGTTCAAAGAACCAAAGATCTTTATTCTTTGGCATGACAAGATAGGTCACTTTGGGTCTTCAATGATGCAAAGAATTATAAAACACTCACATGGCCATCAATTAAAGAACCAGGTGATTCTTTTGCCCAATGAATACCCATATGCTACTTACTCACAAGGTAAATTGATTGTGAGACCATCCTTTAGCAAAGTCACATTTGAGTTACCAATCTTTTTATAAATAATATATGGGGATATATTTGGACTTATACATCCGTTATGTGGGCATTTTCGTTATTTTATGGTCTTAATAGAAGCCTCTACTAGGTAATCACATGTTTGTCTTCTTTCAACAAGAAATATTGCCTTCACTAGAATCCTTGCACAAATGATCAAATTACAATCTCAATTTCTTGGTTATCCAATTAAAATTTATCGAGACTTGACAATGCACGGGTGAGTTTTCCAAACCTTTACCTGACTCTTGCATGTTAAAGTGGGAATAAATGTTGAGCATCATTGCTCATACCGTGCCAAACGGTTTACTTGAGTCCCACTCATCAAACATCTTCAATTAATAGCTTGACTTCCTCTTAATGAAAACAAAATTACCAACCGCTGAGACGCCACTTTAACTGCTTCGCAATCTTACAAAACTTAGTTTAATATTCAGGCTTCAACAATTTACCATGAATACTTTCACTTCCATGACTTGTACTTGGAAAACAACCAAATATTTCTCACTTACAGATCTTTGGTTGTGCGATTGCTCTTCAATAATACACAATGCATTAAAATGGGTCCCCAGACTTACTGGGATTATGTAAGTTTTTTCTCCGTCATCATAAGACATCATGAACCACTAAACAAAGTTGTTTTACAATCACTTTGTGGATTGTGGGCGGCTCACCAAAGTGTACTCCATGGTGGGGGAGAAAAGTCGATTTTGAAGAACAACGAAGTACTTGAATCATCTTGAGATACCATTTTGATCATCACATTACAAATCAATGTAAACTAGAAGTTCCAAAGGATTATTTCATTTAAAAACTTATGTCGTCCTTCGTGCATTTAGTATTGATATAAAGAAAGTGACAATGTCACATATTACGACTACAAATGCTCTAACACGGATTGATGTCCCAAAGGACAATTAACAAATGAATTTAAAATACGCCTAAAGCGTAAAAGACCTATTGGCTTAAAAGACATAATTCCCCGGAATAGGAGAATACAAAAAAAAAAAAATAGTGCCCCTGAAAAGGAAAATATTGAACAAAAGGCCCTTATAGAAGCATATGATGAAGGTATACATTGGGCGAGGCCTGGCATGGGCATATACAGGTGAGCGAGGCTAATAGAGACCATGTGAGTAAGCTTTGAGAGCCTGACAGTCACATGGTGAACCTGAGGCCCTAACAAAGGCATATGGTGAACAAAAAGCTACAACATAGGCATATGATGAACAAAAAGCCCTTGAAGAGGCATCACGTTGAGATAAAGGCCCCAGAAGGTTGAAGACAAAATAGCCGCTTGAAGAGCCTGAAGTACTGAAAATTATGAGTTCTTGATTATGTACGAAAGATATAGTGAGATCAAAAATAATGACTGTTATCAATATTTTTTTCTTTTCAAGTATTAGACATCATAAAAAATAGCTAAAAATTCAGTGAGACCACCAAATCTTGGAAGAATATTGACATAGAAATGAAAAAACTATACCAATGAAATTAAAACTTGTTAATGAAATGAGAAGTTTTTGGACCTATAGTCCAAACACATAATGGTGTAAAGCCTATTACTTTTAGTTTTTTAATAAGCTTGACATTTTCTGAATGATTGGATATGCATCTCACGAATGTTATCACAATTTATCTATACGAATCTATAGATAATAGCATATACATAAAATCCTGAAGGATTTAAATTGTCTTAAGCAAATAATACGAAGTCTCATAGTATGTGCTCAATCAAATTACAATAATCTCTATATGTATTAAATTAATTCGTACACATTCTGTACAATCACCTTAGCTAGTATTTACTAAAAGAAGGGTATGTGAACAACCCTATACACCCAAGCATCTTTATCAAGAAATTGAAAATCAGATTTGCAATTATTGTTGTGTATGTTGATGATTTAAATCTTGTTGGGACTCCTGAAAAGCTCACAAGAACATCAAAATATTTGAAAAAATAAATTTGAGATGAAAGATCTTGGGAAAACAAAATTGTCTTAGCATGTAGATCGAGCATTTCCCTATTGGAATTTTGGTTCACCAATCAGCATATACTAAGAAACTATTAAAGCACTTTTATATGAATAAAGCACACCCTTTAAGTTCTTTAATGGTTTTTCGTTCATTTAACATGAAAAATGACCCATTTCATCCTTGTGAAAAAGGTAAAGAATTACTTAGTCCTAAAGTACCATATCTTAGTGCTATTGGTGCACTTATTTATCTTATTAACTCTACTCGCCCATATATAATTTTTTCCTATCAATTTATTAATTAGGTATAATTCTGCTCCAACCCAAGGACATTGGAATGATATAAAGCATATATTACGCTACCTCTAAGGAATAATTGATATGGGTATATTATACTCAAAGGAATCAAAACAACAATTGCTTAGATATGCTGATGCAAGATATCTTTCATATCCACATAAAGTCGGGTCACAAACAAGGTATGTATTTAATTGTAATGGAACTACTATTTCATGGAGATCGATGATTCAAAATATTGAGATCATAAAATATAAAGTGTGATTAGTAGAACAAGGTTTCTCATAGGGCACAGTATTGACTATGAAACATATCTCATGTCGTGGGCGAGTAGTTACTTTTAAACTTTTAATAAGCAGCTGATCTCGAAGGATTGGATATGCGCGTCCCCAATGAATTAATCTCATAACATGAATCATGGTGTGCGACATACATAAATCACTGAAGAGGATTTAAATCGTCTAAAAAAGAAATAAGCGCAGAAAGTCTCATAGTACCAATATTAAATCAAATTGGCGAATCAATGGTTGAAGCAATTGGACGCATGCGATGGGGAAGTACATGGCAGTATTTGCGAAAAAGAAGGGTATACCGGGAACAACACATATCATCATCTTTATCAAGAAATTGAAAACTAGATTTGCAATTATTGTTGTATATGTTGATGATTTAAATCTTGTTGGGACTCTTGAAAAGCTCACAAGAACATTAAAATATTTGAAAAAAGAAATTTGAGATGAAAGATCTTGAGAAAATAAAATTTTGTCTCGGCCTGCAAATTGAGCATTTCCCTACTAGAGTTTTGGTTCACCAATCAACATATACTAAGAAACTATTAAAACATTTTTATATGGATAAAGCACAACTTTTAAGTTCTTTAATGGTTTTCCATTCATTTGACGTGAAAAATGACACATTTTGTCTTTATGAAAAGGTAAAGAATTAATTAGTCCTGAAGTACTATATCTTAGTACTATTGGTGCACTTATGTAACTTGCTAACTATACTCGCCCAAATATTGTTTTTTCTATCAATTTATTAGTTAGGTACAATTCTGCTCTAACTTAAAGACATTAGAATAGTATCAAACATATATTACGTTACCTCCAAGGAATAACTCATGTGAGTCTATCCTACTCAAATGAATCAAGACCCAATTGCTTGGATATGTTGATGTAGGATACCTTTCATATCCACATAAAGTTAGGTCAAAAATAGGGTATGTATATAATTGTAATTGAATTGTTATTTCATGGAAATCTTTTAAGGAGACAATGGTGACCACATCATCGAATCATTAAGAGATTATAGTAATTCATAAAGCAAGTTGTGAATGTATATGGCTAGGATCGATGATTCAACATATCCACAAAACACGTGGACTCTCCTCTACCAAAGATAATTCGACAACATTATTTGAAGTTAATGTTGCGTGTATTGCACGGATCAAAGGAGGTTATATCAAAGGGGATATAACTAAACACATTTATCTAAAGTTCTTTTATACATATGAACTTCAAAATAGTGGTGAAATAGACGTTCAACAAATACGTTCAAGTGATAATCTAGCATATTTATTCACAAAGTCATTACCAACTTTAATATACAAGAAGTTAATATATAAGATTAGAATTCACCAACTGAAGGACATTGACATGAGGGGGAGTATGCTTATGACATGATGTTAGTGTACTGCACTCTTTTTCCCTTTGTCCAGGTTCTGTCACATTAGGTTTTAGTGGCAAGGTTTTTAAAGAGGCAATCCTAATAAACTAAGAGCAATCTACAACATCATAAGAATATTATACTCTTTTTCCTTCGCTAAGTTTTGTCCAACTGGTTTTATTAGTTAGGTTTTAATGAAACATATTCGTCATGGTGGTCATTCAAGGGGGAGTGTTGTAAATGAAGCATTTAAGTGAATGATTACATTCATACACTTCATTGAGGGGGATGAACTCAAGTTTCCATTCATGGCATTCCATTACTCACATTTAAGATGAGTGAATGGAATCACCTTTACAAAGCCTATAAAAGGCCTTCACGATCTCTTGTAAAAGCACATCGAGAATCATCTTCTCTTTCTCATTTTCTCATTCTTCACACTCTCTCTACCTCCCTCTCTCTTTTGTTCATTCTCAAGTCTCTCTCCTATTGTACTCAATTCTCTATTTTCTTCCTTCACTTTTTTTTATTTGGTGAAATAAGACTTTGAATAAGAAAGCTTACAAATTTGGTTAAATGATAAACCATAATAATCCTCAAAAGCAAATTTTCTAACATCTCTAGGAAAATCTGACCACCAAATATTTGAATTAGTATTACAAATACCTTTTTTAGCTAAACAATATGTTGTTCTATTTACTTTTCTATAAATATGTCAATAATTGTAAACATATAGATTCTAAGACAGTCTCCAAATATCCTCCATTAGCAAATCAATTGAACTAGGCGAGCTACTCTTTTTATTATAACAATCTCTAATTACTTTGGAATCCCCTTCGATATCTAAGTTTGTAAAGCCATTGTGAGTTGCAGTTAGAACACCATCTCTTAAAGTTACACATTTCGCAATAATTATCAAAGCATTGCCTGAATGTCTAATTCCTGCCACCTTAATAATTCCATTGAAATCTCTAATAACCCATCCTAATGCACTTATGTTATTAATCCTTGAACCATCAAAAGTTAATTTAAATCTTCGATTCATTGGGAGAATCCATCTAATCCATTTTTCAATTCTACAAGGGACATTACGTCTTTCGTTGCTTGGATAAGCATCACTCATAAGATTGTGAAGATTTTGAAACGTTAAGGTAGCTTTGTCAATAATGAGAAATGGATTATGTTTGATTTTCTTGAACACCAATTGATTCCTATGAGTCCAAATATTCCAAAGGATAATGACAATTTTTTTCATTGGTTGTTTGAAAAGTTTACAATAAGTCTTATAGTTTGTATAAATCAATTCAAGCCAGGAAAGGAAGTTACTTTCATAAAATAGAGGGGTTGGACAGTTATATTTAATACGATTCCAAATTCTTTGTACAAAAGGACTTCTCTCTTTTGATCTATATAAACAAAGAGAAAATTATGTTAGTCAAAACTTTAAGTGGAAATAAATTATCTTGAAACCAATTTAGACACAAACTTAATAGCTACAATCCTTATTAAAAGATAAAGGAATAGTGATCTGCATACCTTGATACATGAGAGAATGACACTTTGGAAGTGAGTTGATCATTACCTTGTGAATCTTCTTTGGTTAAAATCTTCAACTCACTACTCTCATATAAGTAAATGGGTCACTAATGTGGTGTGTATAAAAAAAACAACCAAAAGGCATAAGACGTATGAGAGTATGAGTTGACACCTTAACCTTTATAAGAAACAAAAAAAACTTCTTATCTTCCCATCAAAGATCATATAGGAGTTACACACATCATTCCCATCTAAGATCATATAGGAGTTACACACATCATTTATCACTACTATGTCAAAGAATGGATAATGGTAGATTACTACTACTACCTTGAATGCAAATAAATTACATTAAGTTATTTATTCATTTTTCCATTAATCATATGCATTATGCAAATATTAAATCACATAATGACGGAGTTACAAAATTTGTAATACCATATTTATAATAATACTAACTCTCATTCATAATATCTCACATAAGATTTTGGATGTCTATTGCACGATATTATCATATATAGCCACACATTATATGATTAGCTAACAATCTCCCACTTGGCCTACATGATTATATTTGTAATACCAAAACATAATATGGCCACAATAATTTCTCAAATTAACATACCTTAAGTAAAGTTAACATTTCATGGAATCCCAAATAGCAAACCATTGGAATAATGGGTTACACAAAGACCCAATATTCTTCAAGAATTGTAGTACTAGAACCTTCATTAGCATAAATTAACGGATTTTATAACATAATTCTGATTCATTCACATAATGGATCCTTCAAGTTTTAAACATATGAATTGAACACAAGATAATATCGAAAAGTAACATAATAAACATCAATATCAAGAACTTTATTTTCATTATATGATCACATACATTACACTTAATCAATTTAAAACTGATGAACTTGCCACCAAGCCCATGCGTGTAATATGATTCATAAAATTTTTAGGTAAAAGTCCTTTTGCCAAAGGATTTGCCAACATGAATTTTCTCTCAATATGTTAAATAGAGGCAACTCTATTTTGAATTTTTTCCTTTATAACCAAATACATAATCCAAATCCAAGATTGCTAAATTGTAGTAGTAATTGAGTATTTCATAATCATTAAACTCATTCGATTAGAGGGCTCCCACTTTTCATATAAAGTTTTTAGTTCATTAATACTTTTAGAAGTAAGCTTTGTCAGTGCAGTTCTCTTAAGGCAGAGTCTAACTCCATACATTAAAGAACAATTATGATTTCTTCATTCAATTTTTCAAAGTTTGTCCAGCTTAACGGTTCAATGCCAGATAAGTAATTGGTAATAACATTAGTATTCATTGTTGCAAAATGGAATGTGATTTAAAGGGAAAATTATCTTATTGTCATGAAAATATTTAACACCACATTTTACAATAATCTAACTATATCGAAAGAGTTAGATGTCACTTTAATCATGAGATAAGATATTTTTGTTCTTTCGTTGGTCCAAATTACGATCACATAATTCCTTATTATAATCAAACAATTGGGATGAATTATTCATAAACATAAGAGATAATAGTTCTTTCGTTGATCCAAACTATAGTCACATAAGCATAATTCTTCCGTTGGAATGAATTATAATCCATAACATTAATCATAAACATAAAAGATAATAGTTCTTTCGTTGGTCCGAATTACAATCACATAAACATAATTCTTCCGTTGTGATGAATTATAATCCATAACATTAATCATAAACATAAGAGACAATAGCTCTTTCATTGGTCCGAACTACAATTACATAAGCATAATCCTTCCGTTGTGATGAATTATAATTCATGAGTTATATGCATATAATGTAAAAAATAAAAATGTTGAAACATAAAGAAATTTAATATCATTGGGTAAAACTTCATCAATCTTTTATCATATAATCAAACATAGTGACGATCCTTTGTTGGGTTGATCACTACCACTTGAAACACAAGTGAACACATCATTTATATATATATATATATATATATATATATTAATCTTTTAGTTGTCAATAAGATGAAGTAATAACCAAAATCCAAAACTATGTTTTATGATCTGAAATTGGTTGGCTCTAATACCAATTGTAAGCCAAAACTTTATACGGAAATAAATTATCTTAAAACTAATTTAGATGCATAAACATAATAATTATAATCCTTATGAAAAGATAAAGGAATGATGATCTTCATACCTTGATTCATGAGAGAATGATACTTTAGAGGTGAGTTGATTACCTTTTGAATCTTTTTTGGTTAAAATCTTCAACTTACTACTTTCATATAAATGGTGTGTTGTTATAAGTAAAATAACCAAAAGTCATAAGTCCCATGAGAGTATGAGTTGGGATCTTAACCTTTACAAGAAACAAAAAATTTTTGTCTTCCCATCACAGACCATATGAGAGTTATACACATCATTTACCATGATAATGTCAAATAATGGATAATGGTAGGTTACTATCTTAAATGAAAATAAATTACATAAGTTATGTAGTCATTTCTTCATTAATCATATATATTATGCAAATATTAAATCACATAATGATGAAGTTACAAAATTTGTAATATCAAATTCATAAAAAATACTAACTCTCATTCATAATATCTTACATAAGATTTTGGATGTCTATTGCACGATATTATCATATATGACCACACATTATAAGATTAGCTAACAAAATATACTTCTATTCAAAACTTGCATTTTATAATATATTTCACAACTTAATATATATATATATATATATATATATATATATATATATATATATATATATATATATATATATATATATATATATATATATATCATGGAGGATCCTTTTCAAAGCATCCACTTAAAATAGAAAAATTTAACTTAATGAAATTCCACAATTGAATTTTCATCAAGCCAAACCCCCCATATGAATCCCTGCATTGTTGTTATCATTCTCAAGTCACCGCATGCCACTCATGGTAATATTCCTCGTACGCTAAAATATTTTCCCACTGACCCTAGCTTCTTACTTGTCACCTAATCTTGAATATGGTATGGGCACCAAAATGTTAAAAATTATATGAAGTTTGTAAGGAGATAATTTCAATATAAAAATTAAATTAATTTTTTAATTACTTTCACACTGAAATTCAAATTTTCAAAAGAAAAAAAAAATCACATGAATGACTCTCAAGGCAAATGATAGAATTTTTTTTTTAGGCTTAATTTTTTTTTTACAATTGTTTTACTTTTACAATTTTTTAATAAAAATCATGATATTTTTAGCATTTAAACATTTTACCAAACAATATTATCATTGTAATGACCCGGCCCAACCACGTAGATATTGTCCTTTCTGGGCCCAAGGGGCCCTCATGGCTTTAAAACACGTCTATTAGGTTGAAAGAAGTCCATATTTATATAGTGTTAGGAAGTTTTTTCTCATATCCAATGTGGGATACAACTTTAAAATACGTTTACTAGGTTAAAAGGAGCTCATACTTATATAGTGTTAGGAAGTTTCTCCCATATCTGATGAGGGATGTGAAAAACACCCTCCATGCAAACACAACATCCTTGTTGTGTCCCATAGGATTGCGGGGCCAAATGGAACAAACCCCCATATTGAGTTCGAGGATCGGTTCTGATACTATTTGCAACGACCCGATCCAACCATGTAGATATTATTTGCTTAGGCGAGGCGCAGCTAAGCGCATCTCTTAGATTGAGAGAATTAAAGTACTTATATAGTACTAGAAAGTTTCTCCCCTATCCGATATGGGATGTGACAATCATCTTCTTGTTTGAATATTTCAAATACAAGAACTTCTTTCTTTAAGCTTTTTAACCTTATATTGGTGTGGGGTTTTTTACCAAATCGTTGATCTGGATGTTTGAATTTAGGGTCAAACATCCAGGATCAACACCTTCCATGCAAACACAACATCCTCGTTGTGTCCCATGGGATTGCGAGACCAAACAAACAAACACCCCTTACGAGGCCAAACAGAACAGTCCACATCGAGGTTCGGATCGGCTCACGATCTGATTATAACGGCTTCGACCCCGGCCCGTGCTAAATGTATTATGCGCCCGGACTGAGGGCCTCCATAGCTTTAAAACACATCTACTAGATTAAGAGGAGTTCATACTTATATACTTGATGGTGTTTTTCTACCTTGATATTTTTAAATTTGGAACTGTGGAGTTGCGGGATCGACTTGTTGGGCAAGATCACCGTGTCGCAACTTGTAATGAACAAATGGTCGGCGGTGCGCTGCGGCTCTCAGAATACTAAGTCAGTTTCTTTCTTACGGAAAGAAAGAATTCAACTATTGATGACGTTATGATTGCGTACCTTTTACTGGTGGGATTGCTCGACATTTATAGTGGATGATCATGATGATTTTCCTTATTGGATGGTGATACGGGGTCCTCCCCATTGGGTGGGGGATATTTTCTTCCTTATCGCCAACCGAATATTTGGAGGATAATTAGAAGGCCGTAATCATGGGGGATCCTTCTTTCCTTAATTGGTTTCGGGTCACGAATATGGAGTGCTTTCCTTTCTTACGGCTCATTAAGCGGTCAGCAGTTACCTCGTCACGGTTCATTGCGGGCTTAGTTTCGACCCTAAGTGTATGAAAATACCCTATAATTTTTATAATAATTTTATTATATATATTAGGGTATGAATTGAGCGAACTTAGGTTTTTCGAGGAAAATTGATAAATTGACAAATTGTGAAATGTAAGTGAAAGTGAGCATATGATTTAATATTATATGCTGAAAATGAATTGAGTGAACTCAGGAAATAAACCAGTGAAAAGGAGCAAATGTGGAAAAAATTGGCAAAATGAGGACCTAGGGGTCGATTGTTATAAGAATAAATGTAAAAGTGAATTTATGATAAATGAATGGCCTGAGTGTATAATAGAGGCAAAATAGAAAATTGGATTTATTGGGTGTGAACAAGGCCTTATGAGGAACAAGTGATTTAAGACCAAGGGCAAAGAAATTGAGAATAGGGTGGAAGGCGAACGGCCTTACACTTAAGTGGGTTTAAAGATGAGAACAGTCTTTGAGGAAAAACCATTTTTTGAGCCATCCGTTTGGAGAAGAAGAGAAGAAAAGGGAGAGAATTAGGGTTCCAAGATCAAGCTTTGGTGTGATTCTTTCCCACTTTTTGCTTCCACAAAGATCAAGCAACTAAGTGGATTTGAAGAGATAAGGTGAAAAATCAAACTAACTTCCCTCTTTTGATTTTGATTTTTGGGGGAAAAGCCACAGCAAGAAGAGGTTTTCATTGATTCTAAACCACTTTTGGAGTTGTTTGGGTGGATTCCATAATTAGTTTTGATGTGGAGGCCCGAATTGGAAGGTTGGTGGAAGAAAAATGTGTGAAAATGCCAAAAATCAAGCATTTCTGGGTAAAAACCCGTAGGTGATAGGTATACAAGAAATTGAACCAGGTACCGTGCGATGGGCAGAAGTGGTACCCCGGTGCCACTGGCGGGTGGATGACTAATTACCGGTACCGAGTCAGTGTTCTGGGGTACCCTTTACCTCAAACCGACCCGGTTGTATTGCATATTTTGCATTGTTAAGTCGATGTTCGTATACAGTTGTTGGGACTAGAAATGATTCATAGGGGTTCAAATAAGGATAGAACTAGAGTGAAGAAACTGCCTCAGACCGTTAAAGGAAATAAATATTCACTAAGTGTTTAGAACATTTATCCGCTAAGGGTGCGTGATTATTATTGGTAGAGGCGGGACAGTCGCCTCACTTAGGACGAGATCGAAGAGAAGGAAGCTAGTCAGGCAACTGGGTTTGTTCTCGACTCTATTCTTATTTTGAGAGTATTTTGGTAGTTTACGAGTAACTATGAAATGAGTACATGAAATGGTATATGAAATGAGTATGAATGAGTATATGAAGCAGTACATGAATGAGTATATGAAGCAGTACATGAATGAGTATATGAAATGAATAAGTGAATAAGTGTATAGAATAGAAATCCATGGATTGAGTATATCTTTGAAAGATATCACGAGAAAGTGAATATGGAATTGAAATGTGATATTTGAAGCAGAATGAATGTGAATGATGATAAGGGCGGGATTCATCAAGCGGAATCCGTCATAAATGTGGTGGATGATATATTGAATGGGCCGCTGACGGGATGCACCAATCGGCGTCAGATCCGCGAGAAGGCACCCAGAGGGAATTGTCAATGTCCGCGGCGGGATGCACTAATCGGCGTCGAATCATGATGGCGTGGTGAAGAAATGTACGCGGCGGGATGCACCAATCGGCATCCGTCTTGATGACGTATGACATTTAAGTGATACCACGTGTAAAGTTTTCAACGACATCCGTCATGATGGGAGACCAAGATTGTTAAATGTCTGGCGCATTACGAATGATAAAAGAGCGAGGTTATTCGCACGGGAATCGAGTCATAAATGTGAATTGAATAGTCAAAGTGAAATAACCAACATTGGCCAGGTGTAAATAGGATTTTTATGTATATGCTTAAATCATAAATTGAATTGTGTGAAATAGGGTATTTGCATTGAAAATGCATGTTGTGATATAGTAAATAAGATTGTGAATGGGAAAACATGCGGAAATGAATAGCATGGTATGTTGATACTGTGGCATGGTTTAATGTTAAATGCATACTTAAGTTAAATTGAATATTGAAATAGAAACTGTATAGAACCACTAAGTATGAAAATGCTTAGCGTATAGTTTTTATCTATCACCTTGGGGTTTGAGTAAACGGGAAGGAAGACAAGACCGTGAAACCGCGAGAGTCATAAAAGCGAAAGCCGCGGTATAAATGCTGCCCGCCATGCATATCATTTCCCTTTTGAACATGGAATATTTTGCGAACAAATAGTTGAACTCCAAATAAATGTATTGTTTTGTATATCATTTTGAAAGGGCATAGAATGCCTTCACTGTAATTGCATTTTGTGAAATGTGAATGTTTGTGGGCCTACCATTTGAAAATGCTTCCGCACAAATCGAAAACCTAAAGAGAAATAACATAAAGAAAATGTTTTGATAAGATAATTGAAAATGTCGAATGCTTAGGGCTCCAGATTGAATCAACCCAAGCTGAGGCAGGTAGGGATTTGGGTCGCGACACTTTTGAAAAATATAATAAAATGTAAAATAAAGAATTAAGCAGCGTTCCGGGGTTTGATTCGGACCTTGTCGGTCGTCCAGGGCTCGAGGGTCGCTACACTAGGCCCTAAGCCTTGGAACAGGGACATCGTTATGGGGCGGGATTCCCGGTGAGGCTTTTCTCTTGCCCAGGTGGGGATGGCCGGCCCGGCTTGAGGCCGGGTTCCTTGGGCTGTATCTTTCTTTTATTTGGCACCATCAATTACCCAGGCCACTGCAGCGAGGCCAGGCAAGAAATTTGAAATCTTGTAGATTAATTAGGCGAGTTCGCGTGTAGGCAGGGGTTTGTTGATCTAGGCTTGTCGCTGTCAATTGTATTGCTATAATGATGGCCTCTCTCGACTTTCGCGCTCGTTTCGGTTGACATTCCCAATGTTTTTTGAAGCGTCTCGCAGTTACTCGAACCATATTCCCCTTATTCTTTAATCCTTCTTATCAGTTTTCCTATTCGTCAGCCCTAACCTGCAGCTGGCTAGGATTTTGCTCGAACTTTACCGGATTATCATAGGGCGGATTCTGGGATTTCTATTGATACGTCTCCACTTGGAGTTGTTTCCTAGTAATCCTGTCCTGGTTTGGTACGTCTTTCTTCTTCTTCCCCTGTTTACCTTTATTTGTTCTGGAGTTCGTGGGGCCCTAGTGGTTATTGTTTGTCCCTTCTTTCCCACTTTTTTGGCTAGAATTTTGCCTTTTTATCATTCATTCTCCTTCCCTTACATTTTCTCAATCATGCGTACCTCCTCTAGGCAGTCGTCCTTCCAGTCTGCGCATAGGGGGTAGTTCTACTAAGGGATCGGACTTAGGGCAAATAGGAGGAGGGTCCGGTCGTCCTACTATTGTTGTTGATCGAGTCCCTTTAGCGAGTCCCCCTTCTCCTCATGGTGAAGGCAAGGGTAAGGTTAGTGAGATTAGGTATCCTGGAGGCTGCGCCTTGCCAGAGAGCGGTATGCAGGAATGCGGGATTATGGGCCCTAGGCAGCCAAATCGAGTGGCCTCGACTTCCCTCTGCATCCTTGTCCAAGCGTCTTGGCATTTTAATGTGCGTAAGGCCCAACTTTCTCCTAACTTCTTGGGCGTTATGGTTGGGCTGCTGGTTGTCTTCAGGGATAAAGGTCTCGGGGTACCTAGCATTGCATTTCTCTTAGACTTCTTTAGCGTGAAGGAGTCCGCAGAGGGATTTTTGTACATCGCCAAACGCTCCAATGCAGAGATGATTATTTCGGATCTCCCGTCTTCCCATAAACACTGGAAAGAATGGTATTTTTTTTGTGAGTGGTCGTAATTGGGAATATAATCCGGTGTGAGAAGACACGCTTGGTGATGACCACTGGACTACCTCGAGAACAGCCGTGAGCTTCAGTTGCTTTGTTGGGTTTAAAGTCATGAGGTTGTTTTCTAACTTTGCTTTGGTTATGCGGTCTTTAGGTGTCGCCCGACCTCATTGAGTTGAAGAGGTGAAAGAAAGTTGGCCCAGTCTTGCCATGTTTTCACGGCGATTAGATTCGGACATTGCCGAGACCTAAGGCGTGTCTCCTTCTTGGGCCCCGACGAAGGGCCCTCTGCGCTGTTATAGAAGACTTCTCATGGGGGGCCTCGGTTGTGAAGCCAGCAGGAAGAAGCTCGGCTCGGGAGGTCGAGTCGTTGGCAAAGAAGAAGAGGAGCGTTAAGCGTAGAGCTCAAGCTCCCCTCGAGAGCAGCTTAGCGATTCGGGGTAAGGCCTCGAGGTTGGGGGTGCCTTCTCGACATCGACCCGGCCCCAAGGGTGGGGTCGTGACCCGAGTTCCGGCCCGGGTCGGGCGCCCTCCATCCCGGTGGCCGGGTGTCGAGGTGGCGGGTCTGGGATTTCGCCCAGGGAGGAGCGCCGAGCTTTCTCTTGCTATTCTGCATATTTTTGCTCAGAGTCCCCTGGCACAGGACTTCAAGCATCCTTATAAGACACCGGAGGACAAGGGGAGAGGTTGCTTTGGAATCGAAGAGGAGGAGGACTCGTTGCTTGTCAATTCGGAGCTTGCAGGTAATTTGTGTCGTCCATTCTCTGCGGATGTGGATCTCGGGAGGCGGATGCCATGCGGTGAGGATGTTACGGCCCTTGTCGACGAGGAGAGAGACCTGCCGTATGTTCGGACGCCTTTATTTGTTTGTCCTATCTTTGATTTTGATTTTCCTTTACCTTTTTCTTGTTCTGGCAAGTGGCTACCTATGTGAAGAGCCTAGCGGAGAGGGCTTGTCTTTCTGAGGGGTCTGCCAGGGCGGCAGAAGCATATGAAGCTGAGGTCGCCTCCTTAACCTCGGGAGAGGCCGACTGTGAGCTCAAGTGCAACCTATCGATCGAGCTCAAGTGCAACATCCGTTTGCAGGATGGAGCGATGCATAGATCCACCTCTTTAAAGCATACCGATCGCTAAATCGCAAGCCGAGAAACAGAGAATAAAGCTAGACAGCCAGGTCGCCGCCAGAGCCGCGATAGTTTGAGATGGTTTTGATCGCCAGAGTGAGCCAAGAGGCTGTGGTTTCATGGTTGTCACGCCGATAGGTGTTTCGACAAGGAAGGTCCGCTATGTTACGACGGAAGTCACACCCAAGACCACGACTGGAATCTGTCTTCAAGAGGTCTCCAGGCCAGAGTACCTGGCCGAACGACAAATGTCGCGCTCCATGATGACCCTGCAGGCGTTGGCACTGTGGCCTGTAGCGAAAGCGCTGCACGCGAGTCGAGGGATAGCGCATGTGCACCTTAGCGGGCCTGCTGGCCTCCCTTTCGCATGTTACTACAGTCTTCCTGTGCTCGGCTTTTTGATTTTCCTTCCTGCTCCCAGAGAGGGAGGGACTGAGATGGGGAATCCCACCGATGGGGAAGATGACTCCTGGGGTGTCCTCGTTTCTAGCTTCTCGCTTCTTCCCCGGCGATCCTCGGGTCAAGGTCAGTCACTCTCCGTCTTCCGACACAGAAGCCCCTATCATTCTTCTTCATTTTGGTAGCCTTTGGCCCTTGTAATGACGATTTTGACCTTTATTAAAACTTTGATTCGTATATTCATACTCTCTGAGTCATTTTCTTTTTTTCACCCTTTTTACGGCTTCCAAATGGACTAAATCCTATGATTCTTGTCGCAAGTAAATACGCTACTTGATGGCCAGAAGTTGCCCGGTTCTTTCTGGGGTCCCAGCCCGTGTCCTCGTGGACTTAGTTACATGGTTCCTTCCGAATTTTGAGCGCGGTCTCCGTGGCACCCAGCCATGTCCCTTCGGGGTCTCCAGCTTCGTCCCTTTGACTGAAATGCCGGCCCTCTGCTCAAGCCCGTGTCTCCTGCGACTGAGCTACACAGCCTTCGAAGTCTCGAGCTCGCCTCCCATGGACCGAGCCACATGGTTCCTTCCGGCGTGTGAGCTCCGGTTCCCGTGGACCGGTTTTCATGGTTCCTTCGGCGCGAGCTCCCGTGTCTCTGGACCGAGCTAATTTGGTTCCTTTCTCTCAAGTTTCTTGAGCTCCGCGGTTCCTTTAAACTAAGCTACGCGGGCTCTTTGCTAAGCTTCGTGGGTTTTTAGTATCTGAGCTCCTGACTTTAACCGAAGGCGTGGATCTTTTTAATATCCAGTCCCTTAAGCCTTGAACTGAAGCATGCGCTTAATATTCAGCTCGAGGCTCGAATCAGCTACGTGGGTTTTTAATATCTCAGCTCGGGGCTCTAACTCAGAAGGTATATTAATATCTTCGAGTTTCGGCCTTAAACTGAAATGCGTGGGTTTTTAATATTTGTACTCATGGGCTCGGGTCCAAGCTACGTGGCACTTTGTTGAAGCCAATTTTCAAGATTCAGCCCCGGGGCTCTCGAATCGAAGCATACGTGGCGTGGTTTTTTTCGCCTCTTCCTCGAAAGTGCAAGTGGTTTAAATGCCAATCTCTGGAGAATTGGAACAGACTGCGTGGCTTCCCCAAGCGTCCAAGCTTCTTTATAAATAACAACCTTCCTTTAATGGTTCAGGCTATATCTACCTCAAATTCCTTCCTCCTCCGACGTTATTCGGTTCGCATACGAAGCTTCAGCGGTCCGATCAACACCGCATCTAAGTTTGTCGGTGGTCGTAGGTTGACGCTTGATTTCGCCGCTCGTCATTTGTCAGCTGCGCTGTTCCCCCAGTCCCGCTAGTTACGGAGCCAAGGCTGCTCCTAGCCCCGTTTATTTGATGGATTTTGGGGTCAGGTCACTTAAAGGTGACGTGCTTTGAATGCTTCAAGGTCCGCTCCTTTGGCTAAGTACCTCTCTCCTCCCCTCTTTCTCCCTTCTCTTTTCTTTTCTTCAGTGGTTTTCGCCTTGACCGGGTGTCTGTCGATCAGAATTCTCCGAGATGTGGTGAGAACGGCTTCACATTAAATTTTCTGAGATGTAGAGAACTGCTTTGCTGATTGTAATTTTCTAAGACAACTGTAATAAAAGTACAATCTTCTGGAAACGTGTGTACTTGTCTGATGTTTTTTTTTTTGTATCCTCCTCAGACCCTTCTGAGTCCCGTAGGTTTTTTACTAACCAAGCCTCCTAGATTTTTCTTTATGATTTACAAAAGTTGGTAGATCGAAAATAAGCAAAAATTGTTATTTGAGCGGAAGTAGAACTGTTGCGTTTTATTAATAAGTACAATTGAGATTTGTGGTAAAACCAGCCGAGGTGCCTCTGCAGATTCCAAAGAGTGCCTGCAGGTCTTTTCCTCCCATTCGGGAGGAGCTCATAGCTGCTGTGACCTGACACCCGTGATATGACATAGTCCTTCCCAATCAGTTCCGCCCGTGAGTAGGGTCCTTCCTCAAGGGCGTGAGCTTGAGTACCAGGTCGCCGGCTTGAAACTATTAGCCTCGACCTTCCATCATAGTACCTCGTCGCTTTTCGCTGCAATCTTTCTACGCACTCTCGAGCTCTCTCGTTTCACGCTCTTCCAGAGATCGAGGTTCAAGTGAGAGTCTCCTCGTCGCGCCCTGCACGCGAACTCGACCCTGTAGGCGACTTAACCCAACCTCAACAGCGGGCTACCGCCTGGCGCAAATGCCAATGAACTGAGTTTCTAGTCATGCAGACTGCGTGTAGTTCCTGATGCCCATAGTACTGGAGGTATTCCACCCATTTTCCCTACGGTCTTCAACTTAGTCTTCAATGCTGCCTTAAGAGTCCTTATATAAGGACTTCCTCGCTTGTCCGTTAGGACTCATGGGGATTTAGCCGGGGACGAATAGTAATACTTTGATTATGAGCCTCTACAAGAAAAGCCAATCTCTGGGTCACGAATTGTTTTCCATTATCTATCGTTGCTTTCTGGATTCCAAACCAGGATTATGGGACCGCCAACAAAGCTACACTTAGCCTCTATGACTTTTCCAAATGGCCTGGCCTCAACCCCATTTATGGCAGTCCACTCCTATTATAGCGACTTCAGATTTAATTTCCTTCCAATGGGCAAAATCAGTATGTCCAACTTCATCACAAAAGGCCAGGCTTATAATCGAGGCCGTTGGCTCACCGAGATGAGAGAGATCCATGCTCAGCAGTTCTCGTGACCGACTAGTTCAGTGGTGTTCCTCGAGCATCACACAAGAATACCTCCTCGCTTAAGGGTTTTTCAAGGCCCGAGTCTCGGAGCATGGCCGCGACCGATGCCTGCACCTCTTTAGTATGTAGTTTGCATCTTCCTTCCCATGCATTTGCAAGGAGGCACGTAAAACCCCGCTTTATAAAGGGTCCTCGCAAAAGAGCGAACTGGCCGACCTTGCTCTTACTTGTATTTCTTCTGACATCGCTGGGTAATATCCTATCCAATGTGTGGTAGTCCTATGGGATCTATCCAATGGGCAATACATTGGAGTAATCTTCATCACATTGCTCCATCAAGGTTCTGTGGAGGTGCTCGCACCAAACCATATGTCCAAATCTTCATACAATAAGCATTAGCTTCACTAGGTGTCCAAACAAATTTCTCCTCAGTCCCTGATGGTTCACCCGACCACTTTAATTCTTTCGAAAGAACCTGCAGATAATTCCTCTTAAGATAATCAACAGAGATAATCTTTTCGCTTTTCATTTAGTCATCCTTCTATCTCACTTACCACTAATCCGAGAATCGCATACCTTCAAATGACGCCCCATAGAGCGGAAGAGGCTGAGTCCAATGACGCTTCATAT
Organism: Tetrastigma voinierianum; assembly: GCA_016808115.1. NCBI lineage: Eukaryota > Viridiplantae > Streptophyta > Magnoliopsida > Vitales > Vitaceae > Tetrastigma > Tetrastigma voinierianum. Next base: position 252,918 of record JAEQBH010006378.1, read on the forward strand.
TCGACTTCGCTGTTTGGGAGAGCCCAATCAAATTCGAAAAGTGCATATTCCACGCCGATCCCATATATGTGGAGGTCAAACTGCCCGTTTCCACTTCAGCAGGATTTGCAATTTGATTCATGATAAACCTGTATCGGGAGGCCGATGCGAGTCGGGCGGTTTTAGCATCACGAGGTGAATTCCAGCTACGAAATCTTCTAAAATTCTCTCCCTCATCGTTATTCTCGCTTGTACCTAATGTCGAACTCGCTCGCCTACGTGGCCCATTTCACTACCTTTCAGAGGTTTCCGGGGTTTGTGCACATTTGCTCTTACTCCAAAGGCTCTATTGAATTTCATAAGGGCCTCAAGTATGTTCAAGTCTTCTCATGTCACCAATGCTAGAACTAGCTTTTCCATCTTTCTGGTATCTTTCCTACTCCTCTCGTGAGCCTCTACGTAATAATAGACCGGCTATCGTGTTCTATCCCGCTCCCAACCAGTGGTGGCACCTAGTCGAGAAATCGGAAACTAGCCATAGAAAGCATGAGGAGTTCTCCTCGCAGGGGCTTACCGTATCAAGTGAAGCTCAAATAGGTTTCCAGCACTATGAACGCCTCCTCATAGTGGGCATCCCATTGGTGCCTTTTTTCGTAATCATATACTCTCCACACTGGTTACTTGATCCTGATGATGTTACAATTCAAGAACTATTCTCCTCCGGACAAAAATAACTCTTTAGTACTCGAGGGAGGTCGCATACGAGCGCACGCCTGGTTTTGTCCGATCAGCCTCTATTCACAACTTTGAGTATGAAAAACCCAAGAACTTCCAAGGTGCAGACCTAGCACACTTCGGGTTTGGTTAATCATCTCTAGCCTCAGACCTAACGCCTCGGGCGGGACAATACTTATCTCCCACTCACTGACTTTCACTAGCATGTCATCTATTTGTACACCTTCCATGACGTGCTAACTGTTATCGAACATTCATTTACTAGCCTCTCGATGGCAGCTCTGGTTTTTCAACCCAAAGGCATCACCTCATAGCAATACGTCCTATCCCATACAATGGCGGAGGTCTTCTCCGTGGCGCTGGGTCCATCATCATGATCTAGCTAGCCGAGAAGGCCCCACAGCTTGGAAGAGCCGTGGCCAGAGTCAAGGCCTACTACAGGTCTGACACAAGGTGGTGGAAAGCCTGTCCTTCAAGTGCTCCTGCTGATCGCCAAGAAAATCAATTTGAGTCAACAATACCATTTACTTGAACAGAACTATGTTACTGTACCACTGTGGTAATTCTACTTCCTAACATCTCGAGGAGGTTTGTCGACCTCTCTCGTCGACGCCTTCTCAAAGCTTCTTCTTTCCTCGCCGCCGGCTCGACCATTTCCCAAGGGGAGGATGATAATTAGCTTCAGGTCAATTCCTCCCATATGTTCTCTCTTACCTAAGTTTAACACTTCCACATTTTATTTTAAAAAGTGGATGAGAAGGTCTCCGACGCCTTCTATGAAGCTCTCTCTGATTGGCGTGCAGCTGTGGTTCCACTGGCCGTCAGACCGTTCCAAATTTTCCAGGGTGTTGGTTGGGTGTCCAGTTCGTCTCTCATATCGAGCTCATCCGCGTGGACGTTGTCAACTCGCTTCGCTTCATCGACGCCTGGGCAAGACTCCCGGGTAATCCGCCGGTCTCTGCCTTTCCTACCCCATTTTATGTAGAATTCACTACCATAAGACAGAGGAGGGGACGGCCCTTATGGCATTGAGGGAAGGGGCTCACCCAAGAATACATGTCAGAGCACCAATGGGGCTTCCATGATGAGGAAGGAATTTTGTCGTTGTCAGGTCTCGCATGGGGTCTCCCTAGAGTGAGCACCATCACCGACCTAAGGGTAGTACTTTCTCCGAATAACCCTTTAAGTGGGCAAGCATCGCTTTCAAATTTTCTCTCTTCGATGCCCATTTTGTCAAAATGTCGACGCCAAGATGATGTCGGGTCGAGCCTCTGCTATCGACAGACTCGTGGATCGTTTTATCACAATGACGGCCCTTATTACCAACGGGTCATCCTAGGGGTGTTGGCAAAATCTATAGGTCGTTGTTCGGTAGCGTTACGGGTGGTATTCAACCGAGGGATCTCGACACGACCGCACCTCAGTGCCCTCCGATCTAAAGCCAAGTGGGCCTCTCACTAATCGACTCCCCACTCAACCCCGTAAATCACATCTCTCATAGAGGCGGCGCCGAGTAAATACCGATGAGGTGGTGAGGAGGTGTCTGGTTCGATCTTCTGAGCCATGTAATCCATTAAGATGTCCACGCCGAATCGAATTGATTTTTTTCAATTGGAGAATACAAATATCTATCCGGCGCCCGTGATCTCTATGGAAGCTCTAATATTTTGGCCGCGTCTTCTTTCGCCGGGTCCGTCTTCATTTGGAGATGGCGAAACTAAGAACTCTCTCATGTCAGACGTATAAGACTCGAGAGATACCGAGGCCGTGGTGAACCACCGAGGTGGATATCACACGTAGCTTAGGCCGCCTGGGGCGGATCCAAGCGGTCCCCCACGCTACCTCTTCTGAGATCGATCTTGTCTTCGCTCTCCATGGGGACTCCGCCGTCTCTTCGCCTCAGGCTTCAACCCGCTTTCTCATCCTCGCTCCTTTCACAAAAGCTTCCCGCCAAGACAAGGGCCTCTCGCTGGACATGTACTTTTCGCCAAGTGAAAAATTTCTACTATGTCGCTATGCTCCTTCGAGATGGAGAACATTAGGTCTTTGGATCGTATGCCTAACCCAGCTTATAAAGGCAAGGATTTTACGAATTTTTCATCCGGATGTCCAACTTTCTAGTGACTCCGAAAGTCAACCTCCTCGACGAGTACCCTCGTGTTTTCGAGGGCTTGCTTACCAAGTAAAGGTGTGGTAGTCCTATCGTGACGCCTCTTTGTATTCTGGCGAAGTGGGATACGAAACAACAGGTGGAGTTCTCTGCGATGAGACTAAGGTTACGGACCCCGTTGAACCGCTGCTAAGGTCGAGCCTTAAGAGTGTATGGCAAAGGCTCCGCATGTCACGGTCTCGTAATTCCATGTAGCCCCATTTAGTTCAGAGGTGTCGAGGTGGTTTACTGGTCCTTCACTCCATCGAAAGCTTCATCACTGCAGATTCTGGGAATCTGGTCGAGAGGGAAGTGGATCCCTACAGCAAACCAGATTCGCTTTATCATTACGCCCACTGCAGACCCGTGGCCTCGAACTCCACCGCCTCTCATGGTCAGGCTCTGTCGGGATATCCCGGAACCGCTACTCCCAAGATCGCCTCATCTTCTTTCCTCTCTCCCCTCGACCCAGGCTCCACCCTTCACCTCCATCGCCCCCCACTGCTGCTCCTTTGTTTCACTGCCTCCGGCAATGCTGGGGATTGTTCCTCTAGTCAAGCTATTTTCCCTCTTCCACATCAATTTTTGAGAGCGCCGAGGTGTTATTGTTCCTCCCGTGGTATGGTATCGCGGCCTCCACAGCTTCTGCTCCCATCCCGTGGTCACGCAGACTCGTCTCGTTAAGTCTCCAACTCCTTAAGCAGCATCGATCGATTTGTGACTGAGAGCCTCCATCTCATCAAGTAGCGCCGTGAGAGCTCAGAACGCCTCGTCAAGCAGTAACTCGAGATACCGGCCCATTGGTCTTTATGCCCTGGATTGGGCATGACTTTGCTCATGTTTTGAGTTGATACCATCAATCGCTAAGAAATCGCTTTATTTCAGAAGGAAACAATCGCTCTACGACTCCGCCAAACCGAAGGTGCTTCATCATATCATCGAGGTCGTAGGAGTTACTGGCCTATATGTCACTGATCACCGACACCGCAACCCGCAATGAACGTAGATGGTCCGTAAGGATGACCGCCGCCTTCCATGCCGTGTCGCTTCACCAGCGAAAGAATTTAACCTCAAGCGCGACAATAAGATCGCAGACTTTGCATGGGTGGGATTGCTCAAGTATTTATGGTAATGATCATGTGATGACTTTCCTACTGAATGTGATACACGCCCCCCTTACCGGGTGGGGGATCTTTTCTTCCTCTTATCACAATCGAATATTTGGAGGATACCAGAAGGCCAGAATCATGGGGATCCTTCTTTCTTAATTGCATCGGTCGCCGAATATGGAGGCTTTCTTACGGCTTATCGTGCACTAACGAATGGCCCGGTCACCGCCCGCCCATCACGAAGCCAATTCTCGGGCTCCGTTCCCCGGGAGAACTGTGGACATTGTTACGGGTCAAGTCTCCTCGCGCGAGGCTGTCACTCCATAGAGGCTGGTTAGCTCGTCATGTCACCCCTAGGGCCTGGTGTTCTAGCCCACTTCGCTTTTATTTTAGGCACCATCAATACTTATATAGTATCAGGAAGTTTCTCCCATATCCGATGTGCGATGTGACAATCATTTTCTTATTTGAATATTTCCAATACAAGAACTTCTTTCTTTAAGCTTTTTAACCTTATATTAGGCGTTGGTCACATCCCAGATGCTCAATTTGATGTCAAACATCCACGAATAACACCCTTTATGCGTAAACATATCTACGCATGTCCCATGGGGACAAGGGACTAATCAGATAAACACTTTACGGCCAATCTGAATGCACTCACATCAAGCTCGAAAGGCCGAACACGCCTTAACTGTGGGTCCGTTGACAACTCATTAACTCAGAATATTTTCTGGATGTCGGGTAACCCGACACCACTAATAAAATCGCAGCTCCTTGTGCGGTGCTCTACCCAAAATACAACATGTCCCAACATTTTACACGACCACACAACCATCGCAGTAGCAAAATTACCATCAGCCAAAAAGCATCCATACTCACAAAATATATCAACTATATAGCAATAGTTCAAGAGTTATTATATTACTCTTTACCAAAACATATATCAAAATTTAGAGTTTTAATATATGTTATACAAAATGAATACCAAAGCCACAATCCTGCTTTCTTCTAAAACGCGGTCTCTAGTGAGCGTCGTCCTCCCGTACCTCTCTATACCTAAAGTAATGATCCTCGATGTGCGAGCAATGCCTAGTGAGTAATAATTTCCTTGCCACGGTTACTCCCCCCAAGGCACATGGGTCACATAGGGAAACAATCTACACCGCCAAATACACGATCCTACTCAATGTCACGCCCAATCCCACGCCCCGAGCCTCCACTAACTCCTCACACACGCCTGCGCCAACGCGAAAAAACATCAAGCTTTCAAAACAAAAGGTTTTTGTTCTCTAAAACTTACTACCACTCTCAGAACATATTAGACTACCCGAGGCGAATCAGCTTGATAATTTTTCCAACAATCATGGCCCACCTCCGAGATGAAACCTGTCGGATTCACTCTCCAAGGCAATTTAAAATCTCAAATTTTCAACCATTTCTTACTTTTTCTTCAATTTCCTTTCATGTCATGCAGGTACTCACACTCACCATCTAAGGCTCTCGCATATCAATGCATTATGCCAATTTAAACAATCTACGCTAATATATTTGAGAAGGTACATATTAACACAATTAATCACATAAATCACATATTCAATTCACAACAACAACACCAAAATTAGCCTGGCTACGCTAATTAACCAATCAAGCAATTCATTTTGAATCACCCACACCACATAACAACCACGCGAACAACGAAACCTCTGGCCAAGACCGCTCATGGCCACACAACGGATTTTCCACTTGGCTCAGATTTGGTGACCGACAACACTACAATTCGCGCCTCAACAAATCCACATCCATTAAAACGACTCTAACTAAAGAATAAAAACCAAGTAGCAAAGATCCCTACCTCGGGAGCTGCTTCCTAACTCCACCAAATCTGGCCCACGCATGCCTCTCGCAGATAGACCACTTCTGCTTCTTGGTTCACGGTAACCGACTGCATTTAACGCCGGAAATTTCTAGAGAGAAGTCACTCTTTCTCTCTAAAATCTGAATCTCCTCACTCACTGCACGCATTTGTTCTTCAATCAAGCAATAAAACTATTTCTCGTTTATTCATTAAACTTTCCAAAAATTCCATCATCAGTTCCTTTAATTTATTTTATTACGCTTAATCTGCTCATTCATCTCCATCATCTCACTAATCATGCAACACGTTATTACACGCATAATGAAGTGTTTTAATTCATTGCATCACATTGCCTTTCATAAGTCGCTTTACTGTACACCCGATACCCTACAGCTGGAAATCAGGAATTCGATCAGTTCTGAATCTAAACGAATGACGCTTGCATTTATTTCATGGTGACGGCCCCAACTACGTTCGCTTTGCCATCCGAAGAGATCTAAAATTCCGCATTTACCGAATTACCATTTTACAATTTTTCAAAAAATTCGAATTTTCCTGGGTTTTATACGAGGACCGGCTCTGATACCATTTATAACGATCATGTCGAATCATATAGATATTATCTACTTCTAACCTAGGGGGGGCCTCACAATTTTAAAACACATTTATTAGGTTGAGCGAAGCACTGGGCCTTCGGGTTTATCACAATCATCTTCTTGTTTGAATCTTTCCAATACAAGAGCTTCTTTCTTTAAGCTTTTTGACCTTATATTGGCGTGGGTTTTCTGACCAAATCGTCGATCCTAGATGTTTGAATTTGGGGTGTTCTTTTTTTCTTTGACATTTTGCAGTCATTTTGGTCCCCTCCATCCTCTCCAAATCGTGTTGGATTTGGGTTCTTTAACTGTTGACACTTTTCGTTAACTTTATCCTTATCCATACGCCAGCGGTTTTCATCGTTTTGGTGTGCTGTTGGATGCTAATTTGATGAATGACCTGACCATCCATTTCAATTTCCAGGTGCGTTTGATTTTGATTTTTTATCTTTTGTCTCGCTTAGGAAGAATACTTGTGGAAGGAACCGCCACTTTAATTTCCTGAATTTATGTGAATTAACAAAAAATATATAGTTTTTATTTTTTTGGACATTCCCTCCACAATTATTTAGAGGTTCATCTCGCTTCATGTCATGCCCTTTCTACCTTTTCACTTTCCAAAAGGAACGCAATTTGCTTTTTGGTTCATGATTTTTAGGATTTTTTTTTTGTTTTTGAGCACGGATAACTTTGAAAACTTGTTTTGTTCCCATTTTTATGTTCTACATGTTTTCAAAACCCCTTGATGAGAATGAAAGAATAAATTATCCGCTTCAAATGTCAATTGGGCTATTACAAGAGTAAGGGTCAAGAAGTTTCAAGAGGCACTAAATGAACTTATAAAATAGTTCATTGAGCAAACTAACATTATGCAAGAGTTCAAGCCGTCAAGTCTTTCATAATTAGAGCAACAAATAAATCTAAAATCATAAATATCATAAGTGCTATTTGATAAATGATCATCCACAATAAATTTGAATTAATTAAGCTTTCACGAATCTGAACGTACTAAATACTCTTGTGAGGTTTTTCTTCTTTTTCGTTGGCGCGAACTGAATACCACAAGAATCATCAGAACGTTAAATCCTACGCTCGATTCTCTTCCATAATCAAGGGAAGTGGGTTTATGTCATTTTACTCGTTTTTACGCTATTTGGGAGGATAATCATGCATGGATGTGCTATACTATACACAAATTTTGATTTAATATACCAGTTCACGGCCATTTTCAAATGTGTTTAGCGTCTTATATAATCCGCATCGTCAGCTTTGATCTCTCTACAACCACGAGAAAGCATGCGGGGTTCACATCACCCCTATTTTTAGATCATATTGAAATAATGTTCTTTCATTTTCAAAAAAAAAAAGAGAAAAGAACAATTTACTAAAAAAAAAAAAACCATACATGGCCAATATTTACTTTTTCTCATTTATAAACATCATTCTAATTAAATAACATTATTTTGAGAGAGAAAAAATTTATCTATACAAAAAATTGAGAAACTTGTGTTTCAATTTATTGATTTAAGAGTTATTACAAAAAAATTAAAAACAAAAATGTCTTGCTCATCAGAAATTTTTATAAAATAATTTTCATATTTAAAGACGATAAGAATTTATATACCACTCGATAAATTATACATATAAATCTTAATGTCTTAAGTATTACAGTAATAAATAATACCAAAATAATATTTATAATTTATTACTTAAGTAGTATTATACCAAAAATAATTATTTTATATCCAATCATACTAAAACTTGTATTTTATATTTTTCATACATCCTTTAGCATTATTCCCAAATTTTCCTGGGGTAATGCATTTTATACAAAAAGCAAAATGAATACAAAATCTACTTGTAATGAATGCTAGAAGACAGATGTGACTGGGGTGATCCAAATATAAAATACGTGGGTAGTTGGTTAATCACTGTTTAACTCCTACTCACATATATGAGGAAATAATAGGAATTAGAAACCCTATATTTTAAAAAAAAAAAAAAAAGAAAATCTACTCAACTTCGTTTGACGAGGTGTAAGCCTGTGTCGTATAAAAGGGCTTATTTAAAAAATAATATTTAAAATACGATTGTTTAAAAAAGTATTTTTAATTCTGTAACAGTATTTACTAATTAAAAAAAATAGTTAAAAATCTTATTTTGAAGAAACGATTTCTTTAATATTTTAATACCCTTTTAATATAGTTTTTTTGAAAATACGATTTTTTTTTCTCGATTTATTTCTTTAATCTAGAAATCGTCTTTACCAAAGACGATTTCTTCAATCCATTGAAATGGGGAAAGATGATAGAAATTACAAAAAATGAAAGAAGAAGAAAATGAATTAGATACAAAGAAGAGACACTGAAGTGGGTAAGAGATGATGTGTGATGAGGACAAACTAGAAAAAGGCAGTGGATGACATAACTCTTAGGCTAGGCTGTGAAGAAAAGGGAGCGATTGAGGGTAAGGGGTTGTGAGATTTCATTAAAATTTTAATAATATAAAAAATGATTCTCTTAAAGTTTAAAATTAGTTTTTACTTACAAAAACATTATTTTATGAATTGAAAAACTGATTTTAAATTAATTTGTAAAATAAAAATAATGAAAAAAAATTATTTCATAAACTTACGTAAGCATTTTTTTTAAAATATAAAATCAAAAAATAAAATTTTAAATGATAAAATTTATAAATTAATATTTTGTTTAATATCAAATACTAAATATAAATATATAGTTGCCAAAAGAATACAATATGCCATATATATATATATATATATATATATATATATATATATATATTTAAATATGATTATTTATAAATATTTTGTCATGATAACTATATTTATCCTGTATTAAATTTATCAAATAAAATTAACTAATAAATTTTATAATACTTAAAATCTTATCTATTAAAGTTGAAATTTTTATTCAAAAATCGTTTACTGAATAATAACTTAATTTATTATTCAATAAATTAATCATATTTGTTGGTTTACATATGATTATGATTTCATTTTAAATTAATTGATGTTCCAAATCTTATCTTTTAAAGTTAAACTTTTATTCAAAAATCATTTATTAAATAATTAGAAATTTAATGCGCGGAGTTAGTCGCCCAGTTTCGGGTTAAGCGAATTCAGACGATAGGCCAAAATAGGTTGGACTAATCTGACTAATTTCCATGCGGGATAGTTTTAGACCGAGACCCCTACCAGTTCTGCAGGTAAAATGAAATTAAAAACGCCCAAAAAATGTTAAAAATTAATTTCTAATTTATTGTGCTTGAGAATAAAAATAAACAAATATAAAAATATATAATAATAATAATTAATATATAAAATGATTGAGTTTAAAACGATATAACAATGATAAACAAACTTAAATAAATAAATAATGTATATATTTGTTATAACAAGTAGTATCCAATGCTTGGATTAAATAATACAAAAACAATAAAATAACAACTTAATAACATATCTAAGAAAAACAATTTTAGAGTATCAAATGAAATCTTATGTGTTTAATCTTCATTCTCATATCCATTATATACAATAAAAACACGTGATTCCACATTAAAAATATGCATATCCTACATACTGGTTAAGTTATCGTAAATCTGATAATTAGTTAGAATATTAAACGTAAATTTTAAGTTTTATGTTTGGAATAAAAAATATTTTCCAAAAATGCATATCAACCTTATAATAATGAAATATCATATTTGTTTGAAAATCGTCTTTTACTAAAGATATAATCATATTAGAAATAAAATTAGTATATATTTTGGTAATTATTTTAAAATAACATTATTTTATTATTAACAATAGTTTAAGTAATAAATTATTTAAAATATCTGATAATTTAGTTGTGTTAAATTTAATTTGCAAACTAGTACCAGCTTCATTTTTATAAAAAAAAACATATGATTGAATAAAATTTAAAGAATAAATAAAAAAATGAAATTGTAAATATTTAAAAGGATTAATGAGATAAATAAAAATATATTTTAATATTAAAGCTATAATTTATTAATTCTAAATTTTTCATAAAAGATTTTTAAATATTAAATTATCATATAAATTCATATCAAATATATATATTTAGAAATTCAAAATAAAATAGTTAAAACAACAAAGTTTAATGTATTAATCATATATTATAATAATTGTTATTTTTAAAACCCCTATACTTCAAAAAAGATAGTAAAAATATCAAATTTTATAAATGAATACTTGAAAATCTTAACTACTTAAAAAATTAAATAAAAAATGTGGGTCAATCGGATTAATCGGGCTAACTCGGGTCAAACCCACATGGGTCACTAGCCAAAATGAGTCGGGCCAAATTGGTCCGGTTTTATTCGGGTCTTAATTTATTATTTAATAAATAAAATGTGTTATAGTTAAATTTTAATTAAAGAATAGTATTTAAGTTTATTTATTCAAAAATTAAAATAAAACATAATTATTTATACATATAATTATTTATTAAAAAATAAAGTGATTATAAGTTTGTTTATGATTTTTTTTAATAAATTTCACCTAATAAATTAATAATAGTTGTTTATAAGTAGAAAAAATAATGAATGATAACCATCAAAATGTTTATATTTTTTTATATTAATATCTTATTTGATGAATAATATTAATTTTAATATCAAATAGTAAATATATATTTTTAAATATTATTATTTATAAATACTATATCATAATTGATATAATTATTTTATATAATAAATTTTATAAGAAAACAAATTAATTTTATAATATATATATATATATATATATATGTATATATATATATATATATATATATATATATATATATGTCATGTGTGTGTGTGTGTGTGTGTGTGTGTGTGTTTGATTGAAGCAATAAAATGGTGTATCATTAAAATATGAAAAATATAAGATAAATATAAAAGTATATTTATAATAATATACATAATTTAAAATAATTTTTTTTAAAAGATAATCTAAAATATTGATATGTTTTTAACAAATAAATTTAAAATGTTCTTAATCTTGATAAATATAATTTCATTGATATTAACATTAACATTTTTTAAACATCCCATGTTATAATATTTTAATAATTGATTAAAAATATAATGATTATTATCAATTATAAAAAATTGTTAACTCATTGAAATAGTGTTTTGAAATCAAGGATATGAAACTTTTAAATCATTAAAAATGAAACTTTTAGATTGATCAGGTAAATCATTTAGAAAAGATGACTTTTAGTGATTGAAGAAATTGTAGCAACGATTTTAAATATTAACATCAAATGAAGAAAATAGTATTTTCTGAATAATTATAACAAAAATAAATTGGTAAAAATTGTGTTTTGAAAGACGATATGTTAGAGGACACAATGTAAGTGAAGAATATTTAAGATATGTTGAATAAATCGTCTTTTAAAAAATGATTTCTAAATTGATTAAAGAAATCATCTTATTAAAAAGCGAGAAATCATTTTTTCAGCAAACGATATTGAAGCTCTTAATTGATTCGAAAAAATTGTTTTTTCAAAAAACGATATTAAAATATTAAAAAAATCGTTTCATGAAAATATGATTTTTAACTATCTATTTTTTAATTAATAAAAATATTTTTTTAAACATCATATTTTATATATTATTTTTTAAATAAGCGGTACATACATGGAAAACCCCGTATAAAATGTCGTATAAAACCACGTAAGATGCAGCCTGGAATCTGTTATTTTTATTTTTATATTCAAAATAATTAAGTTCACGAGTTATTCAATCAGTCAGTCAGTTAGGCTAGTGGCGACCCCCCACTTGGTGCACTCAAAACTTTAGCATGATGGTCACCCTTTAATTATTTAACGTGCAATTATTACAACCCTTCTTTATTAAATTAAAATGCTCATTTCTATATATATATATATATATGTATTTATTTTTCAGTTGAAACATTTGTAAATATTGATGCCCTATGTCACGTCACTGACTACTAAATAGTGGTGGCAGTTTGTAAGAAAGGAAGAAATGGGGTGGGTGAAATACTAAATACTGAATACTGCAAAAGTAAAGTGTGAACGAGGTTGAGAGGAAAGAGGGCCCCCCCATGCTGGACATCATTTTTGTGGGTAATAGATGGTGGAGTATAAGGCTTGTGTTTTGGATGTTGAAGGAAAGCAAACATATGGGGTTTGTTTCTAGGTGACGTGCCATTGTAGTTATAAAATATGAAGAATCCATAGTTGGTTGCAAAATTTTGAATTAAATTAATTTCACTAAACTAGTAAATGGTTCAAAATTATTGAAATTGAAGAATGTTTTTGAGTATGAAAAGCCAAAATTATTGGATAGAAATATATAGAATTTAGAATTTTAGGACCTTTTTTTAAAACTATTTTGAAAATAGTTTTTGAAAACATAAAAAAAAAAAAGTTATTTGAAAGCTTTTTTTTTGTTTTTAAAATCTAGTGTTTATTCTGTTTTATTTTAATATTTTAAGGAAAAATAATAATTTAGGAATCAAATATGTTTTTCTTGTATTTATTATTTTTTTAGAGTTAAAAATAATTTTAAAAAACAGTAAATAAACATATCCTTAATTTTTAGTTTCCTTCTTTCATCGGTAATAAAGGAAACTCACTCCAATTTGTTGGAGTAGCGGTAAAATATTTTTGATGATAATTTGATAAACTTTTAATGATAGACAGAGAATACGAATTTCTTTAAACGAAATTGTGGACCACAACGAAATTATGAATTCCACACTACTCAATTGTTTCTTCCAAGGGGAAAGATGACACTGCTTGACGAGTGGACATAGCCAAATTTTATGAAGATATATAATATGACACAATATTTATAAGAATTAGGGGTGAACATATTAAAAGTATAATTGATTAAAGTAGCTTATAAAATTTTCAGCGTGACATAGACAGGGTAACGTAGGGAGATAGAGAATATAATACAAATTACAAATGTTGTTTGAAGGTTTTTAAGAGGCAAAAACAAACAGAATGAATGGATATTTTGTTGTTGGCCTCTTGGGAATGGGAGAGAAGTGGAAATGTTGCCACTGATTGTACCGATTTTTAGGCTCTTTGGGACTGGAAGAAGCAGAGGATGTGGCGAAAATACATCATTTTGCAGGCTCTTTGAGATGGTGAGGGGTGAACACTTTTTTTTTAAATCAGAGGCGAACAGAACACTAGAGAAGTTTGCATTCAATTAAATTTATTAACATGTAGTTAAGGAAATTGGAAGGTTGAAATCATAATCGCTTGGCATTTTCCTAGTCCGTGACCCCTATACTTGTAAATAGAATCCTAACGTCGGTGTTGATATTATATTTTTTCACTTGTCAAATCCAAATCATTCAAGAACGTTACGTCATATTGGTGACAAATAATGTTCAGGCATTCAGATAGAAGAATTATTTCAGGGGCAAGAATTATTAATAGATTAAACAGAAAAAGAAAATGATGCTGAGTAGACGGAGTGGATGGATTGGATATCTTCCTTATAAATTTATTTATAAAAAACAAAACTAATTCAAAAAAAGTTTTTTAATTTATGAATCGTTTTTCATTTTAGGGCAGTAAGACTTATTCAAGTGCTTATAAAAATGGAAAAAGACCTCATTATTTTTCTTCGGGAAAATTATGTTATATGATCCATTTCAATTTATTTGATAATTTAGGAACAAAATACCTAAAGCCAGTGTCCAGTGTCCTGATTTCAAACTATTTTATAAAAATTGAAATGTGATCGCGATAAGTGCTTGGAGCCGATACCAGTATGTCTTTGAATTATGATCTTGTCACACCCAGGTTTATTGAGATTATATCTTACAGCTTTTTATGAGATATTTTTTAAGGACATCTGACATCAGTTTTAGGTCTTTTAATTTTATTTAAAAAAAAAGATAAATTTATTGATTTATATTATTAATATAATGGGTAAATCATGTCGAAAATTATTAATAACAGAGTATGCCTTGATATTTAGGTTAATAACGAAAATATTGACTTATCTTACATATGTTGATGATGAAATGTCTAAAATCTGCAAAATTTTAGATGTAAATCTTAAGTAAATTTTACATGATGATTATATAGGATCAAACTTTATTATTTTAATTTAATATCGTCTGGCCGTAAGAAAATCAGCGCCCCATTGATATAACATCCATCATGATAAATCGATGATAAGCAGCATTATAACGGTCGGTAATAAAAATTAAGTATCGTATAAACGGCGGAAAAAAAAAAAAAAAAAAAAAAAAAAAAAAAAACAAACCAAATCAACTAGAAGAAATCATTTTATTGGAAAAAAAAACATCACCTCTCCTGTCTAACAAAGGACTTGAAAAATATAACAGAGGGAGCCGCGTTAGTGGTTTCAAATAAATTAAAATGTGACACATAACATAATTTCCCATTTTTCTTCTTTGAAAGTTGAGTTAAGGGTGTGATATTTCTTCTTTGAAAGTGGGGTCAGGGGTGTGATAGAACAACCATTTCAAGTCGTTTGAAGCCAAAAATGGGCCTTTGTAAATAGCCCACTTGCTAACAGGCCTGCCTTTTCACCTTCATAGTGTACACTTGGACCATGTTCATTTAGGCCCACCCAAATCCAAGCCATTGCATCATTTCTGTTGATTTTTTTTTTATTTCTTTTTACATGATTATAATATTATATTTTCATAGGGATTCGATCCGAAACCTTTCATAAATCAATTCTACCTTTTTACCACTTAAATCAAACCTCGACAACTCTTGGACCTTCTTATTGATATGATTATATCATAGATTAATTGAATTACATTAAGATTTGAAAGATGATTTGAATTTTATTAGAAAAGTCACTTAAAGAGTTCACTCTTCAAAAAAAAAAGAAAAAAAAGAAAAGAAGAGTCCATTAGATATTTAAAAGAGTTTATGAAAATAACTTTTAAATGTTTAGATAATTATTTAAAGCGATAATTGGATTAACATTTGATAAGTATTTTTTTGTTAGAATAACCTATTTAAAAAAAAATCATAGCAAACACAATAATTCTTTGTAGAATTGTTTCTAATAAAAATATTCCAAATTAAAGAAATGGTGCAATTATATTTATGCCACAACAGCACGATCCATTTGAAGGCATTACTTTCAAGTTTGGTCTTGCCAAAACCATCAACATACCATATTTTAGACATAGACAAGTCCCATTCCTTTTTTTTTTTTGAAATAGAAATTTTATTAATTTGAAATAACGTAATACATCTGTTGAGACATAAGTCGGAGTCGCGCAAAAACAACCCAAGCGTGCAGCATTTAGGTTAATACTTAGCTAACATGATTCGATACAAAGGCGTATATATTTTGAGAATTTTATGATGACTAAAATTACTTAAGATTGAAATCTTGCATAACGTATTGGCGATCGCCATTTAGAATTATGTATGCATCGATCAAATATGTTTCTTATATGAATACAGCTTAAAAAGCAGCTGAAATGCGCTGTTGTAACAAAATGCGACCTGAAAGCAATAGCGATACGCGATAAAGCAGCGGCAAAAACATAAAATAAAAAACAAAATAAATAAGAAATTTATGTGTAATGATCACTTTATTGTGTAAGGAAATGAAAGAATGGGATGCAAAAGGGAGTTTTAGGCAAAAATAACCTAAAAATCACATCTCCTTGCTTCATGGAAAGGAGTTATAACTGAATAAGATGAGAGAAAATGTTGAGAGGGACAATTAGGGTTTTTTTTAGTCCAATTATTTTTATTAATTTTAGAAATCTTGATATTGGTTTTTTCCAATAGTTTTATGTTTTAAGAAAAATAATTTTGTGATTATTTAGTAATACATAAGATATAAACATATAGTAAATGATTGAAATGTAGAAATTGAAAACGAGAATCAGGATTAATAAGCATGTGAATCGGTTAGAAATCTACCCAGCGTTTTAATAGATTGGCCTACATGTTTGATATAACTATTATGAGCATATCTATGACTTAGTTTGCGGCATGTGATGATCTAATTGTTTGAATTTTTGTTTTTAATCGGATATCTTTGTTCTCTGAATCATTGCTTTCAAAAAAAAAAAAAAAAAAAAAAAACGATCGTGTATAATGATGAAAAGCAAAATATCATGTCAAGTGTGTGTCCCTACTATGTTCTATACAAGATATGTATTATCTGTAAAGCGCAAGAAACTTGACTAAATCACAAAAAAATAAATAAAAACCTAGGTCTTAGTGGAATAACCAATTTTTGAAAGAAAATTATGGAAAGAGGTGTAGAGGGATGGATGCTTTCAGGTTAAGAATGTACAAAAAAAAAATCACCACTTCTTACTTAAAGAAAAGAGACTTATAGGAAAAAAAAAATTTAAAGAAAATGAGATTGGGGTTTATAAGCCTTTTCAATAATTTAATATCTTTTTATTACACTTTAATTTCAAGGGAGTAAAATATCCCCCATTGGGCTTGAACCTAGGACCCCCCTCTACCACTTGAGCGGCATGATTGGCTCCAATAGTTTATTGTTAAGATAATGTTTTCAAATGAAGTGATTTATCATAAGTGTTTTTTGTCCAATATTTTTACAAAAAGTACTTTTACCATAATATGAAAATGTGATTTCAATTGTGTTTTTTAATAATATATGGCATAAATGTATAAATATATTTAATATTAGTAAATTACTAGAAAGGGCAATCATTATACAAAAAAAAATATTATAATAAATAAAACATATATATTTCAAAAAAAATTATTTTATGATTATAAGAAAATTTCAAAAAATAAGGAACACTTTAAAGAAGCACCGTGAAAACTGAAACGGGAGTTTCATATTAAAGTAATTCATTTTTAGAAAAAGAATGAAAGATTTCTTTTAAAAATATTTATAAAATAAGTATTTTTGTTTTTTAAAATTGTATTCACCAATTACGGCTTTTAAGACAAATTTAAAACTTTATTTATCAACTGCGGTTTTAAGGTTAATCTAGTTTTATGAATATTTTGAAAACAAGTTTATATGTGTATTTTTTTTTTAAATAAATTATTTTTACTTTAAACTCTTGAAACGGGCTATAACATTTAAAAGTAAAACCTCTGGTTCATGTTGCCATATACCACCATTCTCTATTAGTTATGGGTTAAGTACAAATCAGGAAAAAAAGGAAAAAAGGAGGCCCAACTACATAACCCATTCATGCACTGGTTCAATTTGATCCAAATTTGTTGGGGGCCCAAACTCTCAGCTTTTATTGTACCAATTTAAAGGGCCCACAAAGTACTATCTTATATTGTAGATTAATTGAACTCACAAGAAAGGATTTGGGTCTTTTAAGAAAAAAAGTTAAAAATAAAAGAAAACATTGGACATCACTTGGGAGTTTTGACTCAGTGGTTAATGTGGATCATGGACTGGCAGGGCATACGGTCATGAGCCACGCCAAACGAAAATGCTATAATTGGGGTGACCCGGTCGATCGGCTTGTGACCCAGATTGCGGCAGAGACCTAGATATCCTCCCTTGAGTCGGAGGAGTGGGCATATTCCGCACGTCATCTCTCTAATTGGAACTTTATTATGAATCTTTGTCGGGTGGTCCAGAAGAGAATATACCTTAAATTTCGCAGATCATCTTATTTCTAATATCACTGGGGTGAATAAAGCGCTCTCGGGATCCTCCATTCGGAAATGTATTATTTAAAAAGGGAATAAGCGATCTCACGACAGCGAGATATGGGCCACCTTCTCCTTAGGTTGGGAGGAAATCGCGTACTTTAGCAGCGGATCGGCACCTCTATGTTAAGAAGGTCGTCGCGTAAAATAAGGTAGGAGATTGAGGCGAAGGATCGAATTTTCTTAAAGTGGCCTAACTTAAGCATGGAGGAGCGTGAGGGCCTCCTTATGTTTTCTTGTTTTGTTTTTGCAGTTATTCTGAGACATGTGTATGTTCCAGACCGATCAAATAGGCTTAGAAGATTACGGAGACTACGATTGAGCGCGGAGTACATGGAAGCGCCAAGCGAGGAAATCTTAGAGCAATACGAGCTACTTGGGTTCATTACGGCTCTCAAGTGATCTTTCCCTTTAACTGAAATTTTTGGTAGTTCCAGTTGTCCCCTTGGACTTTTCAGGTGCATCACCATGGCCCAGCAACCCGGGTGAACCAACGTTGAAGATCGGTTTCTCAGTTGGCGTCGAGAGATGGAGGTGGCTCAAGAGGAGCGAGGCTAGATAGATGGCAGTGCACGTGAGCATGAACCGCACAACAAGAAGGAAACGAGCGGCTTACGGACCGTTGGAGACCAGCAAGGCGAAAAACCTATAAGAAATACGACATGTGCCCCTAACCCGGGCTAATAGAGGCGAAGGCCCGCCCTGCTGGCCATAGTAATCCACTAGCCCAGGGGATGAAGCCGGGGATTGGCATCTTGAGATAGCTCTCAGCTCCCACTGTCTCACTCACCACCACGAGCAATCGCGGCCAGAGTCGAGAAGAGACCTTCCTCCGCCATTCCAGTCGGGCTATTAGTGGCACATGTCGCCGGATGCGAAGAGAGACTAGCAGGGACAGACCCCATTTGGGTGGCCTGAGCATCACTCTTACCCGATTAGAGTGTGGCCCCAGTTTAAACCTATGGTACCCGGATTCGGGGTGACCCCGCCCACACGCGTGCCTCCTTGGTGGGGCGCGCGACAATGCTATCTTCCCTTAGGCCGGCATATTTTGGATTCAAGTCTCCTCAGCGGTTCGTCATCTGGCGGATTTGCCATGTACCACTGACTCCTCGATCTGGCTATGATCATATGTTGCGCTAACGAGGCCATGATCATGCGCGAAGGGAACAATTGACTTCTATGGTATTCGGCTAGCACGAAAGGTCAGCTGCGGCACGGTTCACAAACTTCCAAGAGGTCTCTGAACTCATTATTGAGTGTGGAGCTCGTTTGTATCTCTAGATCATACGTACTGCTGACCGCGAAAAGGAAACATCAACTTGCTCCAGTCCATCTTCAAGCGAGACGACGAATCCACTCAGGGATTTCACGAAGATTTGAATGACTGTCGAACAAGTCGATGTTGCAATGTGGATGCGGTCTTATGGGAGCCAGAAGAAGCTTTAGGCTAACTACCCATTTTTTCCAGTCCCTTTCCCTTGATCCACCCGCAACCATGGAAGAAGCGTCCATCAGTGAGGCAGAGTAATCTCCCTGCGGGAGAGAATATCCGGGCCGCCACCACCAAAACGTGATGATAACTACGAGGAAGCAAACAAACACACGAAAACCACCAGAACAAAAGGAAGTCGGAGAGTAGGGTCAAAGCGCCCCCCCGAAGCGACGAGAAAAGAAAGGGAACCTCTGAGTGCCCCCTCAGCATCTCCTATGACCCTTGCTCCCCCCTCATGAAGACCACCGATTTTAAATGACCTGCACATGCCGGTAGTCGGACAACAGATCGGTCCTACGAGGTGTGGCCTGCACTTGAGACCACGACCATGAAACAAATCATTGCCAAGGCCTGAAGTTCTTGGTAGAAAGATTAATCCGGACCGGGCATCTCAGAAGGTTCATTCGGAGCGGCCCAGTGGAGCGAGAGCGGCTCCGCGTAGATAAGCCATTCTTTGCTACTAAGCATCCATCATAATCCCGACCCACCATCAACTTTGTGATGGGAGGCCCGATTGATGATTAATACGGTATAAAGCGAGATGAAAAATCTTCTGACCTCAATCGAGGCTTAAGTGAACACCATCGGTACTGCTGAAATTGCACGGCGATTTAGCCCGATCGATGGCCATATCCTTTCCTCCACATAAACTCGACCCGGGTCATCACTCCCCCATTATGATGCGCATACTCACCTTGTGTATTAACAATTTTGATGTCTGCACGAGTCCTTGTTGATCGAGACATGACGAGTGTGTATCTCGGCCTTTGGGTAGATGAGGTCATCAATCATCTCGGTTTGTGGCCGAGTTTTATCAGATTCAACGGGGCGCCTGCTTGAGGGGTGATGTGCTCTCTGTCAAGGCGGGACTGATAACTCGGCAAATCACTTGTTTGAGGTAGGTTGAAAGATTTAGGTCCATACCTGAAATGCTATCGTAAGTCGACTTGGCTACATACCATGAAAGCGATCCTGACTTACCACCCGATCTATCAGTTATCTCACCACATCTGGGCAGGTTGACCTCCAGGGTAGCCAATTAGCTACCCGTCAGTGCTATCAGTTGTCAGTTCATGAGTGCGAATAAGATAAAGGCCCCGACATCTTGCCCTCCAAAACTCAACCCTTATTATAGCAATTAAGGCCTATTGTTCGGGCCACTTAAGAAGACAGGGAATAATTGGCAGTAGATCCCTTGGAATCCATGCTCATAGATGGCCCGGACAGAGGCACCTACGTTATTTCCCTCCTGACCGAAGAAGAAAGGGCCTAGTTGCAAGAAGTATTAAAGGCTAATGCCGACGTGTTCGCTTGGACCCACTCGGACATGACGGGGATAAGCCTCGTGAACGCTTCCCACAAGTTGAATGTTCTCCCCATCGCCGGACACGTGCGAGAGTCTGGCAACTTCCATCGGGACCGCCATTAGATCATCGGCGAGTAGATAACTATTGAGTTGGGTTTATCGGAGTCAAATACACAGGTGGCTTGCCCTGCGTGGTGGTAGTTCCAAAGAAAGGGGGTAAGTGAAGAGTATGCATAGACTATACGGATCTCAACGATGCGTGTCCCAAGGATAACTTCCCACTACCCCGGATAGATCAGATTGTCTACGCATCGGCCGGGCATGGCATGTTATTGTTTCTAGATGCATTCTTCGATTACCATCGGTCCCCGTATTGCGATCACGGAAAACGTCTTTATCACCCCACGGGCTCTTTTGCTAGCGATGATGCCATTTAGGTTAAAAGAATATCGGGGCCCGCCTACGGTAGTAGCAAGATGTTGACGCTGTACCGGAAAACTATGGAGTATATATAGATGATATGTTGATAAAGTCCCTAGGAAGCGGCCGGATCATATTGCTCTTTTTGCGAGGTATTTGACCTTCTGGGACCTATGGTATGAGCTTAACCATAAAATGTGCATTCGGGGTCAGTGCGGGTCGGTTCCTGGGATTCATGGTGACTCAGAGGGGGATTGAGGCTAGCCTCCCGACTCAAAACCATTCCACAGAGTCTCCGGCCCCGAGTTCAGAAAGAGATGCAACTATTGTGGTAGATTAGCTACAACAGAGGCGATTTATTTCCGGTTACATTGCTTAAAGCCATTTTCACCCACCCATAAGAAGGAGCTAATCGGATCGGATGGGTGAAGAATGTAGTGAGACGCTTTTTCGGATCAACGGTATTTAGCCAGAGACACTCAGATTCTCACAGTCAAAACCGGGGTGAAACTCTTTTACCGATACATTTGGTGATGCAAAAAAGCAGTGATAAGTCTTTGCATTGTTCAAAAGAGAATGAAAGCGAACGAGGGCTTTGTGTTCTTCGTCGTGAATCTTTAGGCGATCTGAGACGAGAATATAATCATCTTGAGCAAGCCGCCTTAGCCCTCTGGTTCTTGACGAAGCTTCGCCTTTTGTTTCAGGGCGTCCATTGTTGTACTAGTAGGCCTCCCTCTCAGAAACCTTATACATAAGCTTGGAGCTTATCGGAAGAATGACTCGGTAGGCGGTGAGACTAAGTGAGTCGACATCAATCTGAGCCAGGCTTCCAAAAGGGACGGAGTCTTCAGTAGACTTCTGGGAACTCCCCGGTCGGGCTGCATACAGTGGCTCGGATTGGTGGACAGCAACATTGGCGGGCGTCGATGATAGTTTCTGATTAAATCCCCTTCCCGGGGATAAAATTGAACAACAATCGGCTCCCGGATTTAATGCCTCAACAATGAATCAAGAAATGCGAGGCCATCCTAATAGGGCTCGAACCGCAAACCCTTTGTCTGTGAGTGGCAAAGTGATTCCCAGTTGGTGGTCGGGCAAGTTAACGAAGAATTCGAATCTTGAGACCCCCGAATGGTGAAATATGTATCCCGGGTGAAACATCGCTTAAATGACTTTTTGGTCTGAAGATTTGGAGCATATTCGGGGACTTCTAGCAGAAGAGTGAATGCCTTGGCTTATGTAGTAGCTTCACACCAATCATTTGAAACTATATTTCTACCTATCTCTTATCAACAGGTTCTTCAATTGCATCCCATGATCATCAATTGGATAAGAATCCCCTTGTGGATGGACCCGTCTCGTATATCTAACCACAGGCTAGCTCCCTGGTGAGAGAGATAAGGCCCACAAACTTCAGATCAAGTCAGCTAGATTTTCCTTAATTGATGGGCAACTATTCAAATGTTTCTTGAAACATTACTTAAATGCACGACGGCAGTCATTATGTGTTAAATGAGCTTGCATGAAAGAATATTCAGAAATCATCCTAGCGGTAGGACTTTAGCCCATAGGGCCCGTACTGAGATGTATTGGCCCGACCGTGAGGTGATCATGCATACTAGAAAATGTGATCGGCCTGTGACACTCCTTCACGAAATCCATAGGTGCAAGATCTGATCTCATCTCGAGCCTGACCGCACCTTGGTAGGGGATCGATATAGTTGAACCCTTTACTTTATTGACTGTGAAAAAGCTATTATTAGTGGCCCGCGCGACTATTTCGGTAAATGGATTGAAATTTGAAGCATTCTCCTCGATCAAGATAGAATGTCACTCGGTTTATCACGGAAAAATATTGTATGCGGTTCGGCATCCCCGGATCGATTGTGTCCCGACAACGGGCCACTAATTACGACGGTAGGTCATCGAAGCTTACGTCGGGGGTGAAGATAAAATCTATACTCCACCTCGCGGTATCCGTGAGCAATGGTTTGGCAAAGGCCTCAAACAAAACCATGCTGATAGCCCTGAAGAAACAATTAGATTCAATTAAAGGCAAATGGGTGGATGAACACTGCAGGGTACTACGGGCTTCTGGGACTCTGCCTTGAGCCAATCGGTATATCCCGTTCCACAGTCCTTATGGGATGGAAGTATAATGCATAGAAATTGGTATGCTTACCATCGAACAAAACATCCCGATTAGAGTGCGGACTTAATGATCGAGGATCTTGACACCGGTTGATGGATTGCGAGAATCGGCGATCACTTATAGTGTCCTACTAAGCGTAGATTAGGCGAATTCTTAAAATAAAAGGGTCAAGCCTCGAACATTCCAACCAGGGGACCTGGTCCTAAGAAAAGTATTCGAAAATACGGTGGCAGGCCTACGGGAAAGTTCAACCTTGTTGGAAGGACCATATCTTGTAACAGTCGGTGAATCAAGACTAAGCCTTAGACAAACTTGATGGAACTGTACCTAGAATGTGGAGATCTTACCTATCTTAAGAGGTATTATCGATAAAGAATGATTCAATATCAAACGCATATGTCGTCCATTTTCTCCTCTTGCCCAGGTCGACTAGCAGGATGGCGCGAGGGAAATGACTGTTCGACTAATTTAGATAACATCTAGCAGGTCAACCTAAAGCTCGGATGGCATAGGAAATGACCTGTCCGGCCCAGTTTAGATAACATCTAACTGGTTAACCTAAAGCCCGAATGGCACAGGAAATGATCTGTCCGGCCCAGTTTAGATAGCATCTAACTGGTCAACCTAAAGCCCGGACGGCGCAGGAAATGACCTGTCCGACCTAGTTTAGATAACATCTAACCGGTCAACCTAAAGCCCGGATGGTGCAGGAAATGATTTGTCCGGCCCAGTTTAGATAACATCTAACTAGTCAACCTAAAGCCCGAATGACGTAGGAAATGACCTGTCCAGCCCAGTTTAGATAACATATAATTGGTCAACCTAAAGCCCGGATGGCGTAGAAAATGACCTATCCGGCCCAGCATAGTTAATATCTTGCTGGTCTACTTGAGAATCCGGATGGCGCAGTACAGTGAGACCTATATGGCCCATTATCTAATTCGCAACTGCACCCCGGATAATATCACTCAACTCTCAGCATAAAATCCCGGGTTGGTATTGCAGAATAAGATATCCCGTCCCATTGGGACGATTATAACTACGCCCTTTCGGCCCCAAGCCGGAAGTATTTTACCTAAAAGCAAAAAATAAAATAACACCGGAATGTCGAATACAAAAACGAGAAAATAAAATGTCTTCTGAAAGCACATTTCGATGGCTGAGTGATAATTCCGAGCCCTAGCCCTCGAGCTACAACATTGGGTTCATATCTAATCTAATAGGGGCCAGAAGCGGAATATCTACTCCACCCTCAGCAGTCGGGAGATCCTTGGTTGACAAATCTTCCTCACTAGTCTCGATAGGCTCAACCGCGGGAAAGACAGATGAAGAACTTGGGGGGCATCAAGGGTTTCTGAAAATTTAGGGTCGAAAGAGTCGACGTATCAGACATCGAGAGAAGAGGATGGGGCTCACTCCACGCGGATGTTGTCTTGTAGTGCACGCGGTAGCCATAGCTGAAGTTAAAGATCACATCACTGCTCGCGTCGAATTCCGCCTCCATTGTCGTATTCTCTACGAAAGTCTTCTCCCAGGCGAGTAAAACGTCTCACGGCAGCCCTCGGCTCCATCGGCCAAGATAGTCGTTTCATCGGAGTGACGACCGGTCTCTTCAAATCCGCCTTTCGGCGAGTCTTAACGCGGCCCAAGGCTTGTTGAGGTACGTCAGCCTCGAAGTTCTACTCTTTTAAGCGAGCATCCTCGATGGTACCAAGATATCTTGAGCGTGGAGATGACTCGAGCTTCTGCACGTGCGAGCACCACTCATGGTGATCAGCAGGACATGTAGCTTCATGCCAGAGGCGCGTCCACTGTTTGGCCGGACCGCCTTTCCATATCTCTTTGACTTCAACTCCGTGGGGGAAGAAGGCGAGCCTCACCTCACTCGAGGCATCTAGCACCTTCGATCGAAGGCCTTGGTAGATACTTCAGAAGCCTCTCGTCTCTCGGTAAGTTGAAGTCATGATGTTGAAGGGGCCATGTTTCGAATAGCGATGGCGCGAAATATATTAGGCGCGTCGATTTTCGTGTCTCGATGCTAGTGTTATAAATAAGAGCTCCTTTATCTTACCCGAGTTGAATGATTGGATGTAGTTGCGGTTGCGGATCATCAGTACCGATTATCTGTTGAGTCTTCTTTGTTAGTACTAACGAGAGCGATCCGCGAGTAATCTTCGCCTACACCATTAGCCGAGTAGCCCGCAGGCATTGAACATCAGGTTCTTCATTTGGAAATGTCACGGTGCGGATTCCCGGTTCTGAGCATCTTGGCGGACAATGTGTTTAACGTCTTCGGCCCGGTCGCGGAAATACCTCCTCCTTCGGGAGCCGGCCGCAGTAAGCGAGATAGGAATTCGTTATTATCCGAGTGCAGAGCCCGGCCTCTTCAGCCGGTATGGGTAAAACTCGGACACACTTGGCCAGAGCTCGAGCTTGAGGGCGGGAGGAAGGATCTGGTTTGGAAGTGCGCGGGTGGTGTCGGACGGCCTCCCCCGAACGTCGTCCACATGCTCCCCAGGCGGTGTTGGATCCGTCTCGAGACGGGCAGAGATAATAATTGCTGCTCTTCGAACTACCGCTGACTACATCTGGAAACCGACGGAGGAAGAGATGATCCCGGGGCTTGTCACACTCCAGCAGCATCCTTCTGCATTTCCAAAACTGCGGCGAAATGCTGTTAAGTAACCGAGTCATCTCCTCTTATCTTTTCCTTCAAATCCCCGGGGGTTAAGTGGACTCGGGACGGACAAGGGATAAAATCCCTCACTTAGGTATCGGGTGCGGTGCTTAGGCGCACTTATTTTTAACCTTTAGTACTCGAGGCGAGATTTTCTCCCCTGTAGGTAAGAGCGGCGCGTTGGTGGAATTGCCCCTTGCGGTGGGCATGGGTTGAGGGCGACCCAGGCCCCACTATTAGGGGCGGGAGGCCGGTCTCGATGGGGCAGAGCCCGCGATCTCCGATCTGCTATTTTGACCTCCACACCCACGGATGTTGATGCGCCTCCTGATATTAAGCTCAGCAGATCGGCGTTAACAAAATGTTCTCCGTCAACGACTTCTGAAGGCAATAGGCATGGGATCATAGGGAGGTTGTAGGAAGTCGGGTTGCGCCTCACGTTAGCTAAGTTCTTTAAAGTAAGGAGAACCTTATAATGGCGTTCCCGCCCGGAAACCTCTAACAACCGGCGAATCCTTTCGAAGCTTGCTTTCTCCACCCGCTGCAAACACCCTTCCGCGCTGCTGCGTCGTAATCTACGATCGATTACATATAAAAACTTACACACATACACGTCAGCAAACTAAACCCATAACCCCGGTACACACAGAAAAGGCTGTAATAGGTTAACCTTAAAAGAGCTTTGGGGGCAGGGTCTCGTCAAGGCCACCTACAGCGCACCCTTTGCTGATCTTAGGCGGATTAGAGTCAGTTGACAATTTCTGTGTAGTGCGTCCAGGGACAGACATAGACAATCGACCACCCTGACCCACCTTTAAGGCATAGATAAAACAGATCTTAACCAGCGAAAGGTCAAGTTGGTATAAGAAATTTAACACGCTATAACCGATTAATATTCGGATAGTATTGGGATGGATAAGGGCCGGAGGTGCCTGGGTAAAATGTAGGAACTACTTAATGAGGGTAGGCACCGAGAATTGAAGCCCGACCACAAGTTGCTCTCGGGTAAAAAACACGGCATTGTGTTCTCCACCTAGAGTGGACTTTTCTTGCTTTTCCATCAACTTCAAGTCTATGTTATCGGGGATCTCGCAGTAGGTTCTCAACTCCTCGCTGTCGAGGATGAGGCGATCTTCCTTGCGGGCGCGTCCTAGGCGAGCCCCATTTGCGACCCGGCGGGTGGAGAAGTTTCTTCCTCACCTCGATCATTCTACAGTAGATCGGATGGAGGGGAGAACTAATATCGACCAGGGCCACATATCGAAACGGGTTAAAAACCTGAAAACCACGAGCACAGGCAGAACCACCCCGGGTTTAATATGTTCTAGACACACCCTCACCTGAGCCTTCCACGGTTGGAAAGGGCCATTAACAAGATTGACAACACATAAGGAGATAGTAATTACCTGAAGGCTTAGAATTGAGTAAGCGTTTGGAAACGGTCGCAAGAAACTATGAAAATCGCTATAGTATATCTATGAAGATTTGGGCGAGTGAAGGGAATGTAAACTGAGAATTGATAAGAGTAAAGACGGAAAAACTGATGTTGGCTCCACACATGCCAGCGCGCGCCTGGGACCTCACGGGCGCATTAAATCGACATTGACCCTCAGCTCCCTTAAGTGGGTTTCGCATCTTGGCGATGCTCCATCTCTTTGAGGCACGATAGGTTAGCATGGGCGCGGTGGGCCCTCAATTATTCCCTAACCATTGGGCCCCACCCCAAGCCATTCGCTCTTCGGGATCACTTGAATACCCTGACCCGATGGCAGCGGATTGGCCCCTTCCTCGAGATAGAAAATAAAGCACAGGAACATTGAGATAGAACAAAGTACATAAATGTCAAAGAAGTACGATTTTATTAATTGTACCAGACAGCATCCAACATTACATTCATGTCCTTACAAGTTACATGTGAGGTCCCCACCCCGGGGCCTACCCGCGGGTGGAGCCCATCGTCACCCACCGGGTCCTTAGATGGTTCTCCTCACTCACTAGGATATCCCCTTATCGCAGAGTTTTAACTCGCGCCATGGTCGACCGTCGCGAAACAGGTCGTAGGGAAGCATCCTTGCTACCAAGCGAGCTAGTAAACTCCGGTTGGTATGGTCTTGCTAGAACACCCAAACTGCTGGTGGCGAGTTTGCGAGCTCTGCGCGCTGGCAGTCATGCGGAGAAACCAATCCCAGGCCGGAGGAATGACTCTTCCGCGGTAGATGAAACCTCACGATAAAACCTTTTTATTGTGGGGTCCCACCGGGGCCTGCCAGCGGGTGGAGCCCATCGTCACCTTTATTGTGAGGTCCCCCACCGAGAACTACCCCGCGAATTCAGAGCCAAGCCGTCGCCCTCGGGTCACTTGGAGTGGTTTTCCTCGCTCCCTTGAATGTCACACTCCACGGGGTTCCTTTCGCCTCGCAGGATTCGAACCGTCACAGGCTTAAGAGTCCTTAGAAGCATCCTTTACTACCAATGAGCTCACGACACACCACTTTATTTCGGCGGCAGGCGTCTTGTTCCGCTGTAATCGCATTTATTCTGCTCTGTGACTAGAAATCCACAATGAAGCGGCAGCCATTGCTTGCTTAAAGCCTCCTATAAAATTTTTCTTTTAATTTATAACCGGATTTGGAAATCTTAGCGACGGAAAATTTCGACATAGTGGTACACATGTCTAAATTCGAATCACATTATACATCAAATTTATATCAAAATATGGCAACCAGCATACCAATACATTTCCATCATACTAAACTATGTACATACATATGTCCCATTATACCATTTCAAAGTATGTTCTTACAAAATATAATTCTTAATTACAGCACTTAAGCGATGTCGGGACCCGATCTGTGTGCTCCGGCGTCTTGCGTACTGTGCACGGAAAATAGTTTTTAAAATGGAAGCCCAATGAAATTTAGCGAAACCCGGTGGTGTATCTTATAAAGGACTTTTCAGCTTTTCCAGGAAAAGCATCTTAAAAATGTAAAACTCTCTTTTCTGATTATTTTCGAAGCCTTTCTTTGCTTTGCTTGCTAAAGTTTTCAAAACTTTCTTCCTTACTTGCTTTATTTTGCTTTTCTTTAAAAAGCTTGTAAACTCTTATTTCTTTGCTTGCTTAGAAGTTTATAAACTCTCCATACCTACCTACACCTCTATCTGTTTAATCTCTAATACCATAATACTGTTTTCAGTTTCTGTTTGCAAAAGCAGGGCTTGGCTTGACATGCTTTGAAAAATAAAACCCACGGGGCTTGGCTCCAACCGTCGTTTTAAAAATCTAAGCGGAGCACAGGCTCAACAGTTTGCTTTAAAACTCTCGGAGAAGCACAGGCGGCCCAGGGAACCAATGGTTGATTTTTCAAAACAGCATATCATGCTTATAAAACATCAACCAATGGAGGCCTATTTTTGCTTATCATGCCCTAGTGAACACGGGAACCTATGCTCCACCGTGCCGGTGGAAGGACCTTTGTCCGCGTCACCTTTTTCATTTTCCGGTGAATATGGTGGAATTGACCTCGTGTCGCCCGTCACCCATCTTACAGTTAAGAGCCGTAACGCATATCTTTATCGTGCCGCGGTCTCCTTTAAATGCATGATGTATGTCCTAAGTTTGCAGGCCGAGCCCAGGCTTCGATGCATGTATGAAATCTAGCAACGTGCGCGTGCGGGATACACCTGACCGGTTTGCTTCTTAAAGCCCAGGGAAGGCCTTGCACCACAACCTTTCATTGCTTGCTTGCTTGCTCTTTGTAAAATGGTTTTACTTTGAAACCATTTGCTTGCTTAACGAAAAATGGTTTAATTATTCAAAACCATGTTTGTAGTTGCTTGCTTGCTTCAAAAATGGTTTAACTTTTCAAAAACCATTTACTTACTAACTTCTTGCTTAATTATGGTTTACAAATTTAAACCAATGCTTGCTTTTCAAATGGTTTAACTCAAAACCATTTGCTTGCTTTATCTCATTGCTTGCTTCTTGAAAATGGTTTGCATTCAAAACCATAAAATACCAATTAATAAACAATTTGTAATAATAATAATAATAATACACTAGTATTTGGAAAAATGCTAGAACACTACCGCTCTTTGCTAACAGCTTGGCCTTGGGTTACATATCCGCGCTTTTCTTTAGCACTCTGGCTGAAGCGAATCTGACGACAAATTAATCGCATAACTTAACTGCCTTCCTAGACTTAGTCACACACTCTTCATACTCTTTTAAATTTAAGGTGCTAAGGGTTCTATTCAACTGGAATCGCGGTCGAACCACCGAAACTTCAAGGATACATTCGAACTGGCCGGACTACTCCTATGTCCAAAGCTGATGCAGGAATTTTCTTGCACATGGCCACTTTGAGTGAATTTTTGAGCCTTAGGATCCAGGAATTGGCGATTCCTATTTCTTAAGTTTTGTTCTCATGAAGTCTATTTTTCGTAGCCACTTGAATCACTCAAATCGGATAAGAAATGGGGAAGTTGTAGGCTAAAATCTGAAAACTGAGTCGAAACGGAAAACCGAGACATGTTCTACCGAGGGTAGAACTTCTACCAGTAGAACTTGGCCAAATGACAATCAAGTTTATCTGGGGTAGAACTTCAGCTTCTACCGGTAGAAGACACCAAATGCCCAGGTACATTTATTTCTCCCACTTTTGATGCCAATTCCTCCATATAACTTCTATAATTCATAATACCTCAAAAAACTGACTTGGAATTTATCACAAAAACAACTCCGCAACTTATGTGAATTGGTGTTTTGGAGCATAAAACCAAACCTTAGGTGAAAAATCCAAGAACACTACCTAAGGTCCACCAATTCTTTTTAAACATCATGAGGGTGACTGATTCCAAGTTCTTTACATCAGGTGGGGTTTACTCACATAACCCAGTAATTCAAAAAATAAATGTGCTCTTTCGCATGGCTTGCAGATCAGGAGAAGCCCAATCTCCTTGAAGCCTAGAAATCTAATACACTTGATTCTAAGACAAAGGCATACCTGATTTTTGATCCTCTCCTCTTCCTTCTTCTTCCTTCTCTTCCTCTTGCTCTTGGCTCTCTTCTCCTCTCACCAAATCGTGAAGCCCTAGCCAAAGTGTGAGACAAAATGAATCATTTTGTTTGTCTCCCACATTTAGCCTCATATTTTGCCTTAGTACGAATTAACCCTCTTCTTTTAATTATTGCAGTTGTAACTTATGCTATTTCTACTATATTTATCTACACTTAAATTTTGATTTTTCATATTCTTTGCTAATGACCATTTCACCCTTGGTTTAATACCCACAAGTCACAGGGTTCCATAAACTTTCATTTCATATTTTAGTCTCAAAAATATTTAGGTGTGACACTTAGTACTCTCTGCACCCTACGGTGTCATGTCTTTGTAGACTCTCGGGACGAGGTGTTACATTACGCAACGGTCGTATTAAAATGGCTGCCAGGTTCGTCCAAATCGAGATGCGAGTAGAGCGAAAAGCGATGCTTGAGATTCGAGGAAGAAGAAAGCGATAGCAAAATCACTAAAAAAAAAAAAAAAACTAAGGAAAAAGAAAAGATGGAAAGGGGGCTTAAGAAGGGGAAGATGACATCCAAAAGCCTCGCTAATTTGGTAGGGGGTGTCCTTGAATGTAGAGGATTCCATTCGAGTTTTAGAACCACCCAAAGGCCAGCCAGAACCTGGAGAATCTATTTCGACTCCACTCAAACCATGCAATCTTTGATCTGCTCCGTGCTTAGAAAGCGCGCACAAACGACCTATCATAATCATCCTTCAGTCAACAATCCACTAAGTCTGATTCTCAACAACATCTAACCATCATTCTCTATTGAAAAAACGCGGATAACTAGTGGCACAACGGACCCCGTCACCCTCCGGCCTTTTATAGCAACCTCCAGCCCCAAGGTTATCTCAAGCGACCACATCTAATGCACACCCAAAAAGTTAGAAAATTCACGTTAGAACATACTCGCATTGATTGCCTACTGTTCCCCATGCTATGCTGGTCAAACGTGTTTCCTTTTTTCCAGTCGAGGACGATTGCCCTCCCCGGAAGAAAAAAGGGGGGCATTTTAGGTGCCATGGGCCTTTTGGCTCGAGTCCTCACAGCCTTCTCAGGCCTTGAATGGTATAATTGAGATGGCCCTAGTCGGTCGGCTCTTGAGCCCAATTTAAATGAGGACGGATATCCTCCCATAATCGGGAGAGAGTCGACATACTCCGCACGTCATCTCTCCCGATTGGAGACTTTATTTAGCAAATGTTGTCGAGATTGATTCTCTAGAAGAATATGCATAACCAATGAATCGTATTAACAATATCACTCGGGGTG
The DNA here is from genome assembly GCA_016808115.1 of Tetrastigma voinierianum. NCBI lineage: Eukaryota > Viridiplantae > Streptophyta > Magnoliopsida > Vitales > Vitaceae > Tetrastigma > Tetrastigma voinierianum. Next base: position 285,414 of record JAEQBH010006378.1, read on the forward strand.
AACAAGCGCTCTCGGGATCCTCTGATGGAAACCTGACTATTTAAAAGAAGAACTAGTCTCCCACGTGGGGAATGTCGCCACCTTCTCCTTTCGATTTGGGAGGAAATCGTGGCTTTCGCGACGGATCCGCTGTACTTTAGTAAAGAAAGTCGTCACATTAAATAAGGTAGGAGATTTAAGACTGAAAGATCCGAATTTTTCGTAAAAGTGAGAGCCCAACTTAAGTATCGGAGCGGCAGCCGTTTCACTGTTTGTTTGCGGTGTTGCGAGACGGAGTGTATGTTCAGGTAATCCCCAGTGATTCGAAGATTACGGGACTACGGGTTAAGGAGAGGATGATTGTATTAGAGGTTCTATACTCGAGTCCTTATAAAATAGAGTAGATGTCAAAAGAAAGAAAACATTTGGACAGAATAACACTTTGGTAAGAAAACATACCTAAATATTTGGGATAAAAAACCTTGTAATAAAAGAAAAGGGTTTGGGAAGGGAAAGAGTGCCACAAGAAACCTAAGAGTCAACTAATGTCCATAAGAGAAAATTTGGCATTAATTAGTATTGGGGAGTTGTACAAGTCACTCTATTGATGACTAAAAAGAAAAAATTAATCTTGCTTGTGAATATTGGTAATTTGAAAGAAAATGCTTGCTTAATTTTGAGGGTTTACTTACTAATGCTCCATGTGATTTTGCAAGGAAGAGTGAAAATGATGGTGCCCTTTTATCCCTATGGACTGCCATTTGGCTTTCACTCTTTCCTTCAATCCAAACAAAGTCAATGGATTGAATGCTCCACCCAAATGTCATATTCACTGGTAAGGAAGATATAGACAATTCTTGGGAAAGGGCTCTTCAAACATATGTCCAACCCATGTGATATTCATGTCCACCCCCATATGCTTAGTTTCTCTCAAACAATATATATTTGTATACATTTGGGTCAATGTTGGCTTCAACCATTTGTTTATTTTCATGTCGCAGTCCCCCATTCTTCAACTTTTGAATTCATCATCAAAATTTCAAATCAAACTGTATAAATTAGCTGCTGGAGTTTTCATTTATTTATTTATTTTTGTGAAAATAAAGTAATTTTATCTGATAGTAATAATACGTAATAGAAGCATGAATCTGGAGTCTGCAAAAATCGTAAATGATAAAAATCACCAAGTTAATAATATAATAGAGATTGTTTGAAGACTTCTGAATTTGAGTAATAGTATAATGGTTAGAATCAACATAAACTTCGAACTTTATAATATATTGTGATCGTAATTTGATTTATTATGTAAACTGATTATAGTGGTGGACCCAAGAAATAAAGACATAAAGGACATAAAATTTTTGAGGAGAGCCATTGTAGTATAATGATTAAAAAACTTACCTTCGTTCAAATCCTATTAAAAATGATTTTTTTTTCCTCAAATTCGGAGGGGAAGCATTTGCCCGCCCCACTAAGTTTAAGCTTAAGGCAGGTCCGCCAATCTCTTCAAATAAGACGGCTAAATCACATTCTTTTTTTTATTTCAGTGTCATATACATGCATAGAAGGTTCTTCTAGGTGACTACAAGGTAACCTTTGATCACATGCTTTACAATTTAATCTTCAAATATACAGGTAGGATTCCACAATTTTGGTCACGAGTTTTTCTTCAAATAAGAAAATTGAAGATGTGCAAGAAAGGTTGACTTGGTCATTTTCTTGCCTAAACTTTAGTCTAAAATCAACTGTTTATTCTGCAGAATTATACCACAAAACCTGCATTACAAAATGCCATTACAGTGGGCTGGGTTGAATGCAGCCTTGTCTTTAAGATTCCTGCCTTTAATTTACATTTAACAATCTGTTGGTTTATGTTTTGAATCCGTAAAATCTAAACTTTTATATGCTTTCCGGCATATGATACATTCATTTTGTTGTTTTTTAAACCATTGTTTGCCTTTCTTATTTGTCTTGATGCTACACAATTTGCTTTCAACATATTGGTTGAGATTAAGACTTTTTTAACAAGTTCAATTAGATCTTTCATTTCTGTTTAATTAATTTATTCAAAAAAAGTTTATAATCTAAAAATAAATTTTTTTGGTGATGAATATGAATATAGATTGGTCATATATGTCCACATGAAGTTCCATACCTAAATTACTTCCAATGTGTTGAATGCAGCTTATTTTAGTTGGTTGGGCTGTTGGTGGCTGGCACAAAAAGCATAAAATGTGTTTGAAAAAAAAAAAAAAATTAATTTACTAAGTTTAATTCTATTTTTTGTTTTTTTTCAAAATTTATTATATATTTTTTCTCAATTTTCCTCATTATTTTCTTTTCTTAGTATTTTTTGGATTTCAAACAGAGTCTTAAAATCTAAGGCTATGTTTGATTCTCGGAAAATGATAAGAAAAGGAAAAATAATAATGTGAAAAATCTTTTTCCAAAGTTTGGATAATAGGAAACTACAAGGGAAAAAATATAAAGGAAAATGTTGTAATATTTTTCATACTACTTTCTTTTAAAATTAGTGAGGAAAATAAGAGAAAAATGAAAGGAAAAAGTTATTTTGCATTATGGGTGTGTTTGGGAGAGCTTATTTATAATTTATTTGAGTTTATCTTCTCGCATAAATATATTTGATAAAAATTATAAGTGTTTGAAAGAGTTTATAAAAATAAAATTTGACCCTCCTATAAGCCCATTTTAGCTTATTTCAATAAGTTTTATAGAAAAGTTTATAAAAAAAGCTTATACAAAAGCCTAAAAATCTATATCTTAATGAGAAAACTACCATTATGATAAATTATGTAAAAAAATATGAGCTGAAAAAATAAAAAAAGAAATTCCAAAAAGGTTATGTAGAAAATAAGTAAAATTTTTGAAACAAATATGTAAAAATAGTAAAAAAAATTCTGAAAAATAATGAAAATATAGAAAACAAATTCTGAAAATTTATGTAAAAAATAGGTAATGTTTTTGAAAAATTATGTAAAATTTTGAAAAATAATGAAAACAAAATTTGAAAAATTATGTAAAAATGGGTAAAAGTTTTGAAAAAAATTTATGTAAAAATAGGGAAAAAAACTTATGGCATATAATTAAAAATTAGAAAAAAAATTCTATTGATGATGATAAAAATGATATTGATGGTGATTTTTTTATTTTATTTAGAATTTGATATAGATCCATGAATATTTATTTTATTTTGGGAATTAGAATTTTTGTGATGATGGAAAACATTAATGATGTTTCTAATTTTGCTTTGGAAATGTTTGTGATGATGGGAAACACTAGTAATGTTTGATTTTTATGTTTGATGTTCTTTACTTTATTGTATTTTATTATTAGATAAAAACTATAGACAATATTTAATGAGGTATATAATTTTTATTTATATTAGGTAATATGTGCATCATTTAAAAAAGTATGTGCCTCAAGTGCGCCTTGCACCTCGAGGCGTCAAAAACACACAACGCGTCGATTGTGCGCTTAAATAGTATGGTTATGGTCACGTCGCGTTGAATTTATAGAGCGTTCAGGAGATTTTAATAAAAAAAAAACCCTATAATATTTTAGTTTTTATAATCTATTTGATAAATATGAAACAAAAAAGAAGAAGAGATAATGATTCATTAGCTATTTTTATACTTGATATTACACTTGAATGATAAAATTTTTTCGTATATAGTGAATCTTTATTTATTTATTAATATTTTTTTTATCGTGGTTTTATGATATATATAATATTAATTTTTAGTTATTTAGTTTTTTAATTTTTAAAAGTGACAAATCTTATTTATTAATGACTTTAATTTTATAAGTTAACACATATTAGTCTTGCTTAATAATTTATTTATTATAAGTGTTTGTGTATTAATCATTAAGCAGCTTTAAAATATATAAACGTTTTAAAATATAAGTAATCTAAATAAACTTTATTGAATAAAATATTTATGATATAAACTCCCATATAATAAGCTTTTATAAAATAAGTATTTAATTAACATGTTTACCAAAATAGACCCTATATGATATATCTATATAGTATTAAGTTCCCCACTCAGGTTATTTTGCACTATTTCTTTCCTTTCATTTTTTTTCTTACAATTTTCTTTCTCTTACATCTTATAGGAACCAAGCATAGCCTAAATCTTTATATGTTTTCCGGCATATGATACATTCATTTATTCATTTTGTTGTTTTCTAAACCATTGCTTGCCTTTCTCATTTTTCTTGGTGCTACACAATTTGCTTTCAACATATTGGTCTGGTTCGGATACGTTTGATTAATCTTATTAAAAAAGTTTATAATCAAAATATAATTTTTATGCAATGAATATGAATATAGGTGGGTCATACATGTCACATGAAGTTCCATACCTAAAATTACGTCCAATGTGTTGAACGCAGCTTATTTTAATTGGTTGGTGTATTGGTGGCTGGCACAAAAGCATAAAGGAACTTTTTTTTTCTTAAATATTTGGCATAGGGGCCAGCATGTCTTTCTGCCATGATGGAAGTGGTTGTGTCCAACCGCAACCAGACCTAATCTTAAAATCAATCGGGGCCTATGCTTATTTATTATTAATTTATATTTATTCACTTAAAATTACAAACAATGAGAATTCTATTATTACTTATATCCCGTCCAACAAGAACTAAATCTTATTGACCCCAATGCTTAAATTGTTCCTGGCCTCTTTGTAAACCAGTAATTTATGGTTTTGTTTTTTTTTAAATTGCTGATACTCTCCATGTTCTCTATTTTGACTTAGAGTCTATTTGGTTATTATCTTTTTAAATTATTCTTAATGATAGTTTTTGAAAATATATGAATATTATTTTGATGTTCTCTTAAAATTATTTTTATTATTTGACTTTAATTTTTTTTTATGTTTTCAGTAAAAAAAACTGAAAATGGAACATGTTTTTTATGTTTGTTTTTCAAAATAAAAACAATTTTCTAAAATTATAAATAAACAAGGACTTAATTTTCACTTCTGTTTTTTCCCCTTTTTCTAAGTTTTTAACTGCTTTCATGCATCTCACATGAACCCTGCTGTGTGAATTCTAGAAGGGCCTAGCCAGATCAGCCAGTGGATTGACATCAAATTTGTGCTCTATAATAAACTATCCAAAAAAATTGATAGAAGAGATAAGAAGAACTAGAAAATCCATCAATGACGTCTGAAATCAGCTATCTTATCCTCTGCCTTTTTATTAATTTACCCACAAATTATATAAATATAACTTAATAAAATTCCCGCCAATAATTTCAGATTTTTTTGAAGCTAAATTATAAGTTGACATGGTAAAACCTTCTGCGGCACCGGCTTATTGACTTATCCTGACCTTATTTACAGACATTTCCAGCTTGAATGGCAACCTCTTGAATTTCTCCAATTTGTATTTATGAAAATTCAAATTTCATTACCTTAAATTCTTTTGACCTTTTTGTAAACTTTTAGGGTCTAATTAGAAACCAGAAAATATTAAGGAAATAAAATAAAATGGAAGAAAAAAAAATCTGAAAAAATAAAATAAAAAAAAGGTTTAAATTGAATAAATTAAATTTGTGTGACTCATTTTATTTGTTTGTTTTTATATACAAGGACTAAGAAATTTAATAATATATAAAAAATTTAAAAATTTTTGATTCTATTTGATTTTTTTTTTTAATATTTTTTATGGTGAAACTAAAAATTTAAAAATAATTTTACTTGGTACTTTTTTTTTGTATTTTTTCTTTTTTTGTAAGACTTTGTTTAAAATCCATAAAATACTAAGGAAAAATAACAGAAAGTAAAAAGGGAAGGCACAAATTTGAGAAAAATTAAAAAATTATTTAAATTTAATAAATTAATTATATATGCTTTTATTCAAACTCATTTTAATAAGGTTTAAAAAAATTGGAGAAAAATTGATTAGATTTAATTTTTTATAGAAACAGAACATGAGAAAATAAAATTTTTTTTTTTTCTTGTCATAGCACTTTTTGGTTCCAAAACGAAGACTTCAAATCAAGAATGTAAATGCAAGCCAACGTCATCAAAATAAAATGATTTTAACAAATAATGGGTATGGGTATAGTCAATACTAATCTTGATTTGGCCATCTATCAATTTAAATATATAATTATGAAATAAAAGATGTGGGTAACATCAGACCAAGTCCACATCAACTCATTGGTTTGGTCATGCGTAACAACTCATTTTGTATTACCTACACTCAAAAGAATCAGCTTATGGGGGGTTCAGCCGTAAAAGCATGCAAACCAGCCGTAAAACTCAAATCTCAATAAATGAAATTGAATTTAACAATTAAAAAACTCCTTCATATATAGGGAAGAGCTTTTTACAGCTGAATCTGTTTATGGGCGTGCCATAGAACAGCCGGCCGTGCTAGGGCTGCTGTTTATGGGCGTGCCATAGAACAGCCGGCCATGCTAGGGCTGCTGCCTGCTGCACCATAATAAATATGGAGGCGTCTTGGTCTCATATGGCGGATTTTCATTTGTTAGCCCACCACCAAGTCACTGTCTTCCCTACCTTGGAATTTTCATCTTCATTTGCCCGTTCCATTGCGTGCTTTTTTTGAATTTTCCAATCATAACCATGACTCAAATGTGCCATATTTCCGCTGACCCATATTTGACCCACATGCCGTGACACTTCTCCCATATTTAACCATTCACTGTTTTTATTTTCAATCATCAACTATGTTTATAAAATTTGGTTAGGGGTAATTGGTTCAAAAAAGTTATTGATTAGAATTGGAACAAAAAGGTTATCAATCGATGATTTGTCTAATTGGACCATTTCATCAAATCCGATTTTTAAAATATTGATTATGGGTTAAAACTTATTCTCTTATAATATCTGATTCAATTAAAGTTTACGAGTATTTTTAAAATTTTGTATTATATAAGAATAGTATAATCTTTAATGTAATCCTAATTTTATATAATGAAAATTTTTTTTCTTAAGTATATGATCCAACCATGTAAGTATGATATATGTGCATTATTTCTTTTTGACTTTTCTCTAATTATTCGTTATTATTTACTATAGAAAAAACATATTCATTAGTGATAACTTCTATACCATATTCTGTACTTATTGCGGTTATTCGGGAGAAAATAGATAGTTATGCTCTTAAGGTTTTTCCAAAAGTTCATCATGTGCAAAGTTAAGATTCTAAACACAATAAAGATGCGGCTGACTGCGTGGCTTGGTTGCTTATTTATACTTTTATAGTGGCACCTTTTGGAAAAGAAAAGTGCAAAAGAAAGCACAAAAAAAAGAAAAAAAGAAAGCCGATTAACACAGCTGAGTGCAACACATTTTTAGTTGAGAATTGTGTTAGTGTGAGAACAAGTCCACCAGACTCAGTTGTATGAGTAATCTGCACAACAATTACCCATTTGTTTAATTGATTTTGTAATATTAGATTTGTTTACTAAATCCCATTTACAGGATCATGACGCATTGAACCATAGAAGCTTAACTACGCTTAACCATTGAACCATTAAATCTATTTACTAAATCGATCTCTAACATATTTAAATTTAATTGAGTAACCTTGAATAAGTAAACTCTGCTATTTTTTAAAGTTAATGATGCAAATAACATATTTGTGTCTGGTTAATTTATCATACAATGTATGTTATCATGTACGTAAATCGTGTCACATTGTATCTATCAATTATATCTCATTGTGTTAGTTAATTATATTACATCTAATTGGTAAATTATGACTCCATCGTAATTTAGAAAACTTGATGCCCTATATCTAGAGATGATAGTTGAGAAGATGTAATGGAATGATAGATGGCTTTTCAAAATAGAAGTGAGGGGAGTATTGAGTTATGTTTGCTGAAATTTGTCGGGAAATTAATGGATTTACTTATCTCCACAATGATACGATATTTCTTTGTTTTTCATTAAGTTTGGACGCATATTTTATGTGAAACACAACTTATTAAAGACTCACCACACCGTTTTGATGACATTGGCTCACACGATTAAGACTGAAATTGAGGTTCCCATTGTTTTGATTTTTGGGCTCCTCCCAAATATTTCGTGCCAATTGGATACTTTAGATACTTATTAGTTGTTACACCTAACAAATTTTACATAAAAAGAAAATTTGCTCTCTTTTGGGAAGAGAATTTTTGATTGATTTAGGAGATTTTTTCGGTTCTGTAACATTATTCGGCATCTTTGATTTAGAAGACTCGATTAAAAAAAAAAGAAAAAATAAAAAAGGAGTTGAATTGAATTGCTCAATTAAAGGTATTGAATAGGATACTTCAAATGAGAAGAGAACCTTAATTCTTACCTAGTAAACGAGCAGCCAAATAGAAAGTCCAGCTCCTATTTCTGAATTTACAAAAAAAAAAACAAGCAAATCCAGTCAAAACCAGCCATCCTAGCTGCCGTTTTATTTATTTTTTAATATTCTCTTTTGAGAAAATATATAAAGAAAAGGAGCAACATTTCGGTACTAGCTGTTTCCCAATCATTGAATTCTTTCTTCACCTTCAATCAAAAGACTTCACAAATTCGCCTTGGCTTCTAAGAATTTCATTTCCTCCTTTGCTCATTCTTTCTCTTCAATCAATGGCGATATCACCACAAAATTTTCCCAGAAAACGGCGTCCGTCCGCCGGATCTTTCATTTCACCTACCTTATCCGATCGTAGGTTGGTTCAATCTCTGCTTCTGGTATCTCAGGAGATTTCATCTCTGATGCCGCTTCAGTTTCTTCTCAAACGCAATTCCGTTTCGATTATTCGCAAATCGAATCTCCTCGCCTTCCTGTTCGAAGAGCTTCTGCGCAATCCGGTATCCTGTTTCGCTCCTACGGCTGTCCTCTGCTTTGAAGAAATGTACATAGTTTTGCAGAGGATGAAAGCATTGATCGAGGATTGTTCGAACGGCAGCAGGACATGGCTTCTCACGCAGCACGAATCGGTTTCCATCGGTTTTCACGAGCTCACTGTGGATTTGTCGACGTTGTTGGATATTATTCCGGTGAAAGGCCTGGATTTAGTTGAAGATATCGAAGAATTGGTCCTTCTAATCAGAAAGCAGTGCTCGGAAACTGCAGCTTATGTAGATCGCACTGAGGATTGCCTCAGGCGAAATTTTCTGAAAATGCTTGACGAGATCAAGAGGGAGATTGTTCCCGATCATGGAAAATTAGCAGAGATATTCAAGAAATTGGGGTTACAGGATTCCACGAGTTGCAGTGATGAGATTAAAAGCCTTGAAGAAGAGTTTCAGAATCAAACGGACGACAAAACCAAATCTGAGATCACAGCATTGATTGGCCTTGTCCGTTACGCCAAGTGCGTTCTCTTCGGAGCATCCACGCCGAAATCCCACGGTCGGCGGCAAAGATCCATGACGGACACAATCATACCGGCGGACTTTCGGTGTCCGATCACTATAGACCTGATGCGGGACCCAGTAGTCGTGGCAACAGGGCAGACGTACGATCGGCAATCGATCACCCGCTGGATCGAATCTGGACACAACACGTGTCCCAAGACAGGTCAGACACTGGCCCACACAAACCTAATCCAGAACCGCGCCCTCAAGAACCTCATCATACTATGGTGCCGGGAGCAAGAAATACCATTCCAAACCACGGAAGTCAACGACAAAGTTAAAGCCAGTACGCAAAACAAAACGTTTTTCGGCGCCACGAAGATGACCGTCTCATTCCTCATCAGCAAGCTAACCGATTCAGAGTCGGTGGAGGCCACAAATCGCGTGGTTCATGAGCTTCGCGTGCTCGCCAAGACAGATTCGGAAAGCCGAGCCTGCATTGCCGAAGCCGGAGCTATCCCTTTGCTTGTGAGGTTCTTAGGTTCGGACCACCCGAACCTCCAGGTCAACGCCGTCACGACGCTCCTCAACCTTTCCATCCTGGAAGCCAACAAGATGAGGATAATGGAAATAGACGGCGCTCTCAACGGCATCATCGAGGTGCTGCGATCAGGTGCCACGTGGGAGGCGAAGGGGAACGCGGCAGCCACCATATTTAGCCTAGCTGGAGTGCAGTCGTACAGGAAGAGATTAGGGAAGAAGACACGTATCGTAAAGGGATTGTTGGATTTGGCTAAAGCGGGGCCCCCGTCTTCTAGGAGAGATGCTTTGGTTGCCATTTTGAGTTTGGCGAGTGAAAGAGACACAGTCGCCAGGTTAATCGAAGGTGGAGTGGTGGAGATGGTGATCGAAATTATGGCAGGCTCGCCGGAGGAGGCGGAGGAGGCTGTGACTGTTTTGGAAGTGGTCGTGCGGAGAGGCGGATCAGTGGCGGTTGCCGCCGCTTACCATGCGATCAAGAAACTGAGTGTGGTGTTGAGGAGTGGATCGGACCGAGCGAGAGAGAGCGCCGCCGCGACGCTTGTGAATATTTGTAGAAAAGGGGGGACGGAGACGGTGGCGGAGCTGGCGGCGATGCCGGGAATAGAGAGAGTGATATGGGAGTTGATGGGAACTGGAACAGAGAGGTGCAGAAGGAAAGCAGCGTCGTTGCTGAGAATGCTCCGCAGATGGGCAGCTGGATTGGACGAGAACGTGACCACTGCAACTGCCCACTCCACCATTGTAACCACTCCCTCCAGGCCCCTACTGCTAAGCTGAAATGTGTTCTTTCAAATTTCAACATTTGTTTCATTTAATTTGTAAATTGAGATTCTTCTGTGTAAACTGTAAAATGATTTATTTTTCTGTTACCCAAATCAATTTATCAATTCTGTGCTTTTTTATTTGTGTAATCCATTTCAATTGAAGACTAGTATTTAAGTTTAACTCAATTAATTAGAGCTTTAAACGCCTTAAAGACAATACACGAAACGGTTAAAAAATAAAATAAAACATATAGGAAAAGAGAAATTCTATTTACACTCTGCCACTCTTCTTATACACCCCCACATCATTACTAATATCCTATTTTACACCCTATCGTACTACATTCCATCTCTAAATGTACAGATAGAGAATTCTTAAAAGCAGAACAGACTTCACAAGTGAAAAACCTCGATTATATTCATTTACGATCGATAAAGAAAATAGAACACTACTACAAAAGATTAAACACTTACAAGAATCTAATAATAAGATTATTAACCGATTAGAAAAAACTTATAGAAATAAACAAGTAACAAACAAATATATTGATAAAAAATATTAACTTTAAAAAAAAATAATAATAATCGAAGACCAAGGAATTATGTTGTCAAATCGGTAAGTATTTGCTTTCAAGTATTTTCCTTCAGGGATCTAAGGTCATGGGATAGGGTTTCATGATGCTGACATGTTTGGTCAGAAAGAATAATTATCTCAACTACTACACTCTCTCATCTCCTCCTTTCTTTTTTTTTGGACATGCAATTCCTTTAATAATTTAAAATATTAAAACTAAACCTCGTTATCCAAAAAAAAGAAAAGTATTTTTCTAACCATTGTGATAACCATTTTATATCCATTTAATGTCATTTTCTACTCTTTCAACTTAATATTTTACTTTTTATTTAAAATTAAATAAAAAGTAAAAGATTGATTTTTTTAATTTTTTTAGTAAGATAAGATAATTATTTTTATTTAAAAATTAATTTTCTCAAAATGGAGATAAAATTTAATTTTTTTATAAATAATATATAAATTTAACATTTATAATGAGGATAATATTTTTTTTGATATATATTTTTTCAAAATAACTTAAGAAATAAATTATTTATCTCAATAATTTTATTTTTATTTTTTAGAATGTTATACAAATATTGAATAAATTAAAAGATAGATTTTTTTATCAATCAACTTTATATGCAAGTGTCTAATTGAATTCCAAATAACAAATTAACAACAATAATTATAAATTAATAAAAATCTCTTTTTATGACAAGAGTGTAAAAAAAGATGTAAATATCATAAAATTTCTTACCAAATATAAAATAAGATGTAATAAGATGATACTTCTATTGATGTTATAATCATGTCCATATCTTTTTTCATTAAGAAAGTCTTGAAACTTCCACCAAAAACATCATCTCGAAGTCTATAGGATGTATTCTTGTGTTAGTCAACATAAGCCCAACTAATGTCTTAAAACTATTAATATCTTATGGTTTTTCATCATTGGATTTGACCTGAAGTTCATATGATTTGTGTTTATTTTCCTTTTAAGATTCCTTCATGATTAAAAATCATGGTACAAACCAAATTAGCTAGTTGAATGTAGAAATAAAAAATGTTATATAATAAAGTTTTATAAGTAAATTTATTTACAAAGATGGGAGTATGGATGATAACCATATGAATTGGCCACAAAATTTCATAATCAATTACATGTCCAAATAATAGTTGTTTGTTCAGGAATATGAATGGGAAATGGTGCACTTGAACCATATGGAGTATCAATAATAACAAGATAGTTAGCACTACATTCTTTCATAATTGTTCCACCAGTCACTAAATTTTCCTTTGTCCCTATGGCAAGTTCACATTTCCTAACCTATAAGGTAAATGCAAAAGCTTAAAATATGAATTAAATTTTAATGAGCATTGAATATACTTAAATTAGGCATGACCACTTGTTATATGGTTATATTGCGAAATATTATTCCTATAATAATGAAATTATTGATTTAGGCATATGAGAGATATATGAAGATATATTTAACTTTGAAAATAATCATATGTTGGAAAACATTTTCAACTAGCTAAATACTTTGCCTTGTGGTTATATTATCATAGGTGATGTTCTAGTTTCAACTTTACAGCTCCGCTTCTCCATCACCTCTAGCAGGAGAAGTTGTTTTTGTTTCATATTTGAACTGCTAACATCAAATTGGGGAGTGGTCGATTCCACTTGAGATAGTTTTGCTAGCACTCTTCAAATCTTACTTCGTTCTTTGATGTGCTACAAATCCTGGCATGATCTCGCAACATTTTTAAAATATTGGCTAAGGGGTTTCGTCCTCATTCACTCAACGCCAACGAGTGTACCCACGCTTTTGAATGTATATCGTTATCTCCACTAACAATTATACCATTTCCTTGAAGCTCTTTTAATAACTTATCCTTAAGAAAATGTTAATAATGAAGTTTAGTTATTAGAGAGCATGTATATAATTAGAAATCTATTATTAAATAAATGAAAAATAAAGGTTAAAACATGTCTACTTACTATCTTCTTCAATAACTGGAATGACCACTTCATCAAAGGTGCCACATTTGATTTATCTTGCTTTCTTCCATAATATGCTCTGATCAATGCTTTGAGTTAACCCACTTCTGGAACTCTTTTAAAAAGTAACAATATATAATGAAATAAGTATAAAATTAGATGAAATAAACTACAAAAGTATAAATTAATATAAACATACCATATATTTTGTAAAACCCAAGAAAAATTCAAATTTTCTGAAAAGGGTAAAACGGTAATTTTGATTTCGCTGAAAACTCGAAATTCTAGATCTGATGACGAAAAACACTTTGCCGTTGAATCTGTTCACGAAATTTAGTTACCCCCGGCGGACTCATTTCGACCTTATCGTAAAATAATTTCATCGCCGAGACACCTGTCGTGACACATTTTGGCATGATCAGCGCGGGATGCTGGCTACTGAACCCTAAGGGAGTGACACATGGCATGAGTCATGTGGTGCACTTGTGTGAATGGCTCATATTGAGCCAAGTGGCAAGTGGAGGAATTAATGGGAAAGCAAAATAAGAAAAGAAATTAAGAAAATTGTGGAGATAACATGTGACAAAGGAGGAAAGTGGTGGGAGCCCCACTCTGACACCCGAATGGATAAGGGAGAAAAGGAGGAAAAGCCAAACAAAAGGAGAAGAAAAGAAATGAGAAAAAGAAAGAAAGAGAGGAGAAAATGAAAGAAAAGAAATAAAAATTAAAATTTAAAATAAATCTATAGAGGAGCAAACAAAAAGAAAGGGGAGTTCGGTGGATAAGAAGGGGGAGAGAAGGAAAGAAGAAAAAAAAAAAAAAAAAGGAGAGAGAAAAACGGATAGAGGGAGAGAGGAAGAAAGGGGGAGAAAAGAAAAGGGAGATTTTTCTGGCGTTCCAACGGTCGAATCTCTACGGTCCGAGAGTTAAAGTTGATCCACGCAACAAGGGCTACGCGTGGGTACCAAAATTTGGGAGTTTCGTCAAACTCCAAGAGGTAAGAAATTTTCTTACTTGGATTATTTCTAGCATAAAGACTATTTAATGGCATGGGTGTTCTTTGGGGTCGTAACTGGCCGTGTGATTTTGAGACTGAATATTGAAAAATTTTTGGGATCGGTTTCTAGGCAGCCCCGGATCAAGCACCCTGGATCGATGTCTTTCGCTTTGTTGTGTTTTGTATCACAAAGATTTGGTGATTTAATGGAACAAAAAATGGTTCACAATCGCGGAAAGCGGGACCGAGAGGTGCCCCTGCTGCGGGGTTCAAGATCGTGATCATTTTGCGTGCTGTTGCCTGATCAACAACACGCTGCGCGAAAAGATCATGCTGATATACGTTTTTGATAACGTGAATTATACGTAAAATATAATTATCCATGTGTTGAAAATGTTGCATGTAGTTCACATTTTGCATGTAACATGTTATAATATGAAATGACATAGTTGCATTTCATATGCACGGGGACATCGTGTTAAGTCAGGTGTGTGTGCATGGTAATGGTTATTCACCAATATTGGTGAATGTGTAGTGAGCTCAGAAATGGGACAAAGTCCAAAATTGAGACTCACTGTTGTATAATAGGAAAACAATAAAATACAATAAATTATGTCCGGTGAAGCAAGATGGGTAGATCCCCTCCCCTGTGTGGTGAAAGACCCAAATTTATTCTGATTATTATATGTATCCAAATGATAAAAGTTCGCGACAAAGCCTGTGGCTTGTCTTTAAGGCAAGGCTTCTGCGGTAAGACTCTCTAAATTCGCTACCTACAAAACACATGAGATTTGATAAAATTCAACTAAATATCTATCATTCATCGTATATGTCACCTAAGAAACAATTAATGACGGCACAATTTGGCGCATTGCATGTGGAGGGAGTCGGACAGACTTGATTATGGGCATGAGGAGTCTCTATCTCATTCATGACATGAAATATTTCTACGTAGGGATTGCATTTTCGTATGGAACGTGCGGGTATGATGTGTGTGTGCTATTGCATGAGCACTTAGGTGGAGAATAACCCTTGTAGGATAATTTAACGGCCAAGCACTGCTCACCCCGTCGCGCTAATCCTCTCAAAGTACAGGAAGGAATGGTAGATTCAGACCACTTGCGGCCGTGATTAAGGAGTACGGCGTGGTATCGACATTACTTTGTAAAATATTTTTGTATAAAAAAGAATTGTAAATCAAATTCTTTTGGGCACTACGTTCAAATAGCCCAGCATGCAATTTGCGGTAAGAGGGTCATGGATCGGACTCTTACGTGAGTGTTATTAAGGTTTTATATCTATATTTTAGATTTAAATGTGAACGAACGGGTCTGAGAAGGATGATTGGGGATATGGATAGATGGACCTTTGTGGTCACTTACTACTTTTGTTAAGACCCCGATGGGCTATGATTATAATCGTTATATAGAATGTATGTTGGGCAGAGCCTCAACAAAGCGAGATCGTCAGATTTTCGTGAAAACATGAATCTCATAAATGGACAATAGTGTGGTATCGGTCACCCAAAATCCATGTGGAATTTCGCGGTAACCGGCTGTCAGACTTTCGAAGCGTGAAGGGCCATAGTTTAGACAAAGCCCAGGTTAATGATTACATCAGGAGCTTGTGTGGGGTGTATCCACCAAAGGTTTTTGAATATCGACTTGTCATATCTGAGTATCGAGAGAGAGGTGTCCAAAATACCTACGACATATGGGCAGTAGAACATTTACATTGTGTGCATTGATTGCTTTTAAAGTGGTTCTAATATGTACCACTTATGAGATGTATTGTGGTTGTGTGGAATATATGCATAGATAGAATGTGTATAGAAATTGAAGAACACTAGAGTTAGCAAACGAAACTTAGGTTGAAACTAATAAGGATTACGTAGGGAAATTTGGTTATTTATTAGTGTTTGACATTACGCACTACTAATGTGATAAATGAAAAGAGAATCTCAAATTGCTATCTTAACTTGTGTAGATGCAGGTGCAGAGGGTGGACGAGGTCGTCTGTTATGGGAAAATAATCAACCACCACCGTGTTTGATCCACGTGCCTTTATAAAGGTTACATGCTACACTACATCATTGTGCGCGAGTGCCGTGGGTCGCTACTTCAATCGCGACGATTAGTGCAACAGCTGGCCAGTGGAGGGATGAGTAACCTGTGGTTTTGTGCACATCATCCCCGACATACATGGAGAGACTCATGGTCACATCCTGGCCATTGAAGAGAAGCAGATGACACACCTGAGCATCCGAGATAAGGGTGTTAGTACTAAGAGAAGAAGAATCAATCTTCTTCTAGTTCTAAAGAAGCAGAAGATCATGCAGTGACCTCGAGGACCTAGGAACGAGGTCGCGATTATCAAAGGTTTGGCGCAGACCAGGCTTCAGTCGTACTGACCGGGATGATATGCTCTACCCACTACAGATATGTGGGAGACGAGATTGCCCGGGAGGCAGCAAGCGATCCCGTGAGGGTGACACTCTACAACTTAGCCAATGCGCCGACAAGCGACACAACGGTTCCTTCATCCTAGCAGGGTCGAAGGGGCCAGCGTGATCAACGGAGGGTGTTTGACAGCCTCGCGACGTGCGCCAAGATAGCTGCAGAGGTCGTTTGGGTGGAGGTCGAGGACGAGCCCGCCGCCAGACTTCGTGACTTAAGGGCGTCTACGCGATCACATTGCGTGACCGAGCCATGATCAATCGTTACAGGTACGTTTCGCTTATCTCGCCGCTATGGGCAAAGATATTATTTGATTAGCGGTTAACGATCTTTCGTCACGCGATCTAATGTGGATGTTTCTTGGGGCTTTAGAGGTGACACCCGGATGAGCCGCAGACGAGTTCCCTCGTGACTAGTGGTGAGGGATTGATCAGATATGGTCAGGATCAGAGTTAGGAGATCTTAGAGATTCCGGCCACGTGGACCTTCGTAATGGACATATTAGATTTTGGAAGTCATTCTTGGCGGCGGATTGGGTTGATCGCGACACCCGGTCGCCATTGACGGTGATAGTAGGAGGATTTATCGCCACACACGGACGGCATCCGTGGGTGGACCTTTCAAGGGGGAAGCATGATGCTTTGCCCTAGATCGTGAACACCCGCTGAGGGACACTGGGATGCAGCCACTGAAGTGCTCACCTAGAGGATGAGGGGAGACATGGATTGGCCTACTCTGGAGGAGTTTAAGTGAAAGTATGAGGATGTCTTTCCCGACGAGCCACCTGGATTACCTCTCATAGGATGTGGATCTTTGTCATTGAGTTACACTCCTTTAGTACGCTCACCCATTTCACCTTCATACTGCACCATGAGCTCTCGTGAACTCAAGGGGTCCAACTCTAGAATTGTTAGACAATTATTAGAACGAGCACTTCACCATAGGGCGCTTCTAGTTCTTATCATAAGAAGAAGACAGACTCCTTCTGGATCAGGCATTGATTATAGACAAGCTGGAATGTGGTTACTAAGAAGAATCGATATCCATTACCGAGAATTGATGATTTGTTTGATCAGATGAAAAGGGTGCGAGTCTACTTCAAGATAGACCTTCGCACCGATTATCATCAGTTGAGAGTTAGGGAGACTGGAGCATCCCTAAGACAAAGAGCCAGTGGGATCGGTAATGGGCATTTTTGAGTTCACAAAGGATGCTCCTTCTGTTAACGTAATGCCTTGAAACATTCATGGATCCGATGGCTAAGGTATTCCAACCCTTATTTGATTAGTTTGTTGTGGTCTGCTTGATCACTAAGATCT
Source organism: Tetrastigma voinierianum (assembly GCA_016808115.1). NCBI lineage: Eukaryota > Viridiplantae > Streptophyta > Magnoliopsida > Vitales > Vitaceae > Tetrastigma > Tetrastigma voinierianum. Next base: position 303,371 of record JAEQBH010006378.1, read on the forward strand.
CGATCTACTCCCAATCTGAGGAGGAGCATGAGGATCATTTGAGGATTGTTCTTTAGGCACTCAGGGACCATCAGTTGTATGTCAAGTTTAATAAGTGCGAGTTTTGGCTTACTGAGGTGAAATTGTTGGGACAAATCGTGCTCTCCGCTATGTGTTAAGTGGACCTTGAGGAAGGAGGCCATTAAGAGTCGGAGGAGGCCGGTTAGTCTTTGAGATATGCGCTGGGATCAAGCAGGAACTACAGGAGGTTTATTAAGGATTTCTCCCGCTTAGCCGCACTTATGACTGATTGACCATGGGATCAAGTTTCTGAGGGATGACTTGTGTGGGAGAGGCATTCCGGTGAATTGAAAAGGGGAGGTTTACTACATCTATTCTCGATAGTCTCTAACAGTGACAGAGGTACACTTCGTGTACTGCGGATGCTCTAGTGGACTGACCGGGATGTCTTGATGCAAATCCGGAGGGTTGTAGCTTATGGTTCTAGGACAAATAAAGAATCATGAGCAGCACTACTCCTACACATGACCCGGCGGAGTTGGCGGCCATAGACTTCGGGCTTTATAGATTTGGCGCCATTACTCAGATGGTGAATGCTTTGAAGTATTTTCATACCACAAGAGTTTAGAAGATATTTTCACATAATGTGGACTTTGGCTCATGAGGGGCAACTGGTATGGATGGAGTATTTGGAGGATTATGACTTCACTTGCATTACCATCTTGGTAAGGCAAATGGGAAGCTGGCCGACGCGCTGGCCGAAGTCAATGAGTACTGCCTAGTGTATCTTCTGAGTAGCATATATGCTTTGGTGATCAGGGGACGCTTTAGGTTGCAGACAGCTGATCGTGCCTAGGAGAGTTAGGGAGTTTGGTGGCTACGCCGTCCCTACTGAGCAGGGTGATTGAGCCTTAGGGGCAGGACGCAGAGATATCGTCCATCAAGGACCGGCATGGGGCCAGTACTAGTAACGAAGGTCAGCCATTCACATCGCATGGTAGTATTCGCATAGTGGACGGGTCATGGTTCCCTAGTTGATCGATTTGAGAGAGGAGATCCTCGTGAGTCCTAATCGCTCTCGCCACTGTGCATCCAAGTGGCATGAAGATGCACTGCGGATCTTCGGCTACCGCTGATGAGTGTAAAACTCATCTATGTTTTTGAGTTCATTTCATTAAGCTATTTTGAGCATTTACATCCATATTCATGCAAACTCATAACATTTCCAATTTGTTTTTATAGGTGATTTTGATGAAACAAGTGATTTAAAGAAAAGATGCAAAATGTTTCAAAAAAGAGAGTTAATCGAATGTCTCACAATGACTACTGAGAAGATCAATTTTTGTATCAATGGGAGCATCAAAATGGTTCAACTCTACCATGGTTACATTCTACATTCAAAGAGCTCAACGAGCCACACGCCCAAATCCGAGTTAAAACAAAGAAGGGCACCCTACAAGCCGGGACACAGTTTTTCAGTTTCATGTCACATAGAAAAATTCCTTGTGTCACAACATAGTTTTTCTAGTTTTTATGTTGTGACAGAAAAAATTATGTTGCGACATAGTTTTTCTAGTTTTTATGTCACGACAGAAAAAACTGTGTCGCAACAATTTTTCTAGTACACTTACTTTTGTTTCTAATCAGTTTTTGGTATTTACTACATTAACTCCCTTGACCATATTATCATATATACATCATTTGGTCTCAACAAGTTTTTGGCGTTGTTGCTAGAGACTCACTTGTGTCCTCGGTAACCGTGGGCATAAAATCGGTCAACAAGTTTTTGGCCATGCCATTGCCGGACTTTAGTTTAGTCCTTTGGTAACCGTGGTTTGGAAATTCGATCAACAAGTTTTCGGCAACATTGTCGGGACTTTTAGTTTAGTCTTTGCAACCGTGGTTCGGTAAATTTGGTCAATGTTTTTGGTTCCGCTTGCCGGGAATTGCAATCTGCTCACTTTCTCTCACAAAGTTGACATTTTGAAGAATGAAAGATTTGCTAATTTAGGAAATTTTTATTTTTATTTTTGGTTGTGATTTGTTTCTTAGCTAATTTTTTTTTTAGTATTTTGTACTTTATTTTCTTTTTTGTTTTTCTTCTATTTGTCGGTACTTTGGTGGAGGAAATTATCTAATAGAAGATAGTTTTGTTCCATAGGAAGCCTGCTTGACTTACTTTTATCACACCACAAAGGATTCACAATGACCTCACTCATGGAACAAGGAGTATTGTCTTATCAAGGAGTTCAAACCTCCTACATTTAAGGAGGATGAAGAGTTATCTCCTGTTCAGGAGCATTTTATCTACATGGATGGGAACAAGAAGATGATTAGTTTCCATGAGCAGAAATTTCCAGATTTAGATGCCTTCGAAGTCAAAATTAGTGCTAGATTGAAAAACGTAGAAGCTCAAATAGGACACTTGGTCCAAGCATTCAAGGAAAAAAATCTCTAGGACCTTTCTTAGTAACACTTTGCCAAATCCCAATGAATGCATTGATACCCCTTCCGATAGTGCGCAGTAAATTTCCTATCTCAAATTATGAAGAAGGTGAAATGAGTTGAATGGAAAGTATTCCTAAATAATCTTAGAGAATGAAAAGTCATTAATGGATAAACTGAAATTTGAAGAAGAAAGTCATGGTGGCTGCTTGGAAACGCCTTAGTGAAGATTGACACATTTACCTTCCCATGGATTTTTGTGTCAGCATTAAAGGATCTAAAAATTTGAAGATATTAAGAAGACTACTTTATTTTCTGCCAAGCATGGATTGACATCAACAAGTGGGAACTCACCTTGCTTGTGGGTGAGGAGAAAGCAAAGTTCAATCTTCACCAACCATTACCTTTAACGGAGCAAGAAAGAATAATGTGTGGAAAATTCTGTAGCTTGCTTCCATCTAAAGGGCACATATTTGAACAGTCCCCCTTAAGCATAAATGTGTTTAAATCTGCATCACATAAAGGAGACTGTTTTGAAGGAATTGTGGATGAACCACCAGCCACAATTAAAGGGGATTCTGAGTTTCTTTCCCTTCTTCAAAGTTTGGAAGAAATCATCCTTGAGCTGAATGGTTGTGAAAAGAAAGTGCTATCCAAGATGAATGATTGGTCAAATGGAAGCATTAGTACTTTTCCAATGAGTCTAGCTGGACTTTAAAAATGGAGCAACTTCTTAGGAGGTAACCAAAGCTAAGTAATAAGGATTCTATCAACTCTTTTCTCTTTTCCTTTGTTTATTTTTAATTACTTTATTTGTTGCTGTTATCGTTGAGATGAAATCTTTGCAAAGGTTTTTAACGCTGCCTGTTGGCGTTTCACAGCAAGTTTGAAGCTCAACATATTGTCATGAATTAGTTTTCAAGAGAAAAAGACTATATCAAGGGCAAAGATAATGTCAAGGTCTGAAAATCTTCGTTTTTATTCAAAGTGGCCGAGACTAGAAAGGAGTTCCAGCTTTCCTAACTCTCTCTATTACCTTAACTTTATTGCTTCATTTTGCTCATTAAGCAGACATTTAAGACAATGTTCATCTCAAAGTTTCAAAGGTTTATTTTCAGTTAGTTTATCATGTCACACCCCACATGTTGCACATGATAACCTCGAGACAGTTTTCCTGCCCTTTAATGATACTGACTTTGTTGATACTTAACTTACATCTTAATTTTGTTTATTTTGTTAGTTAGAGTTTTTTTTTTTTTTTTTTTGAGTTAATTGAGTTTTTTTTTGGAGTAGTTGTGATGTCAATGAAGATCATAATTGAACCCTCAGAGATGGACAATATTCAAGATAATAGGACTTAATGTGCTTAATGAGTTATCTCTAATAGGCTATTTAGTCATTGGTTTTCAAAATCCATGCACTTGGTCACTAAGTACTCCTGAGTGCGCTTGCCAAGCCAGAGAAGGCCTATGAGAATCCATCTAATTTTGATCTCCATAGGTTCTAGAACTTGTTCTATTATAGCTTGAGGTGTGAAATCCTAGGCAAATACAACACCGAGAAATGATATAGGCCATCCTTGGAAAGATTGTGCATTTCAAGCTAACCCTTTTAATATGCATATGCATATTCCTCTAGTACCAGAATGTTGAGCCTTAAAGAGCTAAAATTTTGTTTATAAGAACCAAGTTTGAAGACAATAACCTTCCTATACATCACTATCCCTCAGCAAAGAATCAAACTCACCTATAACATGAGGATTTGAACATAATTGAGAAATGTGGTGAGGAGCAAGTTTGGGGGAGTTATTTTTTCATAGGAAAAATAACTCCAAATTGGTTGAAATGAGTTACGTTGAAAATCAAAAGAGGTTGGTAAAAAGGAAGGAGAAAAATAAAAAGAAAAAAAAACATAAAAATATCAAGTACCTTAAGGCCTAAAAAATACAATAAAAAAAATCAAGGAGGAGTGAGTCTAGCCTCGTAGCCTTCCTTCCCTAGAGTAAGTAAATCCTAAGAGGTGTCTCAACACCTAGTACCCTAAGGCCAATTGGTCTGGGAGCTACTGATTTAAAGCTCTCTAAGGGTTGGTAGAAAGTTTAAAGAGGGTTTTGACATTGCACCACTATAATAACCTTGTCTTAAAGAAAAAGGCTTCTTGGTGTTTGTTGAAAGAATGCAGAATTTTTGCAGAAAGGTGATATGAGGAGTATGGAATGATGCACCTAAATAGATTTCGGGGGTGCTTGAGAGTGTCATTGTGTTGATGGTAAGAATCAGAATGGAGAGGAGCCGGCCAATGTAGAAAATATGTATGTCGGGCAAGTTTTGTACCTCAAATTAATTTCACTCAACTATCCCTTACCCAAGCCCACACAAGCCATAAAGACCTACTTGACCTCGAGAGCCAAATGCCTACATTAGTGGAGAGTGATAAAAACAATAAGCCTATGGAACTCAAATAAATTATCTTAGGAGATCCGTGATTTATCTCAATTTCTCATAAAACTCATCTAGCTTGCACCTTTGTTTCTGGATAGGGGAAGACCACACACACACACTAGTGAGAACGATGATCTAAATTTGTCTATTGGTGAGATCAATTCACTATTAAAAATGAATAAATTATCTTGATCATATTCCCTATATCTTTGTATGGTCATTCTTGAGACACTTCCATCACATACCCCTGCTTTCTAGACACCCACTTGCCAAACAAAAAAAGTAAGAAACGAACTCTCTCTCTACTGCCTGGAGTGACAAGCAACTTCTTTCTTTCTTTGCTCGAGACGCTAAAACCCTAAGTTTGGGCATTTGATGAGTGTAAAACTCATCTATGTTTTGAGTTCATTTCACAAGCTATTTTGAGCATTTTATATCCATATTCATGTAAAACTCATAACATTTCCTCTAAATTTGGGTTTGCGGGATTTTTGATGGAAAGCAAGTGATTTAGTAAGAAAAGATGCAAAATGTTTCCAAAAAGAGAGTTAATCGGATGTCTCACAGTGCGTCATTGAGAAGACTGAATTTCTATGCATCATCTGAGACCAAATAGTTCAACTCTACTATGGTTACATTCTACATCTAAAGAGTTTAATGACACTCATACGCCCAAACCGAAAGAAACGACAAGCTTATGACCTCGACAAGTTGGACATAGTTTTTCCAGTTTTTATGTCGCGACAGAAAAAATTATGTCGCGACATAGTTTTTCTAGTTTTTATGTCGCGATAGAAAAAATTGTGTCGCGACATAGTTTTTCTAGTTTTTATGTCGTGACAGAAAAAACCGTGTTGCGACAAAAATGCTGGAAAAAACCAAAAAATGCCGAAAATAGATATTTTGGCTTGTTTTCAAGCTCATTTCACCTTAGGACTATAAATACTCGCTTTTTTAGGTTTTTAGGGCAATGGGAAGGTGGGAGAACACCTCTCATGGGGTTTCTCTCTCTAAACTCGCCCATTTTTCTTAGTTTTGTCGCAAATTTTGATTTTAATAGATCTTAGAGTACTTTAGAGCGTATTTATTTCTATTGAAGAGATTTGGTGCCGTATCAGAGATTCAAATTTATTATCGTTTCACAAAGATTTGAAGCTTTAAATCTGATTTTTTTCTTCACCCCATGCCTTTGATTTCTTTTTCATTTTCTTACTTTTGTTTGATTGGTGATGATTGAAATCCAAGAATTGAACATTAAACACCCTTTTAAGGGTGGGACACTGCTGAACATTCGCATTTCGCATTCTAGTTATTTTGTGGGTTTGAAGACTGAATTTATATAATTGGTACTGTATAATTAGCTTTTTGGAATATTAGTGGCTTATACCCAGAAAAGAGCTCTTGCTCTGATTTCCAAGAGGCCTTCTGAGTGACACAGAGATGGAGATTCATGAGAGTAAAGAGTGAATCTCTGGGAGCATATTAGACTGGTCATTATGGAAATCACGAATTTAAATATTACGTTGATAGATCACTAATTTACTCATGGTGTGAGGATTAATTAGATGATGTATCAGTTCGATGTTTAGAGGTCTCACCTCAAATTGATAGAATGATCTTAATCCCATGTTAGTAATGATTTAATCAAGGAGATAAAATTTTTTATTAGATTTAAAGGACGAGATATCAATTAGATCGGAGAAGGTTTGCATAATCTTGTCTATAGGGGCAAGAATTCTTCAGTCCTAAGAAATGGTTATGAAGTATTGGAGAAGAAAAACAATCAAATCTTAAAGAGGGTCAGATTTTACAAGTAAATGATTAGACTCATGTCTATGAAAGGAAATATGGATCTCTAATTAGTGAAATGTATGGTATGAGAAATCCAAGCTATACTATTGCTCTTGACAACGAAGATCTAACTCATACAAATGTTGTGCTTTTTGCAAATGCAAACCTGCTTTTGCAACAATTCATCCCCATCCCGCCTCTCTTCATATCTTTTGTAATTAAGTAGGCTTTTATTTGCAGATTTTAGGATTAGTTTTAAATCAGTTTTATTTGGTAATTAAATTGATTTTATTCACATCCTATTGGTCGCCTAAATAGTGAAGAGCCCTTGCACCTGTGGGTGATCAAATTCCAAATTAGAGAGAACCTCCAATCCTTGTGTGGCTGGCTATCCGTTCTTTTAGAGTCCACTTTTATTACTCAGGAGGACCCGTGCACTTGTGGAAAGGCCGAGTGTTGATAATACTTTCATTTCGCTTTTGAGTACACTTTTGTTTCTAATCGCTTGAGTATTTACCACATTCACTCCTTAGCCATATTTTCATATATACATAATTTGGTCTCAAATAAGTTTTTAAGAGTTGTGGGACTTTAATTTAGTCCAATCAAAATGCGCGAAAATCGTCAACATCGTATTATCGGAGCAGTAATGAAGCGACATCGCTTGAGATTTTGTTCGACTCAAGGTCTCATGTGGTCAACAATGTTAAGGCAAGCATCGTAGCCGTAGGCTACTTAGCCATTAGAGGTTGGGCGAGTGGGTTGGGAGCACGCCACGATGGACTTTGTGACCCACTCTGCCACCCGAGGAGGCATGATGCGATATGGGCGGGATATGGACCGACTCACTGTCAACACATTTCTTCGCAATGCGATGACCTCTCACACCGAGGAATTATGTCCGTTATATATTCGAGAGATCATTCCACATAATGGGTGTGTACCGCTTGTCCATAGTATTGACATAATCCCAGTTTATCACACACTTTGGAAGAGTTTCCAAAAGCCATGGGGACATAGTCACGATGAGCATTAAGTGCTTCATCCGCAGATAGATGGTCACTGAGAGGACTATTCTGTGTTTAGAGGATATGCCGTAGAAGGCCTGGATCTTAATGGTGGTCGGAGGAGACTTACTTCAAGGCGGAATTCACCTACAACAACAATTTTATCTGCTTATTACACTCAGATTCCCCGATCCGACTGATCAAGTGGATCCAATCCGGTTCTCGAAGGAGACCATAATCGACTCTTACCTGATTTTTTTTTAAACCGGACTGCACTTGTGGTATATCAAGATCTATAATTAACTCAAAATATTTATATAAATCAAAAGAACTTAGTAACTCTGAGTGGTGTCCATCAAAAATCTAGACATATAACTCAGTCTTCATTTACTTACATATACTAAAACAACTTTACATTCCAATTTCATATTCAGAGTGCAGGACCTACTGTGATTTAACCCCATCGTGTTAAATCTCAACAGATAGCGGATGTCTTCGATGTCTTCTCCTGCATCACAATTTATTGAACCCAAGTGTTTTTACGCTATGGGAAACATATCTTATATTAAAAACACAAATCATACATAAAACAAAGAATGTATATCTAATCTTCAAGAATTCATATAACAGACCACGTATACTTGTTATCATATATAACAATTTTGCATACATTCTTATCCTTATAACAAACTTATGCTTGTCTTCACATCTCTGAGAGCTATAGAAACTTTATGCTTATACGTAAAGCACTCGTGGGTATTACCGAAGACCAGTACAGAGGTACCGTAGGTACTGAGAACTGGTCAGTATGACTTCCAGATTTATACTTGTACTACGAGCCTATCCCTGGTTTTACTGATCTTCTACTTGTACTACCGAGCTTCTATTCTATATTTCGGATCTTATCCTCGATATTACTGAAGATATACATGGCTTTGGATTTTATACATGTATTGGCAGAACTTATACATGTATTTCGACTATATGCATGTCTTACGAGAGTATATATCATTTTATGACCTATTCATGGGCGTACCAGAGTACGATGAAAGGAACGTATCGTGATCATATCACACACAAGGTCGATCGACTCTATATGTGGATAATGACATTATTCTTCGTAGGTACAGATCACAGATTCATTATACGGAAGTAACCGTAGTTACGACTGGACTTATACTTTCTATTTTACGTAACTCAGACTTATTTTACCAACACAGAGTACTGTAAAATTACAAAGATTAATAGATACAGAGTACCAAAAGTAGTACTACGTGGTAACGTATACCGAGGTACATCTGATTCGTACTCTTTATTCTTTATTCAAGCATTTTATCATAATGGGCCGTCTCTAATTACCTAGACCAATCATATAAGAAATGAGTAGAAGCAAGATAACAAGCAATCCCAAGGTGTCAATACGTAACGTGATCAGAGTTAACCAACAGAGTGACGGCAATCGCTCAGACGTGCCCGCCCACGCAACAGAGGCGCCGAGCACCAAAGCAGAGGTACTGAGCACCGACGTGACGTGCTCGTCACGCACAGGAGGCTGTGAAGACCAACAGAGTGCCTGAAAGACTCAATCAAAACGGGCTAACCACGCAGCCAGAGCCGTAGCACTACCAGAGGCCGGCACCAACAGACGTCCACTCATTCCAGCCTTTCTGGCTCTAGTAACATATGATCGCATGTATTTCGAACTCATAACCTATATTAATCACATTACGTGTTCACGATACATATCATTTTCATGTTATAATGCTTCATATTACTTAATTTCATGCCCGGTAAATACCAAAGAAAGGATACGTAAAACTATGAAGGGCCTGAAGGCGCCCGTACTCACCGCACTAAATGCTGGTCTATAAAGGGTCCGGTTATGCTTGTTATCATCAGACGACAACGACCATCTATAAAAGGTCCTGGCGCCACAAGTATCATGCTCAAGACAATGACCATCTGCTGAAGTGGCCTCGAAGGCGCTGTTATCATTGTTCAAGACAATGACCATCTATGAATGGCCCGAAGGCTCTATGGTGACCCTTTCAGGGCCACCGATATCAGGAATGCTGCAGACTTATTCTCTAATGGCATGCCACTCTATCCCTCTACTGGGTCGATACAATCCGCTTTATTACACATTTTCAGATATCTCATAAGCATGAATAACTCTTGTTATCATGATTGCTTATGCAATATATACTATCATTACTTGAATCTATATTCGTTCTCATATCTGTAGCTTCATATTACGGTTCTCATATTTCTCTATAATACATATATTCCTATATTTTTCTCATGCATACATTCATTCGTACTCAGATCATTACCGTGGCTTTGTCATCTTTTTACTGGGCCATCATTCTTAGCATTTACGCATTTCTATCATTTGTTCTTAGCATGTTCTATCTATTCATTTAGGCATATCTATCATACAATCCTATATTCATGTCGTATTCATGTTTTATGAATATTTCATGAACACATCTATACCTATTGCATTTTCTATATTTTTCCTTTGTTTCTACGCCATATAGCATTTCATATGGGCTTTATGGTTTGGCATGAATACTTACATATTCACACATCATTCATGTATTCTGTTCCTCTATGAATCAACTTTACTTAGAAATTGAATCATTCAAATCGATCATCCAACCTGCTATGGCATTTTCATGCCAAACTAGCCTGCCCTCCGATTACTGAGGACAATATTCATTTTCCAGTGCTCTTGTCTCCATTTGGACACTGGTTCTTTGTACTCCTTAAACTAAGACGCTAAGGGTTGTCCTCCAACTGGAATCACCTAAATCGAGCAATTAACTCAAGATACGCTCCCAACAACTTGGACTACTTATGATCAAATCAAGGCAGAACAAGCCGCATACGGCCCCACTTTAAGTGAATTTTCAATACTTAGAGTCAGAATTAGCTATAGCCATTCTATATGTTTGGTTTTCCTTGAAGTCTATTTTAATTACCCACTTGAATCACTCCAAATCGGATAAGAAATGAGTGTTATGCTAAATGGCTAAAATTGGTTTAAAAAGGAAACATAGCATCATTAATGTGGCCTATATACCTGACATGTACCGGTACTATGTCGTCTAAAATGACCAGAACTCTAACATGTACCATGTCTATGTACAGTACATGTCACCTAAAATGCCTAGAATGTGTATTTTCTCCCATTTTTCCATATTGACACCAATTCAACTCTATACTACACACAAATCAAAACCATTCCATATCCATCTTATAACTCAATTATACTCAAATCATCCTTCAATGGATATCTTCTTCCAAAAACCCTTCATGATTTACTCTCAAAATTTATAATATGGGTAATAACCCATACATAAACTAAACATGATAATTAGTTAGGCTTATTCAAACCCTAACTCAATTATTTACCATCGAACTATAAATCCATCCTCAAAAGAGGATTTTACACGCCTTGTACTCTTTGGTAAGATTTTACCCACCTTACTTCCAGTAACTATTATTAGATGAAACCCTAAAGAAAAACCCAGTACTGTGCTAAAGATAATAATCATACAAATTCCATATGGATCCATACCAAATCTCATGTAATCCATAATCAAGGTTAGTTTCATACCTTTTCGTCTGGGCTTCTCTTCTTCCTCTCTCTTCTTCTTCTCTTCCTCTTCCTCTTCTTCTTTCCTTTCTCCTTCTCTCTCTCTCTCTCCTCTCTACTTGCTTCTTCTTTGAGACCAGACTTTGGTCTTAAATCCCATGTTTTGTTAAGGCCATAAGTTCGGGCTGGCCAAAACTCATTTGTTTTAAGTTTTCATAATTGCATCTCGAATTTCCATTTCTCTCTTATCTCATTCCATCTTTTCTCTATTTGGCCTTTAACCCTACCCTTCATCTTATAATACTTTAAGAAACCTATTGTAAATGACTTAAAATAATTTACCTGCTTTATTGTTATTTCCGGTCTCTCTGCTATATTTCCCGAAAATTTCTATTTAACTTTTAATATACTTAAACAAGTCCAAAACTACTAGGATATTTCAGGGTGTTACATGGCGAGTAGGGCGTATTTAAGACTGATGAGGCTTTATGGGCTGGGAGGTCATGCGCTCTATCCTTGACGGTCGGGATGCAGGTGGGAGGAGTGTTCCCATCACCGGTTTAGATCTTGATTGTGGCACACCTCCGAGAAGGTGGATTTGAGCATCGAAGTGTCTTCACGACTTAGAACACAGGAAATACTCCAAGTGACTCACACGACCTCTGTAGCTCGAGGTGGGTGATCACGCCAAGGTGACGCCAAGCAGAGGAGGGTCGATTCAAGCTTGGCAGTTAGTAATGGTGGTATATCGAGCCCTTCGAGATACTCAGGTGGCATAGTTGCCATCTACTGGGCGCCACCATCGAGTTTAACGTGTCCATGAGGTGTCCCCACGCCTCCATGCTCAAGTATACCCAGATCCAAACTTCTCACGTAGCTGGATTAGGAGAGATTATTGTTGGCGATCGATGAGACCTTCGAGGAGGGACCAGCAGTATCTGATAACCCGGTATTAGCTCGCACGCAAGACCGCGGAGGGCTATACGCGGTTGCGGGCAACACCGAGGAGCGATGGCGCAACTCGGGAACGCGGCGACATCGACGCGCCACCTATCCTTTCCTATTTGAGGATGAAGGTGTGTGGTCTAATATTGGAACTAGAATAACTATTGCATATGCATGTGTTTGTAAAGTAGTAAGAATTATGACCTAAATTAGGTTAAGTGGGGAAGAATGTAAAACCTAGAAAAATTAATTTTTAAAAGGTAAAATCCAGTAATTTTGGCTAAACTGAAATTTTCTGATTTTGATGACAAACGGACTTCTCCGTTGAATTCATCTCGCGAAATCTAGTTTACCTGAAAGAATTTCCTCACTTGATTCCATACTAATTTCACGCTTTTCGGTATTAATTTGGACAGCCAGTGACACATAACATGAGCCATGTGGTGCATTTGTGTGAATGTTTCACATTGAGCCAAGTGGCAAGTGGAGGAATTAATGGGAAAGAAAAATAGGATAATACAAGAAATTAAGAAAATTGTGGAGATGACATCTGGCCAAGGAGGAAAGTGGTGTGAAGTTTCCCCACTGGACACCCTGGTGGATAAGGAGAACGAGAAAGCCAAACAAAAGGAGAAGAAAAGAAATGAGAAAAAGAAAGAAAGAGAGGAGAAAATGAAAGAAAAGAGAAAATGGAAAATGAAAAGTAAAGAAGGAGAGGAGCAAACAAAAAGAAAGGGGAGTTTGGTGGATAAGAAGGGGGAGAGAAGGAAAGAAGAGACAAAAAAAAAAAAAAAAAAAGGAGAGAAAGAAAAACGGATAGAGGGAGAGAGGAAGAAAGGGGGAGAAAAGAAGAGGGAGGATTCAAGGCTCCGATTGGTCGACCCTCACTTCAGACGAGCGAAGCTCATCACGCAACGAGGGCCATGGGTACCAAATACGGGAGTTTCACAAACCCAAGAGTGTAGAGAATTTTTCTACTTCATTATTTAACCTGAAGCACCAATGCAGAATGTACATGCTAACAGAACTCACAGGTGATTTAGTCTCAAGATTTTAGGATTGAATATTGGAAATTTTGGATCGGTTTCGAAGTCCCTTGACCGTGGTTGAGATTGATTTCAATCTTGTATCGATGTCTTCGGGTTTTTCGTAAGCCTTTGTGACACAGTTGATTTGGTGATGATTTCTAACCAAAACGGCTCACAACCGTGAAAGGATCGAGATGTGCCCCGCTTTTATGGGTTCGAGATCGGGACCATTGTGTGCAAGGTTGATCGACAACATGTCATGTGAAAAGATCGCGTCGACATATGTTCTTGATGAATGTAACTATATGTAGAAAATATAATTATCCATGTGTTGAAAATGTTTTATGTAGTTCCCATTTTGCATGTAACATTTATAGTATGAAACGATAATTGCATTTCACGCTGTGATTTGAACATAGCTAGCCAAGTCTAAAAAGGTGTAATGGTAATGGTTATTCACCATTCTCTCGTGAATGTGTAAATGAGCTCGTAAAACTAACAACGCCCAAAATCGGGAACTCACCGTTGTATAAACAGAAATGTTAAAATACATTTAATAAATTTCGTGGTGTTCGTGAAGCAAGATGGGGCACCTCGTGGTGAAAGACACAAATTTTATTCTTGGTCATACATATGTATCCAAAGGATGAAAGTTCTCTAAAGTGTCAAAGCGGCATACGAAGCTCATATGAGACCCCAGAATTATTACCCACAAAAACACACCTAGGGATTTTCGATAAAATTCAATTAAATATCTGAGGGTCATTTAATGGGTTATGTCATTCGTGAAACACTATTGACGGGTTTTCACACTTGGCGAATGTATATGAGTGGTTTCACAGACTAGCCGCTGGGCATGAAGAGTCTCATCTCATTTTCCATGCAGATCGCATTTTCTCAATGAATCGTTGCATGACAAGAAGGGTACTATCAGACGAGCCAGCTGTTTTAGTATTCAGAGAATTTTCTCTATCGGGATTGCTCACCCTGCTATGGGACCCCCTTTCTGTACATGGATTGATATGGATCAAGGCACCCACGCCAGATTATGAAGGAGGCCGATGTCACCTTGATATTACCTTTCAGAAAAGACTTTAAAGAAAAGAACTGTAACTACCTTTCTGACTATCGGTCTAAATAATGATGACTATGGGTGTGAGGCCTGATCGACCTACTTTGACCAGAATTATGGTTTTACCTAATATTTTAGATTTTAATGTGAACGAATGTAGTCCAAGAAGGGACGATCAGAGGACATAATGTGTGGCACCCTAAGTGTCACTAATGGCTTTCAAGCTTGAGACTCCTGGATGAGTTATGATTATATTGTTATACAAGATGTATGCTCGGGTAGAGCTCCCGAATAAGAGACTTCTACTTACTTTCTGCATTTGTAAAAATACGAATCCTATAACCGACACAACAAATATGAGACACAATCTCGAACCCACACTCACACTGATCATTGTCAACTGGGACTCCCAGGTTCACGCCACATATCCTTCAAGCCAGTGATTGGCTTCCTACCGTGATGATGATTATAAATGTATTTCTTTCGTCTTTCCTTTTGAACTTTTCAATATTCCTATAAATTAAATTTTTTTACTTATGACTGTGAATAATATGTATAATTCTACCTTGAAGTTATTAGACAATCTATGTTTGACAAATGATGTCCGATCTCTGTCCTCAATAAAACTATACTGAATTGATGTTTTTGAGGGGCTCAGGATGGTCTTTGAAGGAAAGAAAGTGCTTCACAGTAAGTGTTCTTGAATGTTCGAAAACTTGTTGAAATTGTTAGCATGCAATTTCTCATACTTTTTAGGCTTATGAAAAAACAGCCTACACGTTAACACCATACTTATTAGTAATTTTATTTAGTTAAAAATTGGAGACATTTTCAATACAATAATGTAGGCAATGAAGTGTTACCTTATTGCAGTTCCATAACTTATCCTTCAATTGCTTGGGAACAACATGCCAAGTTTCCTATCTTATTGGCACCATATTGCGAGCTAAAACACCTAAATAGCTTGTTAGATGAACGGTTGAATTTCTTATGAAAATGCCACCAAGATTATACTTAACTGATAACTTGATCCCCTCGCTCCTGTGTTTTATACTCATGGTCTTCTTAATCATTTCTTTGGACTTATTTTTTTGGGGTTTTTCTCCTTCATCTGGATCCATTCCTTGTAAGAGAAAGACAATGATGTATTACATTAGATATAAAAAAGTTGGAGAATAATCACAAAAAAGAAATTTGTATCTAAAATAATCAACAATAATTACGTAATAAACACACAACCAATGATAGAATCATTTAAAAAAAAAGAAAAAAAAAGAAATTTTTTTAACCTATTATTGGGGACTTACAATACACTTCATATCCTTCATTTATGTCATTTTATTAAAATTTTATAATTTACCTATAAGTTGGATTGATTCTCAATCCAAATCACTTCACAGTCACCTCACATACATATTGCATGCATTGGGGTCATCCATTACATCAAATGCTTCAACTTGTGGCAATGTTTGTATAACGAGATGGTGTTCAAGAGAATTATCTACAAGGTTATCACCATTCTCAAAATCCAAAATATCTTTTTGAGACGTTGACAAAGTAATCTACAATCTTGGATCAAGTTTGTCTTGTACATAAAGCACTTGCTTAGCTTGAAATGCCAATATGAAAGGATTTGATTTATGACCAATTTTGCTAAAATCAACTAATGAAAAGCCAAGATCATCAGCTTTTATACCATTCTTATTGTCGACTAATCACACTTGAAAATTGGTATCCTAAACATGGTATAATCAAGGTCCCATATCTCAATAATAATCCCGTAGAAACAAAGCTCACCAAAATACATGATTTCTATCTTTGATACTTGCAATTTGCATTGTTGAAGCTATAATACTAACTCCACTATTTTGGGTAGCTCATAAGTCATCACACTCCTTAGTCTGGTATCGATCCATCATACTTGCAGAGATAATGACTAGGATCATGCGCTATCCACTTTAGGGTTTTAAAAACAAGTTCATTGTTACTAATTTCCTCTTCAATTTGTATGAAAAAAATAACAGTTTGAGTGTGTATAGGCTCAAAATCACTAACAAAACGAAGTCACATACATTTTTTTGCAACCAAAAAGTAAAAATCCGTTGATGTTCATCAATGAGCCATTTTTGTAGGTTTGATTGATGAGGAACAATTTTAACCATTCCATGTGCTCTTTGTCATGGTATTTATAACAAATTCATCGTTAGAGTCTATAATTTATTTTAAGAATAATAGATAAAGATTAAATGTTACCAGTTCTTACTCGATATAAGGCTGGATGATGGTTGTATTCTCTAATACATAATGATGTGCTTGTAACTACAAATCGGAATCAACTGCCATTACTCCACTAGGTCTTTTTTTAGTTCACACTGACATTCTTAGGAAAAAATATAACTCTCACATGTGAGCTATACAAATAAATTGAAGGCTTTCACAATTTTATTTATTTTTTTTAACTATAGGCGTTTAGGCTTCTAACTCTCACATATGGATGACCATTTAGGCATCTAAACATTTTGTGCTGTGTCCTCTAGTATCATATTTTAGGGACCATCTGAGTTTCCCCTAACATTTGCCTGCTGACCATATGTGCCTCTTTTGTGAGCCTATCCTACTACACTGATGGGTGCTAAATTTTGGCTCTTCAACTTTTTTGAGGAATGTAATTAGAAGGCTTCCCCTTTGTAAATAACACACTTCATCCATTTAAAAAACTAGCATGAAAATGCAATCAAGATTTGGTCACACAGTGAATGAAGTATCAATATCCGTGGTTAAAAGAATTTGAAAACTAATATGCTAATGATAGATTATTCAATTTATATATCATCAAAGAGTCTGCTGATATTTCAGTTTATAGTGTCATTCTACATGAACAGTTAAGAGAGGAGTGATATTGTCCCAGGTTGAACTTGGATCATCCCATCATACTTTTCAATATACTTCTTTTTCATTCTCCCTTTTCTTTTTAGGGAAAAAAATAATGAAGATTAATAGAACTCCCAACCCGGATTTTATGGAACAAATATATCCGCAGAAGGTGAAATTATTTCAGTAAAAAAAAAAAACCCTACTTTTTGGAATAGATTGAGCGAAGGAATATTCAGTCCACCACTTCAAAAAAAAAAAAAAACTACAGATAAAGCATAATGGATGATATAGTTGCCGGAAAAACATAGAAGTTTATTTTTACACATAATTAAAAAAATAGAACTCCAAACCTGTACATATTTTCAGTGTTGCCCAAATAAAAAAGAAGGAAAAAGGACAAAAAAGGAAATAAACTTGCTTACTTGGTCCCCGAGTCGTCGATGAACAGTTTCTCCTTGTTTGACGATGTAGCCGACTATGGAGTCGACGATTGACCTGATCGTGATCAGAAGGGGAAAGGAGAAAGAGGAAAAGGGGGAAAACAAAATAGGAAAGGGAAAGAAATTTCTATTTTGACAGTTTTCAATAAATTATATACATAATTCAAAGAAGGTAAAAATATACAAATTTTTTTAAATACTTAAAAAAATTGATAAGATAAACAAAAATACGTATTAAATCATATTTTTTTTAATGTTATTAAGGTAGGTAACATCAAGATAAATATTTTAATGTTTTGAATGAAGGGTTAGTTTACATTGGTGAATGACCACATTCACTTTGTAATTAATGACCATATTCATTGCTGTCATTATGAGATCATTTTATGAACCTCATTCATGAAGATTTATACATCTGTTGATTGCAAAAGCCTATAAAAGGCTCACCCTCCTTTGCATAGAATCATCCCAATGAGAAGAAATCATTTCATCTCTTTCTCTCTTTCTCCTTCTGAATTCTCTCTCTCTCTTATTCCTCTTGGCCTTTTATATACAAAGAGATACACACATACATATATATATATATATATATATATATATATATATATATATATATATATTACTCTAGACTTGCATTTTATAATATTTTTTTCAACATTTAAAGTCTTTTAATATGCTTATATTTATTTATTTTAAAACTTTTAAAACTATTTTTTTGGTAAAAATGTTTTATTACATTTAAATAAAATTTTAATTATTATCGAGATTTAATTTCTAAAAATTTCTAATAATTATTTTAACTAAAACTATTTAGGATAACTAAAGCGAATATATGTACCTAAAAAAAATTGAATAGCTGTAAAAAAATTACTTAAAAGTTTTGTTAACAATTTATTTTATCAATATTTTATTTTATTATCTTATATAAATTATTAAATTTTAAAAAATTTGCAAGATAAATATAAAAATAAATAAATGTAAATTTATGATAATTTTTTGCAATAATAATTTATGTATACCGATTAAATAATGATACTTCAAATAAGTATCATTCCATTTAGATTTGCCTTCATTAAATAATGACATTTCTAAAAATAAAATATTGTATTAGATAATGATACTTCTATTAAGCGACATTGAATATAATATCTCGAATCAATGATACTTTTTAAAAACCTCAACAAATTGATGTCATTATTTTAATTTTTGTAGTAGTGGAAGAAATTAACATATAGTTTCTGATTTATTTTTTATTTCTATGTTGTACGAGTTTTCTTTTGGTCAATGAGAAGGGTTATGAAAGCTAAGAAAATGATTGATTACATGCTTTTCCTCACCATTTAGATTGGCTTTTTTCTCGTTTTTTTTGTTATTATTTCTATATATTGAATAAAATTTTTCTACATATTGCATGATAATGTTTTCTGTTGTCATGATAAGTTTTTCATTCCTATGTATATTCAACTGATGGTGAAATAAAAACACATTTCATTAAACATATTCATATCCATTTTTTTTGCCAACAATTGGCTCATGGGCTTTTGGTCAATAGTTCAAATAAAATGGTATATTATTAAGATTATACTAGAATATCTAATCTTCTATTTTTAGAATATGTATATTCTGATTTGGTCAATGGTATAATTGCGATATTATAGCCATATTTATAGCTTGATTTGGTCAATGATATAATTGCCATATTATAACCATATTTATAGCTTGTACGCATAACTGCAGCCTGCACTTTAGTTCGTATTATATATAAGGGACCTACGTGAATCAATAGAATCAAGGAAAACCAATTCAGCCAGATCGTAGCCCTAGCAAATCTCAAAGAAGCTTTTACCCATTTATTTTCCTTCTACGATTTCTTCAACCATCACCACGCCTCTCTCCGATTCTTTCTCATTACGGCCGACGATGGAAAAACAGATCCCCATTCTTTATTATCTGGTCCTGAGATCAACCGGAATAAGGATCACCACGTGATCCTTTCAATGACAATTATATTTCATGGGCACGCAATTGCTTGTCTAAAGCTCACTGAAGTTTATGCTTTCACACGGGACATTCACCAAACCAACTGAAAGAAGAAACAACTCGATCGGGATCACAATTTATGCTCGTTCTCATGGATCACACGACTTGATCCAAAAATCGGGCGGCTCCATTCCTTTCATGATGAAGCCAAACGACTTCGGGATTATCTTGAGAAGCTGCTTTGGCGCGGGCCAATGGTCCTCGCCTTCAACAATCGAGGGCTGATATTACCACCGTAGCTAAACTCGAATATGTCTATTGATGATTTATTATACCCGCTTACGTGGATCAGATGATGAATTAATCGCCCTGCCTCCGCGGTGCCTATGGTAATTGTACTAAGATGTCACGTCGACTTGCTACTTGACGGGGAGGAGGAGAAACCCGAATAATTTCATGGGCATTAACGATGAGTTATATGCAACGGCACGTCGAATTTGTTGTCCACTTCTCCTTTTACCCGATCTCGACTGTGTATCAAGCATGTCTTCGTGAAGAAAAAGTCTCGGGGTATTGCTCGAGATGTGAGCTGACAAGTGAGGAAATCCATGCGCTGGTTTACAAACCGCACGAATCTGGCTCGTGTTACCGTCCCGAGCAAATCAAAATTGTATTGTTATGTTTGTGTTTATCAATATGATAACAATACTTGTTTCAAAACGTATGGATATCCGGATTGGTGGGAAGGATCTGGACCATGAATCCAAGGCAAGCACCGACCCAATGTAATAACCACCTCCTACGGCTCCGATCATTCGTGGTTCCGCTCTTAGCTGGCCGCCACTGGGCCGTGGGCCGCCACGCTGGCCGGTGGGGACCGAGCCCGGGCCTCTCATGGGTCCTCCGGGCATTGGTCAATTTAAAACCGAGTGTGTTCAAATTTCATTGAATATGATAAATAATCTCCAAAGATGATCGACGATGGGTGCGTTTCATTTTTCGATTATCGGCGCACCGTGCTTCTCACCATGTTACCGCATCGAATCATGTTTGACTGACACTCATCATATTTCGCAATGTTCACGGTTAATAATCCGCACATGCCATTGCTACTAAGGTCGGCCGCGCTTTGTCGATCACGGGTCGATACTGAACATGTTTTATTTCAGAATGACGCCATCAAGAATCCTAATCTCGCGGTCACAATTAATCGATGATTCTAAATGTATTTTACAATTCACCGATTCATTATGTGCTATATACAGACCTACGGAGTCCTGGATTGAGCCTATGAACGTAAGGATGGACTCATTATTTTCTACGGATTCCATAAAGGTAAAGCAGAACGTTCTGTAGGATTTCCCGTATTTTGAGCTCGCGGGCATCGCTCTCGCCCTGCATCCGTCGAGATAGAGTCGTCAAGCTCTAGTTCCTACTATTTCTTCCAAGATTTCTAGAAAGAAATTGAATAAAGCATGTAAGTTTGTCCTCAAGCAGCAAAACGTGATAGTTTTCCCCAAGTAGCGATAGTAAAGCTATTCCTAACTAACTTATTCATTTGTGATTTACGGGCCCAAATAAGATACCCTCTCTTCGTGTGGAGTACATTATTTTTGACTTTGTGGATGATTTTTCAAGAGCTGTATGGGTTTATTTATCAAGGCTCAAAACACAAGTTTATCAGTTTTTGTTCATTTTTTGTTATGATTGCCCGGCCAGCTTGAAACACATGTCAAAATAAGTATTCGAAAGATAATGGTACCTGAGTTTAAATGTATGTTGGATTATTTTGATACATGGTATTATTTTTCAAACCTCAGGTTGGGACTCCTCAACAAAATGGTCGCGGTGGGAACGAAACATCAACTTATTCTAATGTGGGTCGTGCTTTGATGTTTCAAGGCAATCTTCCATACTTCTTTTTGGGAGAATGCGGTGTTTCTATGCGTTATCTCATTAACAGAACTCCTTCGTCTTGTCTTAATAATACAACTCCTTTGAAATTTCCCTCTGGCCAGCACTGAGTATGATGAACTTAAGGCTTCGTTGTTTACCTTTTGCCCACAATCAAAAGGCCAAAGGTAATAAATTTTCTCCTCGAAGTAGGAAGTGTGTCTTTATTGTTATCCACATGGGAAAAAAGGGTGGAAATTATATGACCTTCAGACAGGTGACATCTTTGTTTCCAGAGATGTAAAGTTTCATGAAAATGAATTTCCTTACGAGACTGCTTTTACTTCAAGTGCCATTTTATTCTCGCCGCCACCGATTCTAATGCGAGGATTGATGTTGATTTTTCGAAGACTGAGTCTCGCTGTTGCGGATGATCATGCCCGCAATCGACCGAGATCGTGCTGAATCCCACATCGCTCCGCCCGCACTGGGCCTCCTCCCGCTCCACCGATGACTTAGGCGTGTGTCATGGATAAACGCCCCTCCGTTCTCGTGGACTTTGTTACCCACACTGCATACCCGAGTCCATCCGAGTGTTCATCGCCTTCTACTAAATCTCCCCGTGTACTCTTATCCTATGGCAGCACATTATGTGAATTGTAATAAGTTTTCCACGACACCTGTTTTTCAGCCGATCACTAAAGGCATCACAACCTCGTTCTTTAAAGAAGCTATGCAAGATGAAGGCCCGCGCGAGAAGGCGCGTAAAGAAATTGTCGCTTGTGGCTAATGGCACTGACATGGCGCTACCTCATAAAAAGGCTCTTGGTTCTAAATGGGTATACAAAATCAAATATCATGCGAATGGGCAAGTAGAGCGTCTTAAGGCTCGTCTTGTTATTTTTGGCAATCATCAAGTTGAGGGGGTTGATTATAATGAAACTTTTGCTCGGGGCCGCGAAAATGAATCACTGCGGCTCTTAGCGTCAGTAGCCGTCAGAACTGGTCTCGTGACTGATGGATGTTCATAATGCGCTTCATGGTGATCTCTGGCGAAGAAGTTTGGCTAATGAAACTCCTCCCGCTTCAACGCTCGCACCCGTCGAGGTGGCCGCCTCAAGAAGTCTTTGTATGGTCTACGATAAAGCCCGCGCTGCTAGTATGCTAAGTTAGTCGCTTTTCAAGACTTACGGTTTCTACCTTATTCGCATTATTCTCTGCTTACTTACATCGTGGATCTTACAACTTAATGTTCTTTGTATGTTGATGATTCATACTTCGTAATGATGCTTCCGCTGTTGACCATTTCAAGGCCTATTTGCACGCAGTGTTTCTTACATGAAAGATTTTGGGTGCCTCAAGTATTTTCTCGGGTATCGAGGTCGCTTCGTGAATTCAGAGGCATCTTCGTGTCAACTAAAATACACTCTTGATATTATTGTCAAACTGGCTTATCAGTCTCGCCCCGCTGGGCTTTCCCATGGAGCAGACTCACATTATCAAGCTCTCGCCAAAGGCCCTTTGCTCGCCGATCCTGAAAGGTATAGACGACTTGTGGGTCAGCCCTTACGACTTAACCTCCACCCTGGTCCCGACTGGTTTATACAGCCTATATCTCGCTCGCTTTATGCAACACCCCTCGTCGATCATCACGCGCGCCGTGACGGCTCGCACAAAGGGTGTCCTAAGGCATTCTTCTTCGCTCTGATTGTGAGTTATCTCACGACAGGTTGTTGGTGCGGCAGTTGGACTACGTGTCCTTTGACTAGGCGGTCTCTTCTTTGGTTGGATAGTGTTTCTTGGATCTTCTCGGAGTTTCTTGGAAGACCCGAAAGAGAAACAACATCACCGTCGGTCTTCTATGAAGCCGAGTATCATTCATGGCTGCCGTCGCCCGAGGTTGAAATGGCTCAAAGTTTTGCTTGTGAGTTTAGGTGTCACATTCGCGACCATCAAACTATCTCTTGTGATGGTCGTTCGGCAATCTACATTGCTGAAATCCTGTCTTCCATGGCGTACCAAGCGTAAGTTGGTGTCATTATGTAATGATGCCATTCGTAGCGGTATTATTTCGTCATAATATCACCCAGAAGATCAACATGACATCTTCACCAAGGCTCTTAACAGCGCAAGTTTACGTATCTACTTGGCAAGTGGGGCATTTGTAGTCTCCATGCTCCAACTTGAGGGATATTAAGATTATAGAATATCTAATCTTCTATTTTTAGAATATGTATATTAGGTTGGTCGATGGTATAATTGCCCATATGCCAATATATTTATAAGCTTGTCGCATAAGCGCGCGGACTTTTAGTTTGTAATATTATATATATGACCTATGGGTGAATCAATAGAATCAAGGAAAACCAATTCTTTCATATATAGCCTAGCTAGTTATACTGTTTCCTTCTCAGGGGAACACGAGCTACTTGTTAGGGGACATTTTTGTGTGTGTGTGTGTTTTTTTTTGCTTTTTGTTGAAAGCAATTCGCTTTCAGCATTGGTCAATTTATTTATTTTTATTTATTTTGATTTATTATTGAATTTTTGGTTAGATAGAAAAACTAAATCTTTGGTTTTGAACTTTCTTAATATTTTTTAGTGTGTTATTAGAAAAACTAGATATTCAAATCAAGAATCGTAATAATACTATGATCTAATTGAACTCTGTAATTAGTTTCGTATTAATTAAATAAAAACATATATATTTTTAATTTTTTATCTAAAAATCTATTTTCTCAAAATTTATATAAAAATTTAAAAATTGATTTAAAAAAAACAACTAAATATTTAATCCTAAGCACTATTCAAAATAAAAGTTATATTGTACATTAAGTAAAAAAAATTTCCTTTTTATCTTCCAACATGATAAAGTTGAATGAGCAATGTTTCTTTTCTTTTTTTCGTATTTAACTAAAAATATTGGATTAAAGTGCATGATTTTGTGAAATAAATGTTACAAACTTTTGCAAATACACATAAATAAACTAAAAAAGGAGATGAAAATTACAAATGAACGAGAAAGAAAAATTACAAAATGACAAAAAGGATTGAGTCCTGCCTTTGTCAGATCGAAGACGCCGAGTCTCATAAGGAGTCATAATCTCCTTAAAATAGATTCGTCATTTCCCTAGTACTTGGAGAAAATCACGTCGATGTCTATCTCCCAAGATAAAACGGCGTACAAGCAACACCACAATACATTGTTGATACTACTATAATGAACTGAAACAATGGTTGCTCTATCACTGATGAGATGAACAGGAAGATAGACAGAGGAATATAACTTGACTTTAATGAGTGAATTTTTTATGAAGACTGACTGATATAGCGTACATTGGATGAACGAAAGAATAAAAACTTCGATCGTTTTAGATTCAACGATAAAGGAGAATTAAAACTCATAAATGGTATTAAACTAAAATCCTAAATCGTATGTTAATTTCATTCAAACGAAATAGGAAATTCCAACAATAAAAGACAAGTTCGTGAATCTTTAAGTGATATTATATATTTTGTGTAAATGATAGCGCACAAGGTCAGAATATGACCAATAATGGTAATCTACTAAGTAGGGGATCTCATCTAGTAAGCAACAAATGATGATATTAGTAAGCAAATTGCCCTTAATTTATGAATTCAAATTGAAATTCAGTCAAGATAGGAATGCTGCAACATATCACTTGATGGATGTGATGAAATTTTTTTATGTGGTAACCTTAATTGGTCTTTTGGATGTTCCTATTGAGTTTGAGGAGCATGATACCATTTTCTTGTATTTATTTTCTCAATATGGGTATATTCTGCCAAACTCTCGAGCATTGAGAGAGAATTAATCGATAAAATAGAAGAAATGAAGGGATATATCAATTGGACATATGACGAAGTGGGGTGTAAACTGGTTGTAACGATATATCTTGTTCACGAGATCATGCCACAAGAGAGAGCGATCTATTACAAATGTGTTGATTGTCTTTTGATTAATGCTGTGAGAGATATGGTTTACATGTCGCCATTTGAGTTCATTCTCTTCGCGCGGAAAAGGTTGTGACATTGTGATATCGGAAAATGTCACATGCACCTTAGGACTTAAAGGAGTAACGAGAGTCGATCCATGGAGCATCAAAGAAGTTAATGAGGCATTACGGTATGTACTCAAATATCCTAGGAGTAAGACTTGCAAGTGAAGATCATAAGTGGAATCTTGAATATGTCAAAATGCAAAACATGGATTATATTTTTCTCCAATTAGTGGATAATGTTCATAAGCAATGTAAAGAGCATGTATCTAAAACAGGTCATGGTTTTGGGGTTGGATGAAGTCAAGGGTGGTTTTACTTTCTAATGATGAGGGGAAGGTAGATGTGGTGAAACTGGCTCAGGCATGCAAGTCTGCTAAGAAGATAAATTTTCTTCTTGACGTTGATGAGATTGTGCCATTGAAGGTGGATTTGGCTCTCAGGTTGGTTAGTATCTTGAGTCATCTAACAAGGGGAAATAACAAAGTTTTTATATTTAGCAAATTGTCAGAGGAAAAGATACCTAATTGGGTAAAGCTTTGTAGTATGGATGGAGGTCATCGAGGATGGCTTCCTTCGAAGGTACATAATTGTTGTTTGTTTTATTTAAGGAAAAAGTATGTATTAAACTATAAATTGGTTTTTAGACGGATATACTATCTTAACTAATTGTAGATATTATCTTAACCAATTGTTTAAAACAATATTTATCATCAATTAAGGTAATACCTCAACTGATTAATATAATATCTCTATTTGAAAGCCAATTATGTTCCCCTCACATGTTCTAAACCATATGTTTCCTATTCTGTCTGATTTTACCGCTGCTGTAGGCCCGGCCTTGGAAATGAAGCGGGGAAGGCTTGGCTGCCCGGGGCCCCACTGCGGGGCCCGGCTTTCGTATAATATAAGCTTTTGTCTTTCTTCATCCCCATACTTCTAACCGACTCTTTCCTCTTAAATTTAGCCCAATAATTTTTATATTTACTATTCTTTTGGAGTCTGAGGTAGAGTATATGTTTCGTGGCTTTTAAAATTTTTAGGTTAATGGTTTAATGTCCTATCTAAAATATTCATTTCACCAGTATTAGTGTTTCTCTAATGGTAAAAAATCTTTGCGGTGAGCATGCGAGATGGAGTTGCTTTTAAACATAATTAGTAAGGAAGTTTTCTAACATTTATTTGCCTTTGCTCACAATGGTTAAAGCGCCTTCTGTGAGGCTGATGGGGTGGCTTTAAAGAACACAGGGCTAGGATCGTACAATTTCCACCACAGAAGGTGAAGCACACACTTCTTAATGGTTTCCCTATATGTTTATACCAAACAACTTTATATATATAACAATATATATGATGTATTTTAATGCTCTAATTATGTGTCTCAAAGCATTGAAAGTGAGTTGTTGACCAACCTTTAGATTAAAGCAAAATAAAAAAAAATGAAGTGCCAAGGAACAAAAATCGGTTTTATTAGCCAATGCATAAATCGATAAACATGGATTATGATACTTACAGGATAATATTAATGGAAATAAAAAACGATGATATATTTTATCTTAAAATTTTAATTTATTGAATTCAGAAATACATTAAATAATGTAGTAAAAATGATATATATAGTTAATGAATTTAATTAAAAATGTTATAAAATAATTTTTAAACAAGTATTCAACCAAAAGTATAATAATGGTTCCTTCTATAAAACACCAGTTTCAATAGGTTCAACTCATGGGACGAGAATTTTGCCCTATTTATATATAAACTTTGTTGAGTCACATTTTGTTTGTGGAGTTTAAAAATAAATAATAAATAAATGAGTATCTCCCTGTGAGACCATGGTTTTCAATTAAAAAAAAAAAAAGAGTTTGCTAATAAGTCTGAGAAACATGTGAGAAATGCAACATCGTCCAACCATATAATAGATGATTTTGATGTTTATGATTATATTTTCATTCATTGTAGTGGAGATTAAAAAAACTTTCATTCATTATTTTTTTACACTTGAGAATGTATGGTAATAGCGGGAAATATTAAAATGATATTTTCTATAGCCTTTTTAATTCTTCTAATGTCAATATACATTTGTGGTAATATATGGGACCCTTATTTTGTTACTTACTTGGGACCTCAAAATGTTAGGACATTTGTTTCAAAGCAATAGTTGTTATATTTTCTTTTTTATATTTATCAACTCCCAAACTGAAAGTTAACTTAACCTTATATATATATATATATATATATATATATATATATATATATATCTCCCTTATATATATATATATATATATTGAAAGCCATTATATTCCCCTCCATATTATATATCTTATATATATATATATATATATATTGAAAGCCAATTATGTTCCCCCTCTCCACATGTTTCTAAACCATATGTTTCCTCTATTATTCACTTTTAGTTTTACCTTTATTTCCAAGTCAATAGTTTGATACATATTTTTTCCTTTTATTTATCAACTCTTATGCTTGAAAGTTAACTTAATATATATATATATATATATATATATATATATATATATATATATATATATATATATATATATATTTGCTATACAAATAATTTGACAAAACAGGTCATGTGAGAATACAGAGTGGAAAAGGTTGGAGGGGTTTGAGAATTTATCTTGGTACACGAGGGCGGATTCCATTTCACAACAAAGACCAACCACAAATTCGTGGAAAATAATGCAATCAGCTTTTGTATGGCATCTGGAATCCATGGAACCACATTTGGCATCTTCTGTTTCCAGGGACTTGGAATATCAACTGATCAAGAGTGTATTTCTTTGGGATCCAGTCATGCAATTTGAACATGGCAAAGGTGTTTGGGAGGTTAAACCTGAGGCGAAATCTCCCCTAAACTTTGCAATTTCCTTATTCACGATATCTAGTGTTAAGAAGTATGATATTTATTAAACTCAAATTCTATAAGCTTTACCTTTTAGAAGAGTTAGTCTTTTAACATTGTGTTAGAACTTGGTTTGACAAGAGATTTTCGGTTCCAACCACCTTTGATAATTTGAATATTTGATCCCCATTTGTGTGAAAGTCAATAATGGACTTAGTGGTTTGTTTGACTCTACACTCGCATGGGTATGATTATGGGGTCACATGCACATGAGAGAGTGTGTTAAGAAGTATGATATTCCATATTAAACCACATTCTTAAAAGCTTGAACTTTTAAGAGAGTTAGTCGTTTAACATCTAGTTAATATTCATATTTTTTTATAGGTAAGTTTTTTTTTCTTTTTCTTTTTCATTCTTTATCCTCATTGGGATTCAAACCTGGTACCCTCCTTATGCCCACCTAACCTTAACCACCGAGTCAGACGTCAATGGCATCTAGTTAATATTTATATATGTTGGGATTGTGAGTGACTTGTGGAGTATTGCAACAAGTAATATTTGGGTGGCTTTACCAATCCACTATAAATGTTAGCAATTGGAAGGCAAGGTCAATCCATAGGATAAAACAACAATTAGGTGGCAATGCCAAACCTTCAAGAAATTAAACAATAGTTGGTGGCTATGCCAATCCACGGAAATGTAAATAACTAGTTTGGGAGTTTGAGCCAATCCACATAATAAAAGCAACAAATGGGTGGCTATGCAAATTTTCGGGAAATGAAAGTGTAGTTGGATGGCTAAGACAATCTTCAGAGAATAAGAAGGGAAGATAATAATGACACTCAATATAGCACATTAAAGCCTAATAATGAGAAACCTCTTGGGGCAAATACAGAAAATAATCCACTATTAGATGAGGCGACACAAGATGTCACACACCGAGATATGCTCACAATCCTCACCGATTTATCTCCGATTACTCGTGAGTATTATGTTTCTTACCACTCTCCCCGGTGTGATAACCCCGACCGTTTCACACCTATCCTTTCAATTCTTTGTGATTGAAAGAATGATCTCTGGAGCTCTTTCTAATCTCATAGAAATTTCCATTTGATTATGTTCCTCGAAGCCTATTTATAGGCAAGGGTTTGACCATTGGATGGATTTCATTGGTTGAAATGGAAACCAATTTCATTGGTTGGAACAAAGGTCAATTCTTATCCATATGAATATGAGATAGGCGACGTGGAGAAATTCTTCTCTAAAAGGAAACTGCTGCTGCTGTTGCAGTAGCATTTATGGGGCTGGAGCCCACAAATCTCCCCCTCCAAACCTATGCAACAAACAAACGGAGGTGGGAGTCTTCTTGACTCTTTAGTAGGAGCTCATGCCTGTGTTCTTGATACATTGTGCCGGTTTTTCTTTTGTAATGACCTTCGTCATCATATCAGCAATATTCTCATCAATGTGGATCTTTCTTATTTGGAACAATTGTTTTTCAATAGCCTTCCTGATCCAATGATATCTCACATCTATGTGTTTCGTCCTTGCATGATACATAATGTTCTTGCTTAAGTGTATCGCACTTTGACTATCGCAATGTACAATGGAGTCTCTTTGTTTTAAATCCAGTTCTTGAAGAAACGACTTCATCCTGGCATCTCTTTTCAACTGGTATTGCCATGCTCTCTGCTAAGTAGATAGTGAAACATATGGCTTTGTGCCACGATATAACTCCACTGCAAATAAATAGGAAGTACCCAGTAGATTTTCAAATGGGGTCTCGACCATATCAAAATCTTTATAACCTTCAAGAGATGGTTTTGATCCCCTAAAGTTTAAACATACCTTTGAGGTGCCTCTGAGATATCTAAAGATCCATTTCACTGCCTCCTAGTGTGCTTTACAAGGATTTTCTAGGAATCTGCTTACAACTCCAACTGCATGAGATATATCTGGACGTGTACACACCATAGCATACATCAGACTTCCAATTGCCGATGAGTATGGAATGACTGACATTTCGCCTTTTCTTTCTCCGTGGATGGATAGAGTCTCTTACTCAACTTGAAATAGCCAGCAAGTGGTGTAGAAACTAGCTTTGAATTTTTCATATTGAACCTTTCCAGCATTCATTCAATATATCTTTCCTGTGACAATACGCTTTGCACTGCCCAAATCCTTCATGTTAAACGTCTTTGACAATTCATTTTTTAGCTTTTGGATCATAACGGCATCCTGACCCACAATTAACATATCATTAACATATAATAGGAGAATGATGAATTGATCATTAGGGAATCTGACATGACACAGGATACGCCAAATGCCCTTTTGTACTTGACTCATCATGAAAAGATATTTCTTATACCATTGTCGTGGCGCTTTGTTAAATCTATATGGGCCTTTCTTTAACTTGCAGAAGCCATGTTCTCCCTTCCTTTTCACTTTGCGACCTTTCTAGTTTATGCAAGAGATCTCTTAAATGAATCCACCATGTAGAAAGCATAAATCTTTGCTTATCAGTTATCGATTCAGTTCAGCGCTGGCGCCAATCCTGGTACTCTTGATTAGAACACCAGTCTCACAATAGTTAAATATTCATCAAAGTCAATACCTTCTTTTGGCCCGAAACCTTTCACCACTAGGCGACCATGTACTCAGCAACTTCTGCGTCATTTTTAACCATACCGTACTATTCACCAAGTACTTTTCTCCCTTTAAGCGGTGCATCAACTGTGTGGTATCATTTTCCTTCAGATTCATCTCTTCTCACATGACTTTTATCAATAGTGTAACATGCTTTGTAGAAGCTATTATATTTCCAATAGAAAGCTTCAGGCTCCCCTCATCAACAGATAGAATAATACTCTGAACTTGGATGCCTTGTGAATGGATGATGTTCTCTGGTTTATTAAGTCTCGATTGAGGTCCTTGCTGAGTGGAAGGATTTATCCCAGTCAACACATAAGTATCTGCTATCATCACCCTTTCTTCCTCTCCGATGGCTGGTTCTTAGAGTTAGTTACTGGATTACGATTCAATTTATTCATCATTAGTGGCGCTGTGAGGACGTTGGTGTGATTTTGACGCAACTATGTGAGTTTTGCACCACTTGGGTTTTCTCATCTTCCAGTGGTTTCATGTTGTGATAAATGATCCCTCTACTTGATATATTTTGCTTCTTTGAATCTAAACATACATTTGAACTCCTCGTCTCCATATCCGATGAAGATGCACAAGGTTGCTTTATCATCAAGCTTCGATCTTTGTTCCATTGGTACATGCATGAATCCTTTTGTACATGCATGAATGCTTTGCATCCAAACACCTTTAAGTGAGAGTATGAAACATCTTTTCCTGTCCAAACTCTTTGAGGAATATCAAAGTCCAAAGGAACTGATGGCGATCTGTTGATTAAGTAAACTGCAGTGTTAACAACTTCACCCCAAAATGACTTAGGTAGTTTAACCAATTTTAACATGTAATCCAGACTTTTTCCTGATAGATTAGATTCTATGACTCTAATACTAGTTGTCTTTACATGAACTGTGCAGAGGCTCGTCTTCTCATGCTGATTCCATGCTTTGAAATATTCTTTGAACTCCACAGAGATGTATTCTCACCATTATTGGTTCAGTCGGCACAAGAGGATTTCCACCTCTCTCTCCACCATGGCATGGGATTTATGAAAATGTGGAATGTGACCTTTTGTATGCAGCGGGTGTGCCCATGTCTTCGTGAAGCATAGTCAAATAGGCGCAAAGTATTTGTTACCCGATGAATACCTCCATGTGTGCACTTGAAACCTTGGAGATATACTAATTCCATTTATAATTTTAGAAGTGAGTTCTTTTAGAATGATCTTTCCCAATGTTGCTTTCCAAATATAATGTAGTCACAAGGGTTTTGATGGTTGTCTTGTGCAAAATGAGGATTGTTGGCCAAAAGTTATATTCTCCTCATGTGCGCTTGTGCCAGAATCAGGTATCGTCTCATTTGTTTGTTGTCTCCCTTTAACTAGCCATGTCTTGTACATGGACAGCATAATGCGCCTGGAGTGCCACCACCAATGATACGGTGAGCTTCGATTTCCCTCTTGATAAGTGTTTGCTCCATCCTTATCCGGCATATGCACCTCAAATTAGGTTTAGATTACAAGTCATGAATGTAGCTGCATCTTTCAGTGTTAATCTGCACCCTTGTTTGTATACGGATGTCGCAATCCCGGTGCAGGAAACACTTTTGTTCCCATCTTCCATAGATGCCAGATCTCTTTGCTTTGTATGTTGAAAATATTCCACTTTTAAAGGATGATGATATGATACTGCAGTCACTACCACTCCAGCATCTTGTTTACTGTAACAATATCATTTGTCTTAGATTTGCAAAATCTGATCCTCATTGTCATTGGTACTTATTGTAAATACTTGATGTTTTGTCGTCTTCTGCCACAGCTCTTAGGTACATCTTATGAGGTCCTTGGATCCTCTTCATGTGGCTTGGCCCTTTCCATAACATGATGACCGCTGTTTTCCTCCTAGACTTACAGATCTACTACCTCTTGACTTGTTATGCAAAATGGTCCTCTGCTTTTGTGCGACCCTTGTTCTCAGTGACAAGGGCAAGTGTCATTGCCAGTCCTTCCTTTCAATTCTTCTAATTAAAAGCCAGGTCAGCTATTACAACAACATGACTTTTCCTTACAGGGCTGGGTTCGGAGGGACACCGCAAAGTGTTCTATTTGTCTGTAATGAGGCCCGGAGTAGCAAGCATGCTGCGGTCTCGTGTGAGTGAGGAGACTTGCGATCCAGCTGCAGATGTTGTCCTGAGTCATTCAGTCTCAGAGTCGGATTGACCTTCCTTGGCACAAATTCATCAAAACTTATAAAATTTTGCTTAGCATTTTTTTATCTCGTACATGTTTTCGAGTTAACTTCAAAAGTGTGGATATTACTCTTTCAGCAACATGATGAGGCGATGTCTGCGGGTGGCACGACATTTCTTTTCCTTCTTTGTCAGGATCTGACATATCATGGTTTTGGCATTATCTCTCTCAATGGATCATATAAATCCTTACAATTACAGAGGAGATCTCCACATCGTGGACTTCCATATTAGTAATTTAACATTCTTGTCAGAATTTGTGCTAGGATAGAGATAACTTTTTGTGTGATTCCACCAAAACTTGACCACGCTCGATGCAGTTATTTGGGATGTAGAGTGACATTGTAGATGTTACAACAAGTAATGTTGGGTCAAAACTTTACCACTAAATCTATAATGTTATGATTAGAAGTAGATGAGTTCTGGATAAAACAACATAATTGGTGGCAATTTTTAGTCTTCAGTACAAACATAATGGTTGGTGGTTTATTGCCAATCCACGAGAAATGTAAATAACCAGTTTGGGAGGTTGAGCAAATCCTATAAAAGCAATAGATGATAGTTAGTTATACTGACCTTATGAAATGAAGTGTGATAGATGACTAAACCAATCTTAAGAGAATAAGAAAGGGAGTATAAGCGCCTGAGTAACGTGGTAAAACCCTCAAAGCGGAAACCTCCCACAGAGCAGATTAGAGAAGAATAAATCCCACTATGAGATGGAAATTGGCTGGATCTCACACACAGGATATACTCATGATTTATATACAATTCTCTTAGTTTAACCAAGTACTCTCTGTACGATCTTGTGTTTCTTCCATTTCCTCGTGTGATAACCCATTGTTTCACCCACATATCAGCACCTCGATTCACAGCAGTTAAGGTAATCTTTAGGAACTCTTTCTAATATCACCCAGGAATTTTTATTTGATTGAGGTTTTTGAAATAATAGTAATGAGCCCATTGAGCCAGTTGGGATTAAAAATGGTGATCTGTAAAATATAATCGTTATCCCAGATGGGCTGAAACAGTGTTTTTAAAAGTATTGCTTGAGTATGTTGGGGGAAAACATATCCTCTATTACTAGTCAGAAGTAGAGATATTTCCCTAGTGTTGCTATAAATTGCATCATATTAGTGGTTTCTGATGGGAAAAATCTCCCTGATGGAAGGAATATGGTATCATCCTCCAACCAAGGCAAGATACTATTTGTCTCATCATCAAACCTAATTATCATGATCATTAATTCTCAATGCGAGGCCACTACTTGGTGAAAGTCATGACCATGTGCAACTGTTCACTAAGAAAGTTGATTTCTCTTCACGAAGAGAAAGAAGCGAACGACATGAAGAAGTAGCGGTAAACCCATGGTCTTTGTTTCTTGTTTTTGCCTTGAGGAGAGCTAACGTCGGAGGCGGATGAGCCCAACCATTCAAACCACGCTCCAGCGGGTTCAAGGGTTGAAAAAGCGCATCTTGATTTGGCAAATGCGGCAGAGCGGCGGTTCAACTTCAAATAAGTGATCCTCTCAGGTGATTGGTGGTATCGGCAGACACAAGTAGAACCCGCGCCAATCCTCCGAGGATGCCGTCGACTAGGCGTGAGCGCAGTAACCTCCGGGAGCCATGCTAAAACTATGAAGGTCAACGTGGATGAGTGAAGTGCTGGCATCACCCGATAACATGGCGAAGAATTGGAGGCGACTCACAAGAATATTCGCGCCCGGGGGAACCACAGTGGGCGAAAGGCCAAATCTGTATCACGAGAATAGCACTGAGCCCTCGTCGGCGCCTCAGAGGAGAGAGCTAAGCTACACCGGGGCACGGTCTTACGACCCACGGGGAGGACCACGGGGAGGAGAGCGGGGCGGGAACAACAAGGCGATGGGCTGATCCTTTATTAACGAGAGGCAGGAGGCGGTCTGTGGGACGGAGGTTGGACATCAGACAAATGGCCACATGAGAGAATAGTAAGGAAATTTGTGAGGTGTCGATAGGCGTCGCCGGTTGACCGACACTTTTACGTGGGCGTATTATCTGCGTCGCAGGAAAACGTGCGTGATCGAAGATTGGCGTCGGTACCAGTGAAAAATAAAGTGACCGACCACGACCCATGGCGTGGATTGGCCATTAATCGTATCGTGCCGATGTCGTGTGCTGGTGGGCGTGCGGTTGGGCCGTCACTGAGTGGGCGTGCGGTGGGCGTGGGCTATGATAGTGGGCTCATTTTTTGAAACGTAATTTCTACAGTAAATATATTTATTTTCATTACGCCGTATTGATTTTATTATTAAGGAATGTAAATATGCTTTTTAATTTTTGTATTTAAATAGAAAATAACAAATAAATTTAAAATATTGGAATACTAAAATAAAAGTAATAAACATTTTATTCAACAACAATTTACATAAAATAATGAGAACAAAAAGTGAAATTTAAAATCACTATGGTTTGAGCATCCCAACTCAGTTTGACACCTACTGACTATCAATCACCTTATGACTCACTTTTAAAATAAATTATCTCATAAATCTAAAATAAACATATAACATAAAATTTTGAAAATTTTATAACTTCATTACTAAAACTTATTATGCTATTACATCATCAATCTAAAAATCAACTGTTTGCGTATTTGAGATCCATTCTATCTAACTACTCAGCGTTCTTTGTATAATCATCTTCATCTTCTTGAGAGTCTAAAGCGTGCATATTGTCCTTCAAACATGTTAAGCTTTCCAAAGCATCATCTGAAAGTCTTGTGTGCCTACTCAAATATAGCTGGCAATAGAAAAGTAGATTGATCTCTGATGAAACCTCCAGGTGGGGTTGAAGATCACGTGCCATTTGAATACTTGGGAAAAGTGAGTTCATGAGATTTCATGTTTCAAAATATCAAAATGTTTCATTTCATTAAGTGTAAAGTATGAAACGTCATCGGAGATACAAATGTTTTGAAAGATCAGGACCTATGAAGGAATAATTTGCCGTTTCCTTTACTGTTCATAAGGATTTCTCCAAATGTAGATGAAGTTGTAACATTTGAAGAGGCACTATCATATTTCTTTGGTATGTTATATAATTGTTTTCAAAATTGTTCATATATGTGACCTCTTGGTTCATGTGGTTGGATTTCATGGCAAACTATGTAATTTAAAATGTTTTCTACACCTTCAACTTTAACTTCTTGGATCCACTTCAGCGACTATGTGAAAAAAGTGGTGGAATAGTCTTCCAATATTTCAAAAATTTTGTTTCCATCTTCACATATTTCAGAAAAAAGTTATCTCTATATTTTTAAACAAATCAACTATTGCAAATATGTCTAAGTGCTATACGAGATGTGTGTGTGTAAGTTGGATTTACTTCATAAAAACCTTTAAATAATGCTTTGGAAATTCTAAACCCTATTTCCCAATCATTTGAACTTATTTTAATTTCACCTATTTTAGTATTGTTGAAATCTGATATTACATTTCATATGTTTGACAAGGATTTTAACATTAAGACATGTAGAATTCCAAATGAGGACATCAGGTGAAATTTTTAGGCTTTAAGCCTTAAGTTTGCATAAATCACTAAATTCTTAATTTTATTTTACTTGCTACCACAACTAAATAAATTTTAAACTCATCCAGACTCTTGGCTATTGAGAGGAGATATTAATTTTAAACCATCTTGGTATTAAATTAATTATATGACAAACACATCACATGAAACATCTCTTTTTTGTGGACCGTTCTAATTATTTCTAAATAAATCTATTGCACTAGTATTATTGGAGCATTATCAGATGTGTGCTTTAAATTTTGTATTAACTATGTCATACTCTTTAAAGCAAACTTATTATACATTCTGTATATATTACAGGCCCGTCTGTGAGGATGACATAAGTAATTCCCCAATTCGAATCATATAAATGTGATGTACATACATAGGATATATCTTTTTAACTAGTCCATATATCGGAAGTCTGGATAAAAACACCATTATAATTAGTTAATTCTTCTAGTATTGTTTGTTTTTATTTTTATAATTTTTTATTATATCATTCTGAATAACAGTAGTCTTAAGGAATTCTTTTAAGGACCAGTTGTAAATCTTCCATTAGATCTAAAACTCTAGGATCTTGGGTAAATCGAAATTCATACTAGCTACAACTTTACCAAAATTTTCTCTTATACGTTCTTTTTACGATTATATAAATGTTTCGTTGACGAATCCTTCTGACTTGTTGAGATTGTAGGGTCTAATGCCATGTTTTTGATACATTGTTCGGCATGTCTTCTAAGATGACCCGTGCCACCACTAGCTTACAACTATATATTTTTACAATATTTGCATTGTACTTTACATTTTCTACCTCTCATTTTGATTTTCTTTGTTATTATAGTAAAGTGATTCCAAACTAAAAGTCGTTACTAACTCTAGGTTTCCATGTTCGGAATTAGAAGAAGAAGGGATGGATTGAGGGTTACTAGTGGGGGTGAGATTCTCCTCATATTCAAATCGATTAAATTTTTCACATTCATCAATACCAAAATTAAGGTTTTCAACATCTAAGTAATGGGGATCCATTTTTAATTTTGAAAAGAAAAATAAAGAAAGAAATACTAAATAAATATATAGAATTTAAAAAAAAATAACTAAATATAAATACCTCAACCTTGTGATGATTAGAACTTGTAGAGATTACCCCAAAAAACTTGTAATTGATGCACACTTGTGGAGAGTAAGTAATTTGAATTCTTGAATTTGAGCACTTGTAAATTGATGAAATAGAACTTGAGGAAATAGTAAACAATGTGCAAGAGATGAGAGAATAGAGAATTTGGTGAGAAAGAATTAAAATAGGGGAAGTATTTATAGGAAATCAATGAAAGATCAATTACATATTTACCCTTAAAACTAAGCGGTTTTATAGTTGTTGAAATTATTTTAGGTATTGGACTCTAAATATTTTTAAAAAATAGTTGTTGACTTATTTACCATAAAACTAATATTCCTATAATTGTTAGGAGGAATTATAGACATTTGATATAAAATATATAGAACCATTGTTGAAAGTTACCTTTTTGCCCCTGAGCTAGCCATTATATATAGTTGTTGGGAGAGGGCATTTTAGACATTTGATAAAGAAAAAGTAACGTGAAATAATTTTTCAATAGGCTTGATGGAGTTGTACGATGGGCTAGCGCGTGGTGGCACTGAGGCAGCCGCGATAAAATTTGGCCGCGATGGGATTAGCACGATGGGCTAGCATGATGGGGCGCTTATGGGCTAACCGCGATGAGGCTGGCACGATGAATTTTGCCTTTATGGGCCTAGCCACGATGGGGCGCCTGCGATGGTGGCAGTGACCGCGATGGCGGCTGCGGTGTGGCACGATGGAGCCTCGCCGACCGCGACCTTTGCCCGGCTCACCGTGTCGTGCCCGGCTCGACCCTCATTAACCGGGCGGCCAGACCACGGCACTACAATATAATGGGCGGCCGTGCTGGCCAGTGCCAGCCCATTTTCTCGTTTCTGAAATTTGAAACTCTGGCGTCTTCGTGGTATGTGGTATAACTCTGGCCCAAAATCCCGATACGGTCAGAGTCTGCACTTCCTCTTAAGCC
This sequence comes from Tetrastigma voinierianum, assembly GCA_016808115.1. Lineage (NCBI taxonomy): Eukaryota > Viridiplantae > Streptophyta > Magnoliopsida > Vitales > Vitaceae > Tetrastigma > Tetrastigma voinierianum. The sequence continues at coordinate 342,277 of JAEQBH010006378.1, forward strand.
AAAGTTGAGTCTTGCAGAAGGTCGAAACGTTCGATGGAACAAAGACCCATGGAGCCGCTCGGTATACAATCTTCGGATGGGCGCATGGATATCGGGACCAGAGTGCGATCTGAGCCTTACGCTATCACACTCAAGGGCCTAGCATTGCTTTGGTTTATGAACTCTCGTGAGTCTTCCATCTCATTGTTCCACGAGCTTTCCATCCGATGAGTCTCCCCACTTTATCGAGCAGGGATGATGCCAGGCCAGAGACCTCACCTTTTAACCATAGCAGGCTCTCGGAGCACGGGGTCATATGTTCAAGGTTTGCAGATCGCTGAAGGTAGATATTCTCGATGAGGAAGTTCGCCATTGCGCTTTCATTGCAGACTAGGGTCTGATCAGAAGACCTAATGTTTCTCTATCTCGAAGGGGCCCTTAGAGCGAAACATGGTGAGGTCCTTGCCAACAGAGAAGTATATCAACGGTGAAGAAGCCCTCCTGTCAAGCAAAAGCTCCTGCCAAAAGGAAGGAATGAATGACAAAGAGAGCAGGCCAGAGAGCAGGCGGGACGAGGACAAATCCCAAGGAGGAGCGGAAAACGGAGGCGGAGTCCCGATAAGACAAGGGAGCACGTCGGGGATCGCATGGGACCCTGTAACAGTACCAGTAGTATTCACCTCGACAATACACCTTTGAAGTGACCTTAGTGTCACGATTCTCTATGGTGCAACATAGAAAGGTTTACGAGGTGGCCATACAGATGAAGGTAGGACCCTTCAAAGACCAGTACAAATCTTATGGTTCCGAGGTCATGGACAAAGGTTTGACTGTCTGGTAGAAGTTGAGATCTTTGATCAGTGATGAATATCACGGGCGCCAAACAGCCTGGAAGACTTCAGCGAACTAACACTGCTGCTGGTTCAAACTGGCGGTGAAATTGCATTCTTGGAGAATCAGAAACCCGTCTGGGGTTCGGGGAGAAGTGGCGCAGAGACCGCGCGGCGACCAGATCAGGGAGACTATTTGAAACATAGCGTCAGCTCCGTTCAGTGGATACTGCTTCCGGTTGACATGGAAGGGTTTGCCCGACATCCTCATGACGACCCGCGATAAAGTCATGGTAGCCCGATAAGCGATCCCGCAGGGTCGCTATGCGACAATGGGCTGATCGACATCATCTTCGCTTGTCGACTTCGACAAAATGGGCATTGGAAGGGAGAAGCTAGAGCCAGTCAACGCTGCCTACGTGGGTTCTCAGGAGAAAGAGTACTGCCCCTGGGGTCGGTATAGCTAGTGCTCACTTTGGGAGACCCACCGTACCCGGTCTGACAGCGGTGAGATTTCTCTGGTAGAAGCCCCATCGGCCTACAACATGTTAGTAGGTAGGCCTCTCTCGAAAATACCATAAGAGATCGTTCCCTCAAAGCATCACCCACAGGTCATTAAATTTCCAAGTACACCAAAATGGAATAGGAATGGTCTGAGGAAACCAGCGTATAGCCAGGGAATGTTATTCAGCATCAATGAAGCAAAACCATTCGACAACATCGTGAATGAGCTCGACACATGCTAGATGGGAGTAACCACCCGATCTGCCTTGGAAGAATTAGAGCACGTACAACTTGGCGACCAGCCCATTACCTCGTCACATAGGGTGAAACTAGCGAGAACATTATAAGCCCTCTGTCCAGGTTTTTCTAGAAGCGAGCATGGAGGTGTTCGCACGGAAACGGGAAGACATGGCGAAGTCGACCGGCATTGATTACCCCACGGTGAGCGTCAATCTCTCTTTTAATTTGGTTAAGCAAAGAAGGAGTTTTCCCGAGAAAGATGAAGGCGATTAATGAGGGGTTGGTAAGCTCCTCGAGCAAAGGCGATCATGAAAATAAGTACCTTGAATGGTTGGCGCGTTGTTCTCGTCGAAAAAATCAAAAGCGACAAGAGTGGTGGCTTTGCATTGATTTCCGCGAGACATCAGCGGGGGCTTGCCCGAAGGATAGCTTCCCCCTACCTCGAATTGATCTCATAGTAGACCCCACGACCGGTCATGAACTCCTTAGCTTCATAGGACCGCCTTCTCACGGCTTCCACAACCCGGATCGGTATGGACCCCGGCAACCAGAGAAGACCTCATTTATCCTTTGGTGAGGGAACTTCTTGTTATCGAGTAATGCCCTTCGGATGAAGAATCACGAGAACCACCTACCAAAGTGCAGTGAACAAGATGTTTCGAGAAAGCAAATGGAGCATCTATGGAGGTATATATAGACGACATCTTTGGTAAAATGTTAAGTAGAGCTCACATAACCCATTTAGTCGGTTCAAGTCTGAAAAGCTACAATATGAAGTTAAACCCATCCAAATGCGCCTTCGGACTCTCCGTGGGGAAGTTCTTGGGTTTTTATAGTCCTTATTAGAGGAATAGAGGCAAACCGGATATTAAGATAAAAAATTAAGTCATGATAAATATTTTGCCTCGCCCGAGCATTAAAGACATTCCAGCGCTGACGAAGGAGGAAATATTGTATTGGCGCCGTATCTAGGGCCAACGACAAATGTCATCCTTTGCTGAGTGCAGAGAAAGGCCTTCCGATGGGATGCACCTTTGCGGGGAGGCTTTCAAAGACACTGAAACCTGCAGGCTCTCCTGGGTTCTCTTAATACCGGAGGAGAACTCACCTCTAACTCTCACACGTGTTTGGAGCTTTTGCGACTAGTATGTACAGTAGAACGGGACAGTCATGGCATCTTTCAGTCACTATTACCTTAGCTTTGAGGAGGCGAAGGAGGTACCCAGATGGAAAAGTGATCCTGGCATTGGTAACATGAGAAAACTCCGACCTTACTTCCAAGCTCATGCGTAGAAGTCCTAACCGAATATCAATGAAGCAAAATCATAAACGAAACACCACGGAAGGTTGATAAAGTGGGCTATAGAGTTGAGTGAATTCGACGCCAGTCTGACAGGACTAAGTATAAAGGCGGATCTTGCGATTTATCTATGGAGATTCTGCTCGGCCATAGTCTCGAACACCTAGCCGCTAACACCCGACCTCCATGGAATTGTCGGGTCGACCAGGGCGCTAACGCCCAGGAAGCCGGTGCGGGGGTGATCTGACCTCTGAAGGCCCCGGATATGAATGCGGAACTCACCTTTCAGTTCTACTTCAAGCCCCTCCGATGCGAGGGCCGAATATGAGAGGCTGTCATGGTAAGACTTAACCTGCGCCCACTTCATGGACGGTCGGTTGGAGTGTGACTCCCAAGCGGTGGTAAAGCGGATAGAAGACTCCCTCTGAGACGGAGGTGAGAAGATGATCTTATATCTAAGGTGCGAGAGTTGCTTAAAGTTCCCTCCTGAGTTCGAGGTCGAGCATGTACGAAGCCGGAGGAATTCTCGGGCGTGCCTTGACAAAACTAGCGACAACCTCACAAGAAGACTTGGGTAGATTGATACCTGTCGAGCACCTTCCAAAACCCTCAGTAAGCATCAACAACGGAGAAGTCTCCCCTGTGATGTCGGCATTTGGATGGATTACATGGGATTACTTGGTGGATTGTACATTGCTTGGCGACCACGGGGCGTCGAGCTCGGAGCGGTCGATTCACCGTTCATCGGAGGACCATCGCGAGGCCTGCAGCCCCGCCGCCAGTGCGTAGGGAAGGGAAGGCGGCGACCCATGCTGGGAGGTACGGGGGCATATCTGGCAACCACATCGAACTCGGACCTTGGCGGGAAAACACTAAGGCAAAGGGTACTCTTGTACAATGCTCAAAGAAGCCTTGACGAGCTGGTTAGAAAATGCAAAGCTTGTTAGAGCTGTGCAAGATATCTCATCTCCCATACGGTACTAACGTTAGTCCACGAGCCCACCCCAGTCTTTTCAATAATGGGGGTTAGACATATTGGGACCTCTACCCATTGGAAAGGGCCAATGCAAATTTATCATTGTGGCCGTGGACTATTTTACCAAATGGGCTGAAGCCGAACCCTTAGCAACAATCACAAAACAGAAGGTACGCAACTTCGTCTGGCGTTCTATAATATGCGAGTTTGGGATCCCGAGGTCCCTCGTGTCTGATAATGGGAAACAGTTCGACAATCCTAAGTTGGGTTTCTGTATTCAAACTTAGAATCAGAACCTCTTCGTCCCGATAATCAGCGGTCAATGGACAAGCGAGAGGTCACTATAAGGACTCTAAAGCGGCCAGAAAAGCCATTTGGAAACCAAGAGGAAAAATGGGGTGAAATACCTCCAAAGTATTATGGGCCTCTGGAGGCTTCATAAGTCAACAACTGAAACCACAGTTCGCTCACGGCCTTTGGCACTGAAGTAGTAGATCCAGTCGAGGTCGGACTAAAATCACCAAGGATCGAACTAGAAAACATCGAACACAACGAGGAGGTCCTTCGCTTAAACCTGGATCTCCTAGAAGAAAAAGTAATGAGCCAGGGTCCTAAAAACATATCAAGGACTATCACAGAGAAGGCAATGAGATGTGACCAAGGTCAAGCCTAGGAGTTACAAGTCAGTGACGGTTCCTAAAAACTTCAACTAGCAGGAAGGACCCGCACATGGGGAAGAATTTGAGACCTAATTAGGAAAGGGCAGCTGCCGTATCTCGCATAATCAGACCTAGCAACCATGAACTCCAAACGGAAGAAGGAAAAGCCCTGCCCCACTCATGGAACATTGAACACCTTAAACGGTTCTACCAATAAGACCTCGGAACGTAGCCTATAATAAAGATCCACTGTCTTGATTTCAAATAACACTCTATGTCCATTTTAAAGCTATTTAATGATATGATGGGCCAAACAATAAGTTATAATGATAAAGCCAGAGCTCGGCTCGAAGGGGTCTGGGTGGAAGGCGCTTGGATTCCACAATTCTTTTTTTTTATTTCAAAGGAGCCTCTTGTTAAATACAAAAATTTCATTACATGGAGGTTATAGGTGATGGTCAAAAACTCATGAGATTTTAATACATTTTTACGAGTTTATAATGAGAATAATGATGAATTGTTTTGCGAAAACTGATAGGTGAATCAGAATTCCAATTTGCGAGGAAATCTGACGAAAATCAAATTTTAGCAAAAATCATAAAAAAAATCAACTATGACAAATTTAAGTCAAAGCCCAGGCGAAGTCGCGACGGAAGTGCAATTTCCGGCAATTCAAGTCCCGCAAATATCGACAAATTTGGATTTGAAGAAGAAAGCGAAGTGAATAAGTGAAATTAAGTGACTGCGAAGGAAGTTGAGACAAAATATGACTTGAGTCGAGAATAAAAGAAAGCCTGATCAAATGAAAAGTTCATGTCGCGACATCATTGCGTCAGAAGCACAAAGCGGAGATAAGTAAAGTCATGATACCTGTGAGGTTCGCAGCCGGAGGCGACTACAAAGCCCGCAGAACAACCTTCTCCGTAAAGGAAATCATAGCTAATTTTTGAAAAGAAAGGACTTGATGTCGCGACTTTGTGATAAAGAAATAACACCAAGGTCGCAACGAAACTCCAAATCCAGAGCGGCAGGAACTAATGAAGAAATGACAAAGATGTCACGACACCATGAGGATTTGCGACATAATTAAGCTTAGCGATGAACATGGAAATTCGTGACCTTGATTGAAGTTGCAACAAAAGATTTTCAAAGAGAGGCTGAACATAGAGTGGTAGTTAGAGCGGATAGAGACATCAAATACTTGAATCAAATGATGTCGCGTCCTTCGATTAAGTCGCGACATCAGTTGAAGTAAAGGTGAAGTCGCGACGTCCTTTAGTGGTCGCGACATCAGTTACAATGAAAGAAGGTCACGACGTCCTTCAGTGGTCGCGACATCCGTTGCAAGGGATTATGGTCGCGACGTCCTTCAGTAGTCGCGACATCAGCTGCAAAGAATGGAGATAGTGACATCATTTAGCTGTCGCGACATCGTACGAGATCGCGACGATCAATGATAAAGTAAAACTGCGGCATCGCAGAGCTCGCCGCGAGCGATGAAGTCTACTGGCGTGATTGAAGTAGCGACCTAAAAAGAGCTCACAAGGCAGAAAGGAGATGTCGCGACGTCATTCAGCTGTCGCGACATCAATTACGAATAAAGTCCGACGCCGGTTATTTATGCGACGCGCCGAGATCGAGTGTAAAGGCAAGTCGCGACCCGGATAAAAACTACGCTTCTGAGACGAACGAAAACGAAAGTCCACGACGTATGATTGAAGTCATTGACCTCCAAAGATCACAATGCGAGCAGGTGATCGCTTGGCGGTAGAGAAGTCGCGACATCGAATAGCCATAAGCGAGCGGTGAAATCGCGGCGTAAAAGAGGAAGTGCGACATGAGTCAAGGTCGTGACAAATAAATGGAGTCGCGACATGAACAAACAAATGGGCTAGTTATTTTGAAATCCACAAATAGGTGCATCGAGTTGGGGCCAACTTCCAAACCACATCATCTGCGGTTTGCTCTTTTGAAGAAAGCGTGTAGGCGACAGAAGAGAGAACCACGGGTGTGAGAGGCTCGTGTAGTTTAATTTTCTTTTTCTTTTCTTTGTTTCTTTGTTATTTTTAAGTTAAGTTAAGTGAATTATTTATTTCTTTTGAATTCTGGATGGATGTTGGTTATTTGAAGTTGAAGGTGAATAGAATATTGGCACACCTGGCTAAAATTCTTGCACAGTCAAGTGCAGAGTCCAAACAAATTTTGGAATTCAAACTTCTAGTTTACGATCTCTGAGTAGTTCTTTTGATCAAGAGACTACTGTTGTGTAATGAGTAATTTAGAAACCCAACTTCCTTTGAATTTATCTTTGTCGTTTAAATTTATCTTTGCTGAGAGAATTATCAGGTCTCTGAACTTGAGACTTGAATCATGCGTTTTAATTCATTGTTGTATGCGAAGTCAAATATTAGTGTATACCTACTATGTCGGATTAACTGTACTCGATTTCCAGGAGCCCTCGGTGACACAGGAGAGGCATTCACGAGGTTTTGAACAATATCGGGGGTATGCGGGCAACTATTGGGGATCCCCGATAGACTATGTAAATTCTGAATGATAAATCTTCTCCGCCCCAGAGCAGGAATGGGTTGAATGACATCAATTAAAATGAAGCGAAGGGAGTTAGGAAGCTCGGTCGAACGATCAAGTTCAATCTCGTGTTAGCAGGGATCCACAATCAAGGAAGAATGAAGCCCATTCCCGATTTTGGGAGGAGAAACAGGTGTAATTGTAAACTGATCGCAGCACATGTCTTGGGAGTTAAGGTTTGAGTCCATGTGGGCAGTATTAAAAAATGTCTACATAACAAGGCAGCTGGATAAAGTGGTTATCTAATCCTGTTCGGGGAGAAGCCGGGGAAGATTAAGATGATGTTAATCATATCATTAGGAAGAATCCAGCGTACTTCTTGGCGGATTATAATCAGAAGTTCATGATAAAAACTTCTGAGTAGTCTGCGAGATTGATGTTCACAACAGTTGTGTTTTCCATTGTTCCTTTAAAAACTAAGCGATAAGATTACATTTCTTTAATTTCTTTTTATTTTAGTTTAAGCATTATTTCATTTTGTTCTAGTTTACATATCTTTATTCTTTCATTATTTTCAAGGTTGCTAGGAATATATCCATTGCAAATCATAGTCCAAATAGTATAGAGCTTGAGTAGTCGAGGTGATTGATTGAGGAATTCTTGAGATCTCGTAGGATCGATATACGGACTAAATCCACTTTGTGCTTGTTCGATCGTACACTTGTAGAATCTGGATCAAACCGGAAAGAAATTTATCTAGTCTTAAGAAACCATTTTTTTAATCGGTATAATTGCAAAGAAATATAACAAACAAGTTTCCTTGGTATTATTCTTGGGGATTAGACAATGGTCCTTTGGTAATAGTGTCATAAATTTGTGTATGTCTTACAGTTAAGTTCGTGGCTTGGAAATCAAGTTTTTAGGCGCCGTTCATGAGGTTAGACAGTCCTTTGGTAATGATGTCATAAATTTGTATGTCTTTTGGTCCTGTGAACAATAGCCACCTTAGAGGATTACAAAATCTTTCTTTGCATCTCAAAATTTACAGTTCGCCAGCCAGATTTCTTCCACACTAACAGCTTTGCTGTGGGCAAGCCAAGAAAAGGAAAGAAAGAGAGGAAGAGAGTGAAGAGAAGGAGAGGGGAGAAGAAGAGGAGAAGAAGGAGAAGAAGAAAGAAAAAGAAAGAAAAAATGGAAAGCGGTACTTAAAGTTTTGCTGAAACTACCGCCCCCTCGGATACGTTCCTAGCACGAGTTTCATCATTGGGCATAAAGTGAGGAACAACATGATTCCCATAAGGGGAGGGAACTAGGGAAAAACACAACTCACACAAGTGAGTAGACCGCTTCGACCTGACGATGGCTACAAATCTGGATAATTATCTGGTGATGACCAGGCCACGAAAAGCTTCAAATAACGGGACCGACTCTGCATGAAAGGAATGAGTTGGGAAGCCTCTTACCACAAAGGGATCATTATTTATAAGGAAGCTGAGGCGGCAGGAAGTCGCGCGTCAGTCCCACGATTCTCCATAGATCGCATTAAAGCCACCTGCATAGCTTTTCTAAGGGAAGGAAGGCGAAAGGGTCTGCGCCCAGTGAAACCCTAGTAGCCCGTTTTCAGGCTTAACAGCTCAGGGAGGTCTTGGCGCCCAGAGCCCGATTAGCTTGGTTGCGGGGAAGCAACGGCTGGGAGGTCTGCGCCTCTGGGAACTCCAGGCCGCTCGATTCGTGAAGCAGCCTTGCAGGAGGTCTTGGCGCCCTGGGAGCCCCAGTGGCTCCGGTTTGGGACAACGGGAGAGGTCTTAGCGCCCCGGGAGCCTCATGGCTGGGTTCGTGGGCTTAACGACTTAGAGGGTCTTGGCGCCCGGGGGCCTAGTAGCTTGGTTTGAGCTTAACAACTTTCGGGGAGGGTCTTGGCGCCTAGGAGCCCACGATAGCTCGATTCGTGGAGCAACGGCTCGAGAGGAGGGTCTTAGCGCCCGGGGCCCGATAGCTCGGTTCGTGGAGCTTAGCGGCTCGAGGAGGTCTTAGCGCCAAGGGCTGGTAGCTCGGTTCTGAGCAGAAATGCTCATGGGGGTCTTAGCGTCCGGGGCCCATGGCTCGGTTTTGAGCTTAACAACTCGGGAGGGTCTTAGGCGCGAGAGCCCTGATAGCTCGGTTCGCGGACAACGGCTGAGGAGTCTTAGCGCCAGGCCCCCAATGCTTTCTGGTTGCGGGCTTGCAGGCTCGGGGGAGGGTCTGGCGCCCGAAGCCCGATGGCAAGTTAGCGAAGCCGCGCATTTCGGGGAGGGTCTTAGGCGCCTGCAGGAGCTAGTAGCTCGGTTTGTAGAAGCGCGGGGGTCTTGGCGCCCGGGGCCAGGTAGCTCGATTTGCGAGCTTATGACTCGGGAGAGCTTAACGACAGGAGGGGTCTGGCGCCGGGTGTGCGATAGCTCAGTTTTTAGAGGCTTAATGGCTCGGGAAAGCCAGAGCCACCTGCAGACCATGTGGCTCGGGAGGCCCTGGCCAGCTGGTTGGAGCATGGCGCTCGGGAAGGCCTTAGCGCCCGGGCCGGGGTGGTCGGATCGCCGAGAGCGTGGCGCAGGAAGACCTCGTGGCAGGAACTAATCGGCTCAAATAGACGAAACTTGAGAAAAAGTAGAAAAATTAATCGATGAATTTTGGTATATAAAAAAGAGTCAAGATCGGAAGCAATGCAAAAACCCGTCAGCGCGGGATAATAAGGTTAAAAAAAAAGAGCCTAAGCCTTTGGTACGGGGCAGAGCTGTGAAATCGAGGAGATTCAGGCGCAGGAGCGTGACGACGAAGGGGCTAGCGGAGGGCACCGAGGTTGCGGGCACGGGGCACGATCGGGGCTGAAAGCCACCTGGCGCCCCGCATCAGCTCCGGCCTCGGGCGGATCCTTGACCTCCTCCGTGGAAAAAATTGGATGCTGGAACTCGTCTAGGAAAGCTCGAGGCTTCCAGAAGGCGTTGAAAACAAGCCACCGGAGTCAGTTGGGTGCGGGCCTCGTCTTTAAGCTCTGCTGTCCACTTCGCCCCTCGACTGGCAGAAGCCTCTGCCTCATGAGTCCGTTCGAGCTGTTGAGCTCCTCAGGTGAGCGTTCTCACGAGGAGTTACCGCCTCAGTGTGGTGGGCCCTCTCAGACCGCTATCTTGGCCCATGGGCTCACCCCTTGATGCGCTGCAACTCCTCTACAGTCGACCGCGGCTCATCTTGATGACCTTCGCGTCGCCCAGACCCTCGTTTTCTTTATCCTCGACCTTGCCCCTGCCTTGTGAAGCATCCTTGAGGTCGGACTACAGTGCTTCACGGTTCCTCAGTCAAGTCCCTTATCTGGGCTTGTAGACCGACCCTCTCGGAGGTTAAGGAAGCAACCTTAGCCTTGTAGACCGCCGCCACAGCGAGCCCTCGGTAGGGTGCCCTCACTGACCTTTGTGAAATAGCCATACAAAAAAAAAAAAAAAAAAAAAAAAAAAAAAAAATAATAACAATAAACAAAAAGCAAAAAGTCAGCTAACAGAACTGAAACAATAAAGAAAAAGATCGACGAAAACACTTGGGCCCATCTGAAGCTGGTCCACAGACGAGAAGAGCGAAGCCTCCTCGGTGGACCGGGGCATCCCACCTTCCCTTAGGTGGTCGCACAAGGATGGAGGAAACAGCCCAGCGAGCTTTGCATGAGAAAGCAGAGAATCCTCATTCCCTGCAGCCTCAAAGCGATCACGATTCCCCTTCACCTCATCCGGCATTGCAGGAGGGGGTGCGGCGCCCCGCGACGTGGGACTCCAGACCGAAATAGGAAGAACCTCTAAGGGGGCTCAAGCGGCCTCTGAAAGTCTCCGACCACAGCCGGATGAAGGAGAGGAAGGCTCCCACCTTTAGGATCTTACCGGCGGAGGGCAGCCTACGGCGGCTCGGGTTTCCGTTTCACTCTCCTCTTCTTCTTTGCCAGCACCTCTAGGCGGGAGCGAAGCTCTCCCCATGTAGGCTTCGCGTGGGGGCTTGAAGCCGGAAGGTGGGGGAGAGACACAGGCCCGGAGGCTGCTGACGGAGTGGGAGAAGATCTCGGGAAAAAGTCGGGTAGGCCCTCGCGCAGGCGGTCCGAAATATTTGACCTAATGAGCTGCCGGAATAGGCCGCATTGAGGGCACACTTCTGACTTACGCTTCACCTCCTTGTCCTCGGGAGGCGAATCGCCGAGCACACGAAGGCCGTGTGACCCAGCAATGTCGAAATATCCACATGACCTTTGAAAACCAGGAATGAGCGGCGAAGAGGGCTCACGTAGGTTCCTCGGGGGAGTAGTCGGACGGGGAACGCGAAGTGTGTCCTCTCGATCAAGGGATTGTACTCCCAGTAGCGGCGACAAAGAAACCGCGTTCCTTCCGGTGCCGTGAGAAGATGGAAGGTCGAAATAATCAACTTGGCGTTGGGCGCTTGGAGATATAAAGCCTTGGCGGCCGGCCTCCTTTACAACGAAGAAGTCTAAACGAGCAATGGGAACACCGGGGCCTCTTGTCATAAAGCGACTAACGACCCCACCAAAACACCCGAGTTGGGGAAGGCGAGAGGCGGACATTGAAATCTTTACTTGAGAACCTTTTTTTATAAAAGGATGCAAAGGGAAGCCAGAAAAAGCGAATTCTGACGCCACACCAACCACACCATCTTAGGCAGACGCGTAGGTGGTCAACACGTCAAGGCACCAAACCTGGATCTGACGAGCCCATCTTAGGGTCGTAAAGATCTCACCGTATAAGGTTCGACCAATTTGGGGCCCACGGCCTCAGCTTTGTCCTTATATCGTATAAATGTGAGCCTGCGGAGATCTGGGAGATTTCATTAATTTGCCTTGCCCTTATCGAGGGAAAACCGGGAGTAACCCAGTGAACCACCACAGCCAAACTGTCGGACTCCCCGCCAGTCCGCCCTTAATCAAACCCTTCCTGAGTAGCCACGTGGGTATCACACCTGATCCGAGAAGCGATACAGCCCTTGCCTACGCTCGCTTTAGTCAAGGTAGAGCGTGATGGAGTTTGAAATAATAGGAGCCTTGAGCCTAAACCCAGAACGGCGTCGAGGATTAAGCGGGCGGTATAGCGATAAGCCCTGTGGTATCCCCAAAATGCAGGCCCGGAAACAGGGCCTAACTCACCAACACAAAGACTAGTAGCACAAGGGAATCCGTATTGAAAAACGCGATCTCCGCAATCGGGAAAGTAGGATATTTCATAATTATTTCCCATCAATTATCATATTAATGTCGGTTTATGATAAGGAAAGAAAATCTCCCACCCAATGGGAGAATATCGTCATCATCCTCGACAGGAAAGATACTATTATGTAATATCATCCGTAGGAAGGATTATCATGATCATCCGTTATAAATACCGGGCCATCCCGTGATCAAAGGTATGCGGAGACATGCCTGAAAACTTCATTCCTAAAGCGGTTAGTCTTCTCTTCCATGAAAAAGCGGCTTATAGAGCATTGGAAAGACAACAGGCGAGCCATTGATCCTTTTTTGTTTCTTGTTTTTGTGAAGAACGTATCGAGACAAACGGTTGACCCGACGAATTTCGCCGCTCCGGCTGATTCAGATCAGAAAAAGGCATCGTGATCATGTTTTGAAAACTATCCTCCGTGAGGTTTGATCATTGGATGAATTTTATTGGTTGAAATGGAAACCAATTTCATTGGCTGGAACAAAGACCAATTCTCATCCATACGAATATGAGATAGGCCACTAGGAGAAAATTTTCTCCAGAAGGAAACTGCTGCTACTGTTGCAACAACATTTATGGAGCTGGAAACCCAAATCTCACAAGCATGAACTTTTATGAAAGTTGGTTTTTTAACATCTGGTTGTTCAAACTTTCGATCAAATGAATGTCTTATTTCAGGGCATGAACAAGATGGCGGCAGCACAGCGAATAATACTGGACATGATTGCCGATGGTGTGGTTCCTGATTTTGTGTTGAGCATCGGCTTTGATGCTCACAAGGAGAATTTGATGGATTGTTTTCAGGGACTAACACCATTATCTTCAGATTAAACTCTACATACTGGTATCGTTCAGTTAAGAACATGAGTTCTGAGTTATTTGAATATTTTAAAGAACATAATACTAACATAGTAACAGAAAACGATATCAAGAAAAAATTCAGGGTGAGCTAAGGATCGAACCATCCCCAAACCCAAATGCTCCTTGACAGCAGCATATAATTAGTAATTACTTAGTTATTTTAAATCATTAATATCAAATATCAAATAATTTAATAATATATGAGTTTTTAGATAGTTGTAATCATATTTCCTTTTCTAATATCTTCTAGAAACAAGCATAACCCTTTTTAATAAGGGACGGGAGGCCTCTTCCTCCCTCATTCTTCCAATGTGGGACAAATCTAACAAAGGAAAAGACTTATCTCCTAAAAGTCAAACTGGGGTCTACAACTATGTCTCATTTTTTGAAAAAAAGAAAAAGATTATTTTTTTCAAAAAAAAAAAAAAAATTTCATTCTTTTAATCAAATACCTGAAATTAAAGCACACTTAGCAAATGCTCTTCGTTTGAAATCCTGTTTTGAACTTTCGAGCTGTAGCTTTTTCATTCTTTGTTCAAATTGGGCTTCTATTTCTCCCAAAAACCTATTAGGTTGAGACTGGAGAAGTCCAGCCTCCACCAACCTTGGGCGAATTTTTTTATGGGCTTAAAGGCCTGTGGAATGGCCCACAAGGTTAGGCCCGTTTGAATGAAAGACAATTATCTTATTCAACAATTTAATAAATTATAAACACCCTTCTTTCTTTTTTTGAAATCATAAACACCCTTCTTTATATTAATACGAAAACTTTTAAAATAAAATTTATATATAAGGAAAATTATGAAGGCAAAATGGCTTAAAAAAAAAAATCAAAACAATATCTTAAGATATCATTTACTTTTAAAAGAAAAATAAATACCAATTTTGTGAGTACCATGATCTTTAAGATCCGCTACTCAATGGACCCGTGGCCTGTTTGGCACATGTTAAGAAACGACTCGATTCCACTCGCCCCACCAAAACCAAGCGGACATTTCCTAGACGGGAGAGTCTAAAGAGGCCGCTTGGGAAAGCGATGTCAAAATTTTTCAAGGCTATCCGTCTGGGATTTCTAGTCCGTCAGCCAACCATCCTACCCCATATGGGAATTCTATCTCAAATGGAAAGTTTGTTACGAATAAGCACCTAGAAGCGGAAAATCCGTGAAAGCAATATTATCATCGAATTTTCTAGCTTTCGAATGCCTTACTCATCGGAGAGATAATTCTAGATAAAGGAAGGATAATTCATAACAAGGAAGAATTAGTCTTTGATAAGGAAAAACAGATTTATCCTAAAACACAGGGGATTCCTTCAGCGAGGATAGGAGAATTTGGTAAACCATTATGCATAAATGGGAAGATGCACGAGGAAGGTAAGCAATTCTAAATATGCTTATTCTCTTCTCCCTCTCCATATTTTTGCTAAATTAATCATCGGAGAGGCGGCCGACCCACCGTCGCCGGACCGCCCCTTTTTTGTAGGTTTACATCGCGCGTGTTTTTAGATATCATATAATCGGGTTCACATTCTTGACTGGCGATACTCGGAGAGAATATGATAATCAAGGTTCCTACAACTTGGCATTCAAGGGATCCGATGTTCAAAGTCCCAACATTTGGCACCGTCTGTGGGAATCAAATAAAAAGTCTATCGATAGGCTGCAAAGGCATGGCTTCAACAATTCTCTAGCAACCCCATTACCTAGAACTCTTTCGACTCCCCCTTCCGCATCCGATCTACCCGAAGTAGCCGTAATGTCGAACAATTCGATGCATTAAACACTTGAAGATTAGTTTCTCCACTGGCGTTAGGAGATGGAGAGACGGGGGCGACGAAACAATCACGAGGAGTTACAGAAGCTTATGTTGAAACACAACGTAGGAATGACTAATTCGCAGGCCCAATTAGAAAAAAGCTGTGAACTTGGAAAGGATGTACGAGATAGCGATCGTGCTGAACATCTAATAACCCGCAATAAAGGAAAAGTGCCCATTACTTCCGTGATGATGTGACAGGATAATGGTGTCCTCCGGAGATCCCCGTCCTGAGTCCCAGCTAGAAGGAATGCTTGGGGGCAGCACAAGGGGCCAAATCACAGAAGCCGCACACGCTCTCACATAAGTGATGTCGTTAGTGGCACTTCCCACTAGGCTTAGGAGTAGGCTGATAGGAGGCAGAACCAACCACTTCAAGCCTGAAACACTTGATATTGCAGAAGCGACACGATCTTCGTTGATGCATATATCGTCCGTAGCTGGTGTAGAGCCTGACATTTCGTTCTCCTATAACTGTAGCTAGCTGATTAGGGGCCCGATGACATGCTCTCTTCGCCCATAGGGCAACACATTCTTAATTATGAGCCGCCCCACGAGTTTGTCATGCTAGCTTTTACCATGTGTGATGGCTCTAATGACCCTTATGATCCTGTAACTTCTGATTAAGCGATGACAACGAACATGACAACGATTGTACATTTGGCCGCAAAAGTATTCAGCTAGTACTGCGAGCTTTGTGCTAGCCTAGATTCCATAAGCTCCCACGTAATTCAATAAACTAGTTCAATGAGCTTTGGGCTGCATTCATCTCTTAGTATCTTTGTTTGGTATGGCAGAAGAGGAACATTAGCTCTTTGCAGACTATTCTAAAGCAGGAAGAGGAATCCATATGAGACTTAAGCCAGGAGGTTCGAGCTGACCATCCAGCAGTAAGAACATAACATGGATGCAATCCTTCAGAACTTCAGGAGAAGCTTCGGACCATCTACATCTTTCTTCCACTCACTATCTTTAGATCTGCCAACAACAATGGAAGAATTATACAAGCGGCAGATAGGTACTCAACACTTGAAGAAGATAATACCGGTATGTGACTTCAAGTATATGATCCTTAAATGCCAGAGTACAGAGCAACAAGCGGAGGGAAGAAGTATGCCGGTCAGGAGGTTCTGACGAAGCCGAAAGCGATCCCATGATCAGTCATAGAAAAAGAGGGAGCCTTCGCAATTCACCCACCTGAACATCTCATATGAGAGGTTGCTGCCCCTCTTTCGTGACTTTGCATATTTCAAGTGGCCTGCACTGATCCAGATGGATCCATCTCAGAGAAACCCATCCGTACGGTGGGATTATTATAGAGATCACGGGCACGGGACTAATAGGTTTCAAAGCCTAAGGAAAAACTAATCAAAGTAGGGCACCTCAGAAGGTATGTCAGGGAAGTTAACTATAGAGTGGAATCTGGGTCACTAACAAACAGAATTACAGCCAGTGCGGTGGTTTCATTAGAACCTAGACCAACCATAAACTATATACTGGGAGGCTCGTTTGATGACCAGTATCAATCGAATCGCCAATAGAAGAAGGTCTTTGCTTATCACTCTGCGGTGTACTCAATATGTTCCCAAGCGTAGGAACTCAATATCACCTAAGCTGTAAATTCTATAAAGTCACGGGTCATCTTCACAGAGAGTGGGGTTCTAAAAGGATCCTTAGGTATTGATATCCAATGAATGTGCAAATAAAGTAAACATGGGGGGTTTTGATTGTTTGATTTGGTAAATGCAAGAACAACCAATATAAATGCAAGTAGAAAAAAATAAATGTTATAGATTGATGTAAAACTGAATGAAACAAGTTTAGAGATGAAGCTATAGATTAAAAGACTTAAACTAAGTTTTACAAGTGATTAACTATAAAAACAAACAAAGATCTAATATGCAAAGCGAAATTGCAAAAACCTGAAAAGAAAAGAGAGAGAGGGCCCTATCAAACTAAAGAAACGCCTTAGGAGTTGTGTGTGTTCAACTCAATTACAAAGACTTAAATAACCCCCAAACAACTACCAGACAAAGGAAGAAAAAGCAATGTGCCTTGCACAAATATCATAATTTGGATACACCCAGGTTGAATTTTGAGTGCAGGCCCGGTACTCCTTTTACCGTCTTGGTACTCCCACATCCAACGGGCCTTTAACAACTTTTGATGCAGGGACTCTTTTCTCTGCACCTTTAACAACTTTGATGCCGGTACTAACAATTTCAGTCTGAAATCCTCACCTTCAATTTCTGCATAATTTCACTCCTTAGATGCATGAAACCTCCCGTTGGCGCATAGAACCTCGAGTGACCATCCCTACAACTTTGAAAGTCGTCAATCACATTGGGGGACTAATCCTTAGGTTAAGGAGAGAGGAAGAACAAGATTTGAGTAGGCTTTGGTAAGAATTCTTTGAGTGGCTCCTTTAGAGTAAAGCAGCGCATAAGTGCTTCCTTCAAAACATGGATGTCCTCTAAGCATCCAAAGATACTTCAAAAAGGTGTAAGGAACATTGAACAACCTTCAAGAGCATAAAAACAAAAAAGAAAGTCAAAAGCACCTATTCTACACAAACTAAGGGCAAAATATGAGCTAGAAAGGCTAAAAGCAAGTATAAATATTGTACTTATTGTGTTAGACACACCCCCAACCTGCATCTTGCTAGTCCCTAGCAAGATTTGAACTAAAAAGAGCTAAAACAACTAAGAGGCACAACAAAGTACAAAGGAAACCAGTTAAGCATTGAAAAATTCCAAAATAAGCAAACATGAACATAGTACTACAACTTTACAAAATATGCCAACAGCATTTGAACTCCATGCGCCTCCCGACAAAGTTCAACTGTGGCAGTAAATCAGTAGGAACTTTCATAAAACCAACAACACTCTCATAGAGGAACAAAGGCACTGAAAATGGAATAGAATGAAGTCACCTAAAGGGAATAAAACTTCATTGATGAAAGAAGCATTTAACAATACCCAAGTACTTAAGCATACATAGTATTCATAAAGGAACAACTAACAAAAAAAAAAAAGAAAAAGAAAAGGACTTCTAGGCTTGTAATGACCATGGGTTGCACAAAAGGGCTTTCAAGAAACAAAATAGGTGTTGGCATGACATGGATAAGGTTGCTACCCTATTGCAAACACCACCTTATGCTAACCCAAGAACTCCAACTACTCTTCCTCAGAATCCTCTTCGTCGGTCGAGAGATATCTTGATCTCCCACAATCATCAACCATCAGAATCCCTTCCAGAGTTGGGAGGGTCCTTGTGTGAAGGCTCTCCTCGTAGGATATGAACCTCTCTCTCGAGCACGAAAAGCCTGTGGTCAATCTGCTTCTGTTTTCCTAGGATGCACTTAAACTACTCTTTTATTCTGCGCTCCATCCTCTTCAAAAGAGATGTACTCTTTGGTTTAGGAGCTGATGATGAAGATGCTCCTGAAGTGGCTGGGGGAGGCTGAGCTGAAGGAGGCTTCATTGAAGCAACTCTACTTTTGGCTTTTGTTATACTTGTAATGGGATCTAGATGAGGAGGAACCATCTTTTCCCTGCTTGGGCCCTTTATACCGGCAGCTTCCACTAATTTGGTAACCAATGCTGGATATGGAATGTAACTCTTTTCACTCGTGGACTTAATGAAGTCTCTCATGATGCACCATATCACAACACCATAGTCAATAAACCTCCCATTCATCACTTCAAACAAGAACTGGATTTCTTCCTCCTTGTGACTTTTTCTTTCCCCTTAGGCACGATCATATTATAGACAGTCTTGTTCATCGAAAATGCATACTAAGGGTTTTAGCTTCCACGAGATGAACTATTTTCACTTGAAAATCCTCTATAGGCCTTTGGATTAGTGCACGTGGCGTGTGAACAACCCGGCCCTCGAATTTCGTGATGGCACAAAATGGATAAGGTCTGTCACCAATGCTAGAATGAGTGTACCCCAAAGATGGCAATTGATTCCGGGTCAACTAATAAGTGCATACCAAAAACTGTGGTCTCCAAAAGGAACTCCTTATCAGGATTCTCACTTAAGTTAGAGTAAAATTCTTTGACAACTGAGGGGAGATAACCTTTTACCTCTTTGCAAATAAACTACTCTTTTGAGCCTCTCTATGGTGCATGATCAGATTTGATCAAAAATAAATGTTTCAATTTTAATACTTTTCACAGTAAGAAAGCCTCTCTACAAACCAGATTCAGACCCCTACTTTGCTCACGCGGCTTTAGTAGATTCATCAAACATTTCCTCAATCTCCTCATCTTCACTTTCTTCCTCATTTTCTAATGATTGATTCTTGTGCTTTCCCTTGCTATTTTTTACCACTTGAGAAGTGTCAGCCTTTCTCTTTTTCACGGCTTGCTCGACAGAAGAGTAGGTAACCTTTCATTTCCTAGTATTTTTAGTCCTTGCCATAGATACGAAAATGAGATATAACACTGCCAAGATTGCCCACACACAGAGAAAACACTACCACAAGCCCATTTCGACAAGCACTGGACTTCCCTTCCCCATATCCCTCAAAAATTTCCACAACCTTTGTGGCAACCACACAATCCAACCAAACAAATAACACCATAACCCATCAGTGTAACGCTCCAAAAATACCCTAGAATTTTTATAATAATTTTATTATATGTCCAGATTAAGGAATTGAGTCAAGCAGGTTTTCGAAATTTGATAAATTGATAGAATTGTAAAATATAAATTGAAATAATGAGCATATGATTGAATATTATATATCAAATTGAGAAAGTGATTGAACCCACGAAATAAACACCAGTAAAAAAGGAAAATGTGAAAATTTGTAAAATGAGGACTGAGGTCAAATGATACATAGAAATACTAATGTAGAAATAAATGATAAATGATAAAGAAGAAGTGAAATAAAAAGAGCTAGAATGCCAAAAATGGAAAGTGGATTTATTGGTGGCCAAACAGGAACCTTATGAAGATTAAGTGACTTAAGACAAAAATAGAGAAATGGGTGTAAAGGCTAAACATGGCCTTACACTTAAGAGAGATTTAAAGGCAAAACTTGGTCTTGAGTATTCATTATAAGGCAAATCACGTTTTTAGGAGAGAAGAGAGGAGAAAAAGGGAAAGAGCTGGGGTTTACCAAGAGATGAAGTTTTGGTTCAGCACAGCACCATACCTCCTAAGAGATCTAACAACTTGGAAGAGAAAGATTTGAAGAGGCTAAAGGTAAAAATCAGAAGCCTGCAGCATATCTTTTGTGATTTGGATTTGGGAAAAGCCAACTTGGGAGAAAAGGGTTTTCGTGATTCCTAAACACCTTCCCACCAGGTTGTTTGGGGTGGATTCCATGGTGGATTTTTGATATGGGATGGATTGGAGAAGGTTTGTGGAAGAAAAATGGATGAAAATGCAAAAATCCAATGTTTTCTGGGAAAAATCGCGTATTGGTATCGGTACCAAAAGAAAGTGTTTTGATATATAAATCTGATGGGAAAATTAAAGTACGGTACCACTCAAGCTGAAGCCTGATATCCACCGCGGTGAGGCTGAGTACGGGAGTACAGTCAAAGTGGTACGAGTACCATATCAACGACCTTGTTTTCACATATTTTACCTTTGTTAATCTTTGTATTCGTATCTGGGTGCAGGGACCCTAGAGAAAAAGCGATTGATGGGGGTTCAAATAAGAATGAGACTAAGTGAAAAACATATCATACCTCTCCACCTCGGCGATATTCATTTAGTATGATTATTTGTTTAACCACTAAGAGTGAAGAATTTGTATTTACAACCAGGTGTGGGTGAGAGGCGACAAGCAGGCCCTAGGAGGGAGAGGATTATATACCTTGCCCAATTTTACCAAAAAAGAGGGAGACAAGGATGATGATTAGGTTCTGAAATAAATTCTTGTTTCAAATCTATTTTGATGAGTTTGCCAAGAATTTACCAAGTAAATATGAGTACAGGAATGAGGATAAGAAATGAGTACGTGAATGAGTATATGAAATAAGTACATAGATTATATTTCTTTGAAGATAATACGCAAAGTGAATATGGAATTGAAATGTGATATTTAAAAACCGAATGAATTGAATGATATACCGAATGAACTCGACGTGGATGCACCGAATCACATCCATCATGAAGGCACCCCAAATTGTCCACGTCCCACTAGCGGATGCAACCAATCGCATCTGGTTATGATGGCGAGATGACATTGAAGAAATGTCCTACTCGGGCGGATATCAACGGAATCATGATGGCGAGTAGATGAATCATATCGCATGTCGATAAAACAACCAGATCCGTTATAAGATGGGAGACCGAATTGTTAAATGTAAGCACATTACCAAATGATAATATGGCTGATTCATCAAACGGAATCATAGAAATGCGAATTGAATAGGGGTCAAAGTGAAATACAACCAAATATCACAAAGGTAAATGATCTTTATGATATGCTTAAATCATAAATTGAATTGTTGCATTGAAGATGCATGTTGTGATATAGTAAATGACTTGTAAAATGAAAGCATGAGAAAGTGAATAGCATGAGTATATGTTGATATAATAGGCATGGTTAATTTTAAATGCATGCCAAGTTAAATTGAATATTGAAATAGAACTGTATAGAACCACTAAGCATGAAAATGTTAGAAGGTGATAAGCCTTTATCTATGTCAGTTTCGCAAGAGACGAAGAAGACAAGATCGTGAAGCGCAAAGTCATAAAGCAAGTTACTACAGATAAGTACACACCTCACATGCATCACTTTTTGAACATGGAATACGAACAAATAGTTGAACTCTAAAGAAATGTTTCTGCTTTGTATATCATTTTGGGCATAGAACAAGCTTTCAATTATAATTACTTTACAAAGATGTTTGTGGGCCTACCATTTGAAAATGCTTCACAAGAAATCGAAAAACCTAAAGAGAAATAACATAAAGAAAACGTTTGATAAGATAATTGAAAACGCTGAGTAAACCGGGTCTGTTCGATCCGCCTTCTGCTGAGCCGGGATCTGGCTATGGCACTTAAAAAGAAAATTTAATACTACAGAAGAAAAGAATTTAAAACCAAGGTCCCCTGTTTGCTGACTACGATCAAATAGACTGCCTGGGTCATACACTTAGTGTAGGATCCATCACGATACAGTACAAACCACAATATAAGGCTCAAATGTGAGTAGAAAAAAGCTCACTTACCCACAAAGGTCTAAAATATCCAAATTTTAGGGTGAATTTAATCCCTTTGATAAGAACAACCTTCTCGAACACAACTCTTGTGATGAAATGGTTAGTGAGGAGACTATGAAGGTTAAGAATGATGAGGATGGGGTGATGGTGTGATGAGAGGGTGTTTGGATGGAAAATTATATAGAATTAGGGTTTTGATGGTGAGGGTGTGAGAAAAATGGGGTAATGGTGAGATGAGAGGGTGTTTGGGTGATGGGAAAGTTGGCTAGGGTTAGGGTTTTGATGAGGAAAAGTAGTGAGATAGTTTGGGGATTTTCAATGGTGAGAGAAGAGAGAGAGCAGAGAGAGTTTTGATCTGGCGTAGGGGGAATTTCATAAATACTACAGAAAATGTACTTGAGTACTGCAGATCGGGCTTTAAGTAATTCCACTGGAACTTCAACACGCACCTCCCATTTAACTCACTCACTTATCAGGGCTTTGAGTACCCAGATCTGAGCCACTTCCTGACCTTAATAGATTTTATACCATCACAGCATCCAAAGATCGCATCGACTCTGCGCATAAAATTCAAATTTCACACCTTCTCCATCAGATACTCAAACTTTGCATATTGCTTCACTTTGACCTAAACCTGGCAGGTTATCTCGATGCATGTTCAAACTTGTTCGGCAATCTTCACACTCGCTTTGAAACAAGCTGTTAAAAATGATCATGGATCTGGTTGTTTTCAAGAAATTTTGAAAACTTAGGCTCAAGGGTCAAATGGTGACATAGAATGATTTAGAAGTTTAAATGAGCAACAATGGCCTAAAATCATCTTTGAATTATGTACCTGATGTTCCAAATGAATGCATGAAAATGTCAAGGCTATGTAAAATGTGACAAAATGAAGCCAAACCAAGCTTGACATGGAGCTTGTGGAAACAAGAAGTCAATGACTTGTGATTATTACGATACCAAAGGTATTCAAGATGAACATAAATGGTACAAGCCATGATTCAAAACCGAGTTAGACAAGAAATGGAGCGAACATGATCCTGGGCCATGACGTGAGGGTCTTGTTCAAGGTTGTTGGTGTGCATGTGTAGTAGGAATGTACAGAGTTCATAACACAAGATCAAATGGAAGCATAGTTCAAAAGTTAAAGTTCCATTCTCATGTAAGCCTAAAATCGAAAATTTTTATGCAATTAACTTACTAAAAAAACTGAATTAAACCCAAACAAGCAAAACATACTCCTTAAACAAAAAAAAGCTACCTTACGAAAGTATGAGTATGAACACTAGTGTATACCCCCCAGCAACTGAAATGAGCATTATCCTCAATGCAAGAAAAGATAAACACTAAGGACTAAACTAACGAGGGAGGGAACAAAATTAAAAACTACACATGGGTCAGAGTATCCACAATTCCAAGAAGAAGATAGGAACTAAAAGAAGAGATTTATACAATGAGTAATAATGCATCATACTGATGGGGCATTCGATAATAATCGATCTACCAACCTCAATATTCTCCTCGACGGCCAAAGCTCAAGAGTCGCTTGAGGCGTCAATTACTGACTTTAATCACTTTTCCATTCTCCGATAATTAATTTCATTCAGCTCTATAGGGACATTTAAACTGTCTTTGACCACGAAAGGGCCAAATTCCACCTAAATGGATTGCTTCCCGGAAAACAAAACGAACTGCATAAAAGAACCCTCTGCGATGCTCAAAGTCTTCCTTCATGTGTTTGGTCATGGAAAAAGCTTGACCTTCAGAAAATTTGGATTTCATAAGATTCACGCCCCATTGGCCGTTTTCATTCATTTGCAACATCCTATTGACTTGTTTAGCCAAATTAAAATTGAAGAGTTTTAATGGCCCACAAGTTCTGTAGCTCTATTTAGATCTGTATGTATGTAGATGTTTTGCCATAAACCAACCTTATGTGAGACATACCAAGAATGGATTAAAAGCAAAGGCGTAAGCCTAAAGAGCACGGTTAGCCGACAGTAATTCAACTCGTGATTAGGTTAACCTGCCTTTCTAAAATGTGTTTTATCTCCTATTATTAGTTCAGCTCATCATTGGTCTCAGGTGATAAGCTAAGAGAAACCTTATGTGTGACTCCATAATTTTTAACCAAATTCTCAAACGGTCTATTACAAAAATGGAGCCCACCATCACTAATGATCACACGAGGCATTCCAAAATGAGAAAAAATGTGTTCTTTCACAAATTTCAAAACCACTTTATGGTAATTAGTTCTTGTTGGAATAGCCTCCACCCACTTAGAGACATAATCAACCGCCAGTAAAATGTAAAGATACCCACAAGAAGAGGGAAAAGGGCCCATGAAGTATATACCCCAGCAGTAAAAAATTTCAATGATTAAAATGGGGGTTAGAGGCATCATGTTTCTTTTTGTAACACCTCCTAGTTGTTGGTTTGATGAGCTTAAAAGTCATCTATTTTTAGTCCATTTTTTTCTGTTAATTTGAATGTAAAAAGGAATAATTAAGATGCAGTAGAGGAAGAAACTCACCAAATTTGTTATTTGCAGAAGCATAAAAGAAAGAAGAAAATGCAAAGGAAAAATGCAAGAATCGCGAGTAAAATGCAAAATAGCAGTGGCGTAAATGAAAGCAACCGCTAACTTATGCTGCGCTGGGGTTTACATGGGCCTGAAGGCGAGGTCGCGCGATATCAGGGAAATTGAAGGAAATCATGCAGTCGCGACATGGATAACAAGATATCGGGTCGACAGACCGCCACGAGTCGAATGTCGAGGTCACGACGGATCAAGTCGTGACATCAGAACCACGCCCAATGCCGCAGAGTCATGAATTGGAAGTCAGAAGATACCGATGTCGCTACATCGAAATCCAACAATGAGACTTGTGGAGGCAGACTAGATGTCGCACAAGGGATTGATGTCGCGACAAAGAAGAGCAATCAAAGAAAGATACAAGTGGCTTACAAGATTGAAGATGCAAGAATCGCTTGATGTCAATGATAAGAGATTGATGTCGACATCTGAAGACAAGTTGAATGCCGCAGGTTATCGTGAGCCGACGCCGCGATGTGAGATCGAGGTCACATCGAGAGACCGCTTGAAATCCGCAGATGACTAGATGTCGCGACAAGAGGCGTTGTCGCGATACCAAGAACAACCAATGAAGGCTCCGTGAGAACCAAGTTTATTGTCGCGATAAGAGATAGATGCCGCGATATATCGAACCTTCGATGAAAGCTGAAAAGAAATGAACTGCTGTCACGATAAGAGATCGATGTCGCGAAGCATCGGCGATATCATGAAAGATGCATTTCATTTAGCCGATGTCACGATAAGAGAATGACGCCGCGACATCGGAGCAACATGTGAAGCCTCGCAAGAAGTGTCGATGTCGTGATAAGAGAATGATAATATGATATCACTAATGATCGGGCCTAAGGCCGTGATAGACAAGAAGCCGGTGGTCGCGACGCGGATCAAGTCGCCATATGGATGATGTCGCGATGCGAATTGAGGTCGAT
This sequence comes from Tetrastigma voinierianum, assembly GCA_016808115.1. Taxonomy (NCBI): domain Eukaryota; kingdom Viridiplantae; phylum Streptophyta; class Magnoliopsida; order Vitales; family Vitaceae; genus Tetrastigma; species Tetrastigma voinierianum. The sequence goes on from JAEQBH010006378.1 coordinate 367,918, forward strand.
TTGAACTGCAGAACACGGGCCAAACTAACTTTGGAATCCACAAGGACTGCATTGGAATTAGGGCCCAATTGAAACCTTGAGCAAATACGCAGCCTATCCAAGGGAAAGCTAAGCTGGGCTACCACGCATTTAGAAATCCCATAGTCAAGGCTCATTCTGTTTTATTTTTATTTTCTTATCTCTTCCTTTTCTTTATTTTCTTGTCATGGATAGATTAGATTAGATTTATCGCTCTAGATTTCTTTTATTTTCGGAATGGGATAAAGAAATGCTTTGAGCCAGTTGAATGCACAATTCTTTCACACCACTGACGTTGAGTCTGCACAAACTCCTGACTCCGCCATCCAGCTTAAACGCCAGCTATCCTTATGATATGAATGTGATAAATTAATTATAACGCTCTACAAGAGACAGTTATTGTCGTAGTCTTCTTGTGTTATTTCAAGATTTATATTTCGCCATTTGCCATGGGTCAGTTTTTGATTTAATATCAGCTTCTTATACCCGTGATAAGAAGTGCTCATCGCTTGATTGAGGTCCTTCTCTGAAAGTATCACGAGACGACAACTCGGAGCATGAATACCGCAGAGAGCACTCCGCTATTGATTTAATGAGCTTGTGAAGCCATTGAGCAGTTCTTCACTTGAAACAAGAATCCATGCTGAATGAGCACACTAAACAGCAGTAGCTCACCACCCGAATAGTGTGTTGCAGCTAGCTGAGATCTAATCAGAGAGGGTGATCTATTTTAATTGAGGAAGAGGCTCTAGCTCTTATCGAGTACTGGGAAAGGCAATTATAGGCAGAGAATACTGTAATTAGAAGTTCATACAGTAGCTGAGTTCTGATTTGCAGAGTAATCGTGTCAAAATTAGATACGAATGGGAAGTGTGGAGAGATCCAAATTAACATATCGCGGGATGCATTTCCTAAAACTGAAGTTCAAGCCAGCTTAAGGTGCTGACAATGTGAATGCTGATACTTCACAATAGTATTATCTTAATGCGTTCTCTAAACGCATAATTATTCAATTTCTATTCGCTTTCCTAACTATTAATTATTTCCTTTGGCTCTTATATTCAAGCTATTGTATTATTCTCAAAGCAGTTTTCATTGCTTATTTCAAAGACCGTAATGTCGATCTTTACTGAGTTTAGTGGTCCAGCAGTATGGAGGCTGTCGTAGCTGGATTTGTACTCTGAGACTTCAGACCGATAGACTTAAACTATTTCTGCCATAATCTTGCGTAATATCATCACACTGGGTCCTTGAAAGGGATTTACTCTTAGGCTTTGGTTTATATAGTAGTAATGTCAACAAGTTTATGGCAGATTGTCTCGGGACCACAATAGTCCTTGGTGATAACGCCCTTATAACTAAACTCAAAACACAAATACAAATTTATGTCACTATTACCAAAGGACTACTGCTTCAATCCCGACAACGGCACTATAAAACTTGTTAATCGAACCAAAACACAAATACAAATTTATGTCACTATTACCAAAGGACTATTGTCTTATCTGCAGAATTGCGCCTATAAAACTTGTTGATATTATACTATATAAACCACCAATCTTTAGAGTAAATCATCTTCAAAGTTTGGTTTTGGTCCGATATTCAAGTGCACAAAGTCGACAAGTACAAATGGATTTGAAAGTCCAGAGGATCGATCCTAATGTAGATCTCAAGAATTTAAATCAACTGACTCGACTACTTAATTTCCATACTATTTGACCACAAATGATAGGGTAGGATCCAAAAAGATTAAGGTGCTGGAAAATTGCTAACAAAAGGAAAAATAACCTAACCATCCAACATACCGAAGATAAAGAATAAAGAATAATGAATTTCAATAAGAAATGAATATCGAATAGTTATCCCCGAGGACACATCATTAGAAACAATATAGTGAACTATCGATTCGAGTTAATTTCGATAAAATTTCTCGATTATCTCAAGTTTCAAAACTGTCTACATGCAGGCGGCACCGGATCTCTCCACACTCCACATTTCATTATCTATCCGACCGATTCTCTCGAATAATAGGAATTAGATAACTACTTTTTAACAGGACTCTAATTCCTCGGATATTTTCTTGCAATACTTATACCATTTTATGGACTCGGTAGAAACCTTAGCTCCTGCCATCTACAAGCAAGGATATACAACTTCCAGATTGCTCCTCCGAAATTAGAATAGATCAACCTTTCCTTCATTAGATCTCAAATACCCGGATTGGCCTCACTATCCGAATTGAGGTGAACTCTTGCTTGTTTAAATAGGATAACTCATTCAACTCGTTCGACAAGTGAGAAGAGGATTTGTCAAGTGAACTTACAGTTCGTGAAGATCCTTGTCAGCAGTTAGTATACCTTCAAAGAAATGTACATTACTCGAATGTCTCGCGGTCACCGCAGGACCTTTAAAATCGAGCAATGACGCAAATCTTAACTGCATATAAGAAACCGATATTCAGATCCCAAGACACAACCCAAAACCGGCAATTCATTAACTGGAACAATAAGTCAGAACAACTACGTGAAAGATAAATTCGACCATAACTTTCACTATCGGAAGCTGGATTCTCACCATCGACTACACGATACGCATTCCTCCGATCATAAGAATAACTGTTAATTGAAACTGAAACAATCGACCAGAAATTTGTCTAACTTCAAACATTCCGTAGTAATTTGAAAAGAAATTGAATTCTCGCATTCAATGCAAATTTCTCAAACGATAACATCCAAATCGTAAAATACAAATCGAAAATAAAAATACGAACATAATCGCTTCTAAACACTGGAATAAAAATATAGAAAAAAGAAAAGAAAGAAAGAAATGAGCTGCTTATCCGTACTCGGCCTGCGCTTCTGCCGCTTTAATAGTCGATAGTCGTATTTATACCGCACTGGGCCCTAATCCCAATGTAGCCCTGCGGTTACAAAATGGTTTCAAACGTTCGTCGCGACTTCGCCTTTGTCGCGGACATCATCGATGTCGCGCGACATCACTCTCACGCCGGACTCACACTCGGCGTAACCTCGATTTATCCCGATGTCGCACAATATCTTCGTCACAACATCTTCTCACGTTTCGTAAAGCCACCTCGTTTTCTCCGATGTCACACGCCGATACTTGCCGGACTCGCCAAGTCATCTCGCAGCTCTTCAACTGAGGTTCTGATGTCGCTACATCACTCGCCGCGACATCATCTTAAAGAACCGTGATAAGTCAATCAAGTCGCCATGTTGTCGCGACATCGACATCTCGCCGCGCATATCCCCTTTATGGCTCGCGATCATTGATCTGGTCGCTCTTCGATGCCACATCATATCTTGGTCGCTACCTCACCTTTAAGGAGTCAACTCAATCGAAGTTCGTGTCGCTACTTCATCTCACGTCGGCACGCCTTGAATTCCGGCAATTTCATCGGTCCAAACCTCTCAGCTTAAAGGTGTTTCGTTGTTCGCCAATTTTTATCCTGCCAGCCGATGATCGAATTTCTGTCGCACTTCGACGTCGCCGCGACGCCGTTTTAGCTCCCGGGTTACCCTTCACCGCTATCTGCACTTACCGGTCGACTCCGGCACTTCAACAATTCCTTCACTCCCTCTTGGTGTCGCGACCTCGACCTCACTCCAGAACCCCTAAATCGTGCATCAATGAATCAGCTAATTCTTTTTATTTCGCCCGCCACCTGACCGCACTTTTATTCCACTTTATTTCGGGATTTTTCTAACGTTTTCTTCTTCCATTCTACCCGCACAAATGGGTGAGTTTCTTCATACTCGCAAAGTAATTGTCTCTTTGATATGAATGAAGCAAAAAATGGACTAAATAGATGACTTAAGTCATCAAACTCAACTGAAAGTTTTGCTTGTCCCCAAGCAAAGAAAGAAAGAGGCTGTTATCCCTGCCAAACAAAAATTTCAAGGACATTTTTTCCGATGGCTCCTGCAGTACATTCAATTTAATTGCAATGTAAGGTATGCAAAATTTTGTATAATTCAGCTTCAAGTCAGCCAAAGTTGGTCTTACTAGTGCTATGCAAACTAGTTATTGGAAATTGTTTATAAAGTCAATATCTATCGATCCTGAATAAAGGGATTGTTTTCTTCTCATTTTTTATACCGAGTCATTTAACTCCTTAAAGTTCTTCACAATTTGTTTAAGTTCTATTTCCAACCTATAGGCGGCTTATGTTTTCATATATTGATCTCCACTAATGTAGGTGATTTTTAAATTTTCAAGATCAACAATCAAGTCTGGTTTATATTGTTGTGGGCATGGGTAATGTAGATGGAACTTTTGTGTCAGATTACCTGAACCTTTTTTTTTCTCTGAGGCCCTTTCTTACTGTAGTTTCACAAACTCTAAACCCTATGTTTGGGACATCTCTGTTTTCAATCTAACTAGAGTTCCTATTTCCACTTGTAATTCCATCGTAGGAAACTCTTGTTTGTTGTCACAATATTCAGGTATAGTGCAATGTTTTAACATTTTAGGCTTTCTACCACCTTAGCGAACTTAAGTTAGTAGTCCCATACCGATGGCATTAGGTACTAGGTTAAACACCCTAACTTAACTGCTCTGCAGAGTTAGGCCACAAGATAAAACTTATCCCATAACCTTTTCTATTGTGATTTTTACTCTTTGTCTTTTTTTTATTCCCTTTGGAGTTCCTGTGAAATAGCATAATTTCAAACTTCATTTTCTTCTTTCCTTCTTGAACTGTAATCATTGGTTCTCATCAAGGATTGGAATTTCCCGACGTGGTCGGGCTTCCATCGCTTATTTTGAAAAAATCACCGCTAGGCTCAATTAGCCGGAAATCAAGGTATATGCATCAGCATATTAATAAGGATGGCTAGAATGGTCAAACGACAAGAATGGTCAGATCATTTCATACCAGACACTTGGGATTTCTAACTAATAATCTAACAAATTCTAGAATTTGGTTTGAATGGGCTGTACTAAATCTATAAGGAGTACCTTTGACTCATTTTTGTTGATTTATATTTAAATTGAATTTATATTCATTGAAAATTCCTTTGACTTATTGTTCATACCACAAACTCAAAAATATGTTTTCTGTTCTTCTTAAATAATAATTTCCTCTTAATCTGATTCTATCATTAAATATAAGTAATTTTCAAGACCTGTGTTTCTAATAATTAAACTATATATGCATTTTGTCCTTATTCTCGCAATTTTTCCTTCTATTTCACCCATTTCACTTAACCGTCATCTAATTAAGATAATGTCCCCAGCTTTTATTCGAACTGCTTCCATTTTAGACTTAATCATGCAACCACAAAGCATCATAATATTTGAACAATCAAATGCTAGTACACAAATACACCAATTTAAATTTTCATTTTATTTCGATTCATTTGCAACCTGGATACGCATGAGCAAGGATGGTACCGGAAGAAGGTGAGAGCTCTATTTTTTTCTTTCAAATAGCTGAGCAAATATTGGGAGGGTTTAATGTACCTAAACGGCCGAAATTCAGAATTTTTCATTTCTTTGCTTTTCTTCTGGTTTCTTCTCCATTTTGTTTTCAATGAAAATCTCATTAGAGAGATCAACTCTTTGCTCAACTCATCTCGCTTTCAAGCCATTCATTGTATTTCTTATTTCATTTATCATTTATGAATTTGGCAAGATTTACAGTAATCAAATCTAAATTTTCCAAATGATTCTTCGCTCTCGTGGATTCGCCTCCCATTGCTTTTGTCTCTATCGCTCGCTTGTTTTCCACTTCCTCTCAGAGATTTATAGTAATTTGAAAACTCCTTTATCTCGTTCCTCAAATTCCGTGTCATGCTCTTTATCTCTTTTCTAACAATGCTAGAGTTGAGAATCAGATCAAACCGCTTGTTATAGAAAGCTTCATGACTCATTGAGTTTCAAGAATGTGATCGTGATCTCTTCACTTCTTTCTCAACTCTTCTCCGTCGCTTCAAAATTCCTTCCCATATGTTCTCTTTCTTTCAACTTTCTCTCCACTCATTGCTCTCACAGAGGACTTACTTCATGCTCCTTTTCTTTCTATTTAGCTCTTCCTCCCACATCTTTCTAGCATCCTTTTCATAAATACTTTCCCAATTCCCGCCACTCTAACCTCTCTCTTTCATCACTTTTCACAGGTAACAAGTGAGTCGCACTGAGCCGTTCTCAGGCTCCTGAACTTTCTCCAGCAAAGTTTCGCTCAAGACAGGAGGAGAACCCGCCAAAGGGATGGAGAAGTCTATTGGGTCAGTTTTCATCCTACCCTTCACATTCGCACACATGTAATCATTGTTGTCAAAGTGAGTCTGCTGTGGTGGTGCCTTCTAGCTTCGATCAAGGGGTCCTCCAAGCTCGGGTCCTTCCGCCTGGCTTCACTCTCGTTTCTACCGCACTCTTTTCTTTCCTCTGATTGCCCCTTGCTAACTCTTGTCGTATGGAGTGGTGAAGCTCGGGACCTCTTCTTCTCAATTCTAATCTTTCACCCCAAACAAGCATGTGACCGTTATCATGGTCGGGTGAGTGAGCGCACTTTGTTCCTTCATGATACCCCATGATAGAGTTCTCTATGATAACCCTATATTGATCTTTGTACCCTTGAGTATGGCATACAAAGAAGCACAAATCTTTCTTGTTCTCATCAGGCATAAACAGCCAGTTGAACTAAATGCACGCAACCACTCCCGTCTCAAAAGAGGCTTCCTCCGTTCGTAGTTCTCGCTTCTCTCCTCGTCTAATCGCCTTCCATCGCTGAGAGTTTCTGCAATCTTTTCTAAAATCTGGCTTCCAAAATTCTTTCAATTTGAGCCATGCTTGTGGGATATTATCCCATGTGCCTCATTGATGGCCTTTGGCTTCGCATGAGACCCGCATCTTCTAACAAAAAAATGCCCATCCTTCATTCCTACCATATTGGAATAAAACTCTCTCACTATGGAGCAATTTATCGTGTGCGCAGACTCTCCGATCCTCTCTCTTCGCTCACATCTCCTTGTATGAGCCATGGTTTTGAATCTCCTCTCAGAAATAAAACCTTTGTTAGCATAGTACTTCTTCCACTGAATAAGCTTCACCTGATACGAAATCTTCTACTTCTTCTTCTCCTCTTTCCCTTTCCTCCCTTTCCCTCGCTCTCGTCTTGGAGAAGTTGCCTGAGCTCTCGTGTTTTTGATGGCATCTTCCTGCTGCTTCTTCCCGACTTAATCTCATCTAAGCTCTCCTCAAGTGCTTCTTCTTCTTCGATTGTTCGGCCCTCATAATCCTGCCTAGGTTAGGACCAGGTGGGAATTCTGTGCATCTGGAGACAAGAGGAAAGCTTTTCGCAAAGTCAAATGCTAGGGCTTTCTGGAGGTCAAGATCTCGTATGAAGACGTATGTGAATGTGTTATGTGGGTTGGAGTGAATGAAATAGTTTCCAATCAAGGTAATTCAATCAATGTTTGTGGCTAATTAATGCTTCAATTAAGAATTGTCGCACTCACCTCGCCTTTTATTTGAGGTCATTAAATTTAGGGCTTTTTAGCGAGGGCTGCACATTGCTTTATGTCGACTCTACCTAATAGTTCGCTTGACTAATACAAAGTCGTGATTTGTTTGATGTATGACAATCCTTCTTCTTTTGACTTATTTCACTCAGTTTTGACATCACTCAGAAACAAGAGTACTTTCCTCCATACTACTAATTGTTCTTCCTAAACCGGTCACGCACACTAATGTTTTAGACAACAGCTTTGTCGTTGTCCTCATTGGTCAGATCTTCCTTAATTCAATGATTTCAAAACTTCAGAATTTCTATTGTCTTAACCCTAGACATCTCTTCGTGCATATATTTTAAGCAAAGATTTAACAAATTAATCAAATATATCAGAATCGTTGTGGGAGCATCCCTTTTCTCATGTCGCGACTCCTCCGCAAGTTGTCGAATTACTCCCCAGAGTCGCCTGCTATTCATGTCCTAACCCGCTCGTAAGATCACCGCAATATTCGCCAAGAAAATTCTAATTAAACTACACTATTTCAAAATTAAATCTATCCTTCTAGAAACAAATCTGACCTGTTCTATCAGCAACCAAAAGAAAAGAAATATTTCAAAATTCAATTCCAATTTAAATCCTACGGTTGCCTCCCATTAGCTTCGCCGCCGCTGGTCCTTAGTCGACTTGTTGTTGTGGTTCTTCTTCTTTCCCCTCGTTCAGCTGGAGTCCTTTCACTTTCCTCTCTCTGCTGATAATGCTTTTTAACTTTGTCCAATACCTTGAATTCTTCCCCCATTATCAGTCTTCACACACGCTCCAAAATGTAGTACTTGATACCACCGTATGGCCCACTCCAATTGGATTTTAATTTCCTGAAACAACTTCGCCTAGAATTAAAAAGACCTGTTCCCTCGTTCAACTCTTCTTCCTCAGGATTTTCTGATCATGCCATTTCTTTGTCTTCGCCTTTTGTATATTCTAGCATTATCATAGCTCATTTCGCTTCCAATCTCGTATGGCTACTGGAGCAATCTTCTTCCCTTAAAATTCTTCTGAAATCGAAGTTTAACTTTAATGGCTCACATTGCCTTGTATTCTAATTCAAGAGGATGACATGGTTTGCCAAAACACTCTATATGGGGACATTCCACTTGTGGGGTTTTGTATGCGCCCCGTAGTTTCCAAAGGCATCATCATCAAGTTTGAAGACCAATCCTTCGCTTAAGCTCACGCCTTTTTAAGTATTCTTTTGATCTCCTATGTTCCCTCTCAGCTTGTCCATTGGTTCGGGGGATGATAAGCTAAGCTTCATTACATGCCGATCCCATACCGTCATGAGTTTTGGAAATATTTTGTTTGCAAATGGGTTCCCCCATCACTAATATGATGGTCCCGGGGGTTCCAACCTCGCCTCAAAATATTCTTTGCAAGAAACTCACAATCAGATAGCATCATTCCTTGACAAAGAATGCCTACCTATCTGGGTGATTTAATTCATCATGAGTGTGATGGCAGGTTTCCAAATGATGGTGGAAAGGTCCCATAAAATCTATTCCTCAAACATCAAAATTTGTATCACCATATTACCTTTTAGGTGACATTCCCACACATATTTCCAATCCTTTGGCATCGATCACAATTTCACCTACTCTCAGACAATTCAAGATAAGGTCAATAAAACCCGATCGAGTATTCGTGCGAGTCGTTTTTTCACTAGAAAATGTCCTCCATATGGTGATGCATGGCATTCATTTAAAATGTTGCCTTGTTCACCTTCTCTCGCACACATCTTCTTATTATCATGTTAGCACCTTCAATAAGGTCATCCCAAATATAATATCTGGCCGCCGCTTCTGAAGTTTCCTTCGTTGGTAGCCGTAGTTCAAGGCACATCTACGCCGATAATTCACACACGCGATACCATGGAAGTTGGAAGGAAACCTTGAATAATTGCTCATCCGGAAGTTCTTCAGAATCGCAGACATTTTCTTCTTCATCACGCTTTTCTACTCTTGACAACATTACTTGAGATTGTCACATCCCTTTTGTCCCTTATTTCCAAATCAGCTGCAAATGCAAAGTGAAGACTCTGATCTTATCAATCTTGGCTTGGGGCTTCCTTTTTCGACATCGTACTTGATTGGTCGCATGATCAAAGGTGAATTACCACATATGGATCCTAAAGTCGTAGTTTCAAATTTTTCACAAGCAAATACTATACAAGATCTCCTTCGCCTGTTGAGTAGTTCTCTTGTGCTCATCAAGGTCTTACTAGCATAGCATATGGCCTGAATACTCTCTTTCTTTGCCCCAACACACTCCCATAGCAAAATCCAGCACTCACACATTATTTCAAATCCCCGATTCCATTCCCAGCCATTATAAAAACAATTAACTGATCTTGATTTCATCGAAAGCATCCAGGAGTCATCAAAATTGAACCTTGCATCCTTTCCGCAGAATTCGTATATGGTCCGGGCTATTTTGGAAAGTCTGATGAATCTCCCAGAAAACTAAAGACGCCCCAAGAAACTTCTTACTCCTTTTACCGTAAAGGCAAGAGCCTTGATAATGGAGACTTCAGACTGGTCACTGAACCCAAGAGCGTAAATTTGGCGCCCAAGAACAATCCTTCATACCATAAAATGGCATTTTCCCAACTGCTAGTCGCTTGTCTTGGCATCTTGAAGTACTGCTTTTATTTGTTTAAACAATGATCAAAGTTTTATCCATACACCAAGAAAATCATCCATGAAAATTTCCATCACTTCTTCAACCAAACTGGTGAATATAGACATCATGCACCTCCGAATGTAGTCGGGAGCATTACATAACCCAAAAGGCATCCTTCCCAAGGCAAATGGTACCATAAGCGGCATGTGAACGGGTCTCTCGATCCTCTCGGGTGCAATAGCAACTGATTGTATCCCGAGTACCCATCTCGAAACAAAGTGAGGGTGTCCCGCTAACCTATCCAACATCCGATCAATGAAAGGCAAAGGAAAATGATCTTCTCGTCATCGGGATTCAACTTCCGCCGAATCAATACATACCCTCCATCCTGTCACCGGCTCTTGTTGGAATCGCCTCATTTTTTCATTTCTCGATCACGAAACCCCCTTCTTTGGAAACTGACCTGGCTCACCTAAGGGACTATCTCGAAGAGGAGATAAAACCAAAGATTCAACAATTTATACTTTCGACTACTTCCTTCATCACCGGATTCACTTTCTCTCATGTTCTACGATGGTTTGAAGTCTCTTCTTAATCTTATGCATGCAAACTGGGCTGGATCGATACCCTTCGCCTTCAATGGACCGGGGCTAGACTCCTTATGCTTCCCTTAATATTTTCAAGAATCTTATTCCTCATTCTCACTTAATTCCCCAGCCGAAGGACACCGTTTTTCTTTGTAATTTAAGTAGGCATACTTAAATGACATGGCAACTCTTTCAAAACTGACCTTCACTGCCCTCATACTTCTCCTTCACTTCCACTATCTTTCTGCTATGTCAAGTCAACACGCTTATAGGCAATGAAACTCAGAATCTGCACAGACATCTTTGATATCGAATTTATTCTTCATGATAAACTGAGGTTATAATCATTGTTAACATCAGAGTTGGAAATAGAGACAAAATCAGCTACATTGTAGCCTTCCTTTTCCCTGTCTATATTTTGCATACTTTTAATCAAGTTAAACACAGCAGCTTCTTCTCCAACCCTTAAGATGAGAACTCCTTTTTGCATGTCAATCAAGGTCATTCCAAGATAGGAATGGTCTTCCTATTAGTAGGGGTACGGTGAATCTTCTTCCATGTCCAGAATGATGAAGTCTGACTGAATACAAACTTCTAACAGTGACCAACACATCTTCAATGACCCTTCCAGGGTTTCACCATCGATCTGGTCTCGCCATTTGGAGTAACAAATAGGAAGCCTCCCAAACTTAATTTCTTGGCAAGAGGCATCATATTGATACTAGCTCCCGAGTCACATAGAGCTCATGGAATTCATCTCCAACAATGCCAAGGAATTGTGAAACTTCCCGGTCCTTCATCTTGTGATCGTAGTCTTTCGACACGCACTGCAGGCGGCGTGAGATTCACTATCTTCTTCTACTATTTTTTTCTTTTCTTGTCAAAGAGGTCCTTCGAAATTTTGTACAAAAGTGGCATCTGAGTCACCACTTCGAAAGGCATACCGATCTCCGCTTTCCGGAAAGTAAGAACCTTGCAAACTCGTCTCCATTTGATTTCTCAGCCTTGTGAAATGGACCGCAGCTTTGTTCCTTGATGTTCTTCTTTTTCATCTTTGTCACCTCCTCTGTCTCTTCCCTTTCGGTCTTGCTACTTTGCTGCCACACCTTTTCTTTCCTCTCTCTTCAATCTTTCCCATTTCACTCGCACGCCATGCGCCTGGGGTTCTTTTCCTTGTAGCGTCACTGGGAATGCATCTTTCCTTTGGTTTTGCAAGAGGCTACCGCCTTACTTGTGTCTCCGTGTTCTTCGTGATGCATTTAGGGCTGAAATTGAGAATTGTAGCGCTGCCTAATTTCTCCAAATTTTGTTCATGGAGGTTCACGCCTTTTACTATTCCCCATAAACAAGAAAGATCTGTTTCCTCAAAAGACGGGGCCCCTCCTCCTGACTTCGAGATCGCTTTCTCAGGCTATTTCCCGCCGCTTGCCGTCGCTGGAACCCTGTGGTCGCTGACACTCACAGGGTTCTGCCTCTTTAGCCTGAGAAGCCCTCTCCACCATGTCGAAGTTCTCATGGTTCCCAGTGTCAAAGATGTCAGCTGGAAGGTTAGGATTATTTGAAATGGTGCCTCGTCACCCAAATAATTAACCCTTCTGCATCATGTCCTTCAAATGTCTTCACTCCCTCTACACTCCTCTTCAATTGCTCCCTATTTCAGAGCTGTGTGTGTCTTTCTTTCATTGTCTAACCCGTGCATAATGGGTACCAACTCGTCCATATTGTTATGTTATCTGCTCAACACAGATCCCCTTCCTCTCACAAGGCTTCCTCTTGAAAGCCTGCTGTGGTTGAGTTTCAGCGTTACATTTAGCCGTGATCTTCAATCAATCGCCTCTTTTGGCTCTTCGAGACTTTTCGTTGAATGCCCACAACATGAAGCATCAACGATCCCTTTGATATATCATTCATGGTAGCATGATATACAATGTCCATCTGAGTCTTCGACTATCCCATGCATTGACATCTTCAAGAACTGTCAATCTTTCCCAAGCTACATACAAAGCTCATCACTGAACACAATGATCTCCCTCCTTCTTTCTGTGGTTAGGGCTGGGGGAAAGAATCTACCTAAGTAGGCCTCAACTAACTCCCTCCTAAGGCACTGCCAATCATATGGTAACAGATTCATACCATAGTCGTGATCTCAGGAGAATGGAAGATACCGGGTCTCACCCCCATTCAAACTAACAAGACAGCCATCCTGAGGAATCTTCCAGTGTCGCTGATCTTCGGCAGACACTGCAAACCGCTTCGACCATTGTAATCGTTGCTGGCTTCAATTCAAATTATTAGCATCAACCGCAAATACGCCCATCGCCGGTATTCTTCTCAGAAGAATTGGCATCCGCAATCCTCCATCAGATCGTTGACCGGAGGCCTCAGCCTCTCTAGGCAGTATTTCAACCCGACCCCCGCCTTTCTTCTGCCATGGTTGAGTTTTCTACCTTCTTGGTCTTTCTCAAGCTTCTGAGCGTCTTCTCTATTTCTGTGTCAGCTGGAATCAGATCGGTGTTCTGTTTCCTATGCATCAAAGTTTTTCTGAAAGCAAAACACACCTATTAGCTGTGATTAGTCAAATCATCAAAAATATTCAAATGTAATGCTAAGTTAGTGGCTACAAGATTCACCGCTTGAAACACTATTTTGTTCTTTTCTTTAAAAATGTCCAAATTAGTATTTCTTCTTCATCCGAATATTGATTTATAAAATTTTCGATCTGCAAGAACGCGCCTATAAAACTCATAACCGAACTAAAACACAAATACAAATTATGTCACTATTACCAAAGGACTATTGTCTAATCCTGTAACTGCGCCTATAAAAATTTGTTGATATTATACTATAAACCACCAATCTCTTAGAGTAAATCATCTTCAAAGTTTGGTTTTGTCTGATATATTCGCAGTTTACAAAATGACAAGTAATAAAATGGATTTAAGTCCGTGATATCATCCTGCACAGATCTCAAGCATTTAAACAATCCTTACCTCACTACTTAATTTATACTATTTGACCACAAAATGATAGTAGGATCCAAAGATTAGTGCCGAAAATTGCTAACAAAAAGGAGGCTAACTAAACTCTATCCAGTATAATCGAAGATAAAGAATAGAATAACAATTTCAATGTAAAAGAAATGAATACTAATAGTTATCCTAGAGACACATCAATAGAAACAGTTTATAGTGAACTATCGATTCTCAGTAGTTAATTTCGACAAAATTTCGATTAATCTTTCAAGTCGTAATCACAGCCATATGCTGAAAAATGATCTCTCCACACTCCAGCCATTATCTATTATCTGACCTGATTCTCTAATACAGAATTAGATAACTACTTTAAATGTGGACTTCACTCGATATTTTTGCAATACTTCATACCCATTTTATGGACTGTGAAACCTAGTCTTCGTTATCGGCCACAAGGATACAACTTCCATTGCTCCTCGAAATTAGAATAGATCAACCTTTCCTTCACATCTCAAATAATACCTGATCACCTCATTATCCGAATTGAGGAATCTCTTTGCTTAGTTTAAATAGATAACTCATTCAACTCGTTTCTGATTTCAAGTAAGAGAAGAGGATTTATCTAAGTGAACTTACAAAGCTCCAAAAGATCCCTAATAGTGTGTTAGTATACCTTCAAAGAAATGTAAGATTACTCAGAACAAGCCTCCTCGTATGTCACTCGGAGGTTCCTAACAGCAATGACTAAACTTTTAACATGTAAGAAGAAACCATATTCTGATCCCAAGACAATAAACCTAAAACCGTAAAAATTCATTAACTGAATTAACAAGTCATTGTGAATTACAGAAAGATACCTGACTATAACTTTCACTTCATGAAGCTGGATTCTCAAAAACAATACCACGATACAAAGATTCTCCGACTATAAGAATAATCAATTAAATTGAAATAACGACTCCGTAAATTTGTCCATCTCAAACATTCCGTAGTAATTGGTGCAAATTACACCCGTATCATCAAACACAAACGATAACATCCGTAGATTCGAAAATAACGAAAATAAAAATGCAGAACATAATCATTTCTAAACCACTAAATAAAAAAAAATAAGAAAAAAAGAAAGAAAAAGAAAGAAAATGAGTTTCAGCTATCCAGACCTTCTCGCCTGCGGGTCGCCAAGTCGCTTTAATGAGTCGGAGGTCGCTGTGATTTATAGTCTTCAATTGGGCCCTAATCCTTCACAGCTCGTCAGGTTTCAAATGGTTTGGCCCACCACCGCTCAAGTCGCTACTTCGCTCGTCGTGGATTACCGATGTCGCTGACATCAATTTCCACGTCACAGACTCGTGGCCTTACTCCATGCAATCCTTGATTATTTTGGCGTCGCGACATCGGCCAACAGCCCACGCCGCGGTATCTTCCTACCGCCTTGGCAGTTTCACCAGCCTTTCTCTCGATGTCGCACGCCATATCTTGTCGCGACCTCAAATTAAGCCATCTCGCAGCCAATCGATGTTTGATGTCGCACACGAATCTTTGTCAGCATGATCAGCCTGCAGAAGAACCGTATGCTTCAATCGGGTTGTTATGTTGTCGCGACATCAGCCATCTTGTTCTGACATCTCTCGCGGCTCTCTCGTGACTGATCTGGTCGTTCTCGGCGTGTCACGGATCGATATCTTGTCACACTTCACCTTAAGGAGCTCCAAACCTTCAATCGAAAGAAGGTTCCGGTCTAATTTCCGATCTCACGTCGATAACGCCTTGAATTCTGCACTTCATCGCCCAAACCTCCCATGTTTTGGTGCTCGCTGTCGCGACTCCTATCCATCACGACATCAAACTTGTCACACTGGGACACCATCAAGAACACGCCGCCTCTTAGCTCCGGCATACCTTCAACCATTATCCTGTGACTACATCGTCAGCGACCGCATCAAATTCTCTCATTCTCGTGTCACACTCTAATTTGACCTGGTGCAAAACCCAAAATCAGATCACGAATCAGCCAATTTTCTATTTCGCTTCATTAAAATAACCACACTTTTATTCCGCTTATTTCTCGCATTTTCTAACGCTTCTTCTTTCTTCCATTCCACCATACCAATAAGTAGCTCTTCATTTCTCGCAAATAATTGTCTCTTTTGATATAAACATAATAAAATGACTAAAAATAGATGACTTTTAACGCATCACCTAAATTTTATGTTTATTGGTCCACTCAACAGTTTGATATACGCCATAGATTAGATAATACCCCGTAATAACGCTATAATTTAGATATGTCTTTGGTCACCAATAAGTTTTATATGCCATTGTCGGATCTAAAGAATAATTTAATAAAATCAATATTCAGATGAAATATAAATACTAATTTGGACCTTTAAAGAAAAAGAACAAAATAGATTTTCAAGCAAATAAGGTCAGCCGTTTATTTTAACCTTTAATAATGTAAAACATCGGACATTTTGATGATCACCTAATCCTATTAATGGGAAATGTTTGCTTCTGAATTTTGATGCATATAAAAAGCTGTAACGACCACCATTCCAAATTAGCTAATAGATAGATAGACTTCGTGGTTTCGAGAAAGACCAAGAAGGCGTAAACCCATCTTGTTAAAGGCGTGATCGTGCTGAAATACATATAGAAGAAGCTAGAAGGCTGCACTGTAGCCATCGGGAGCACAATGGAGGATTTGAGACCAATTATACAAAGAAGAATACTCAAGAATCGGCTGCTCAATGATGTTTTAATAATTTGAATCAAGCCAAGATCGGGACATAAATGGTCCAAAGAAGATCGCGCCATCGGGTCATCCCACTCAAGATCCAACCAAGACCAAGACCCTCAGATGGCTAATACTGCCAGCTGAGTTGTAGACCAAATCAAGATTCGCTCCATTCTCCAGATATAGCTTCAGCATGGTGTGAATCTACATGGTATTCTGATTTGGGAGGAATTATAGAGTCACGAGGTGATTCTTTCCCCAAATTTCACCAGGAAAGAATAGGAGGAAACGCTTAGTGTTCCAATAGGGAAGATGGTTTCTCCGTGAGTGGAAGCTCGGGAAAGATTCAAACGCTTAGTCGAAGATGTCCATACGTATACAGATTCAACCTGATGGACATTGTATATCATGCTTGAAATGATATACATCAAAAAGGATCATTATGCTCATGCCGATATTCAAACCAAAAAGTACAAGGAGTCGATTGAAGACCGTAAGAATAACATGAAAACCTTCAGAAAGTTTATGAGGAAACAACAAAGGAAAGGGGACTATGGACAACCGAAAGCAAGATGACAACATGTAGCTGTTGGATGCCACATTAAAATGTGTTGACAAGCAAGAAAGAAAGACAATACACCGCCATAGAAATAGCAGAGCAATTTAAAGGGAGCTGCTATCAAGGAAGTCAGAGAGGAATTCAAGAATCTGAGATGTCAAGAGGTTAATTATTTCAATAGAGCTGGTGAGTTAACATTTCAAAACCCAATCCTAATCTTCAAAGACATTATCACCCAAAGACTAAAACCACAGAACTTCTCAGATGAGGGCCTCAAGGCCCAAGGCAGGGACAGAACCCTCATCAGTGGTATCGTGAGCACTAAGGCCCAGAAAGCACAATAAGATGCAATTAAGGTTGAACAATACTGTAGTTTATGTGGTGCTCCAATCTTTTCACTAAGAACAGATGTCGATCGCATGGGGGATAATAAAGTCGTGAACCTCCATAGAGCAAAAGTTTGCAGATAGCAACTATGCCTTCAATTTCAAATTTTAACACCACCACGATCCCCGAAGAACCCGAGATAATAAGTAAAGGTACCGCCCTAACCCCAGAAGCTGTGAGGAAAGATGCCTTCCTGCGTGATGTTACAGTGAACTAAAAGATCAGACATGGTCGTAAATATAGAGGGAAGTGGTTTGTAAGAGATGAAAGAGAAAGATAGACATTGCAGAACAAAGACGCAGAGTGTGATCAGAAGTAAAGAGGAACCGGAGAAATGAAAAGAAAGAATAGAGGAAGATCAAAGCTCAGCTCCATTTCCACAAAGACCCATAAGTCAGAATGGAAGATAGCTATGTCTCGCAGAGCCTGTTTCAGATAGGTGATGCCACTGTATGCAAAATTTCACAGCACCAGCAAGAAAGAAAATAGTAGAGGGCGGCATTAGTAATTCCCACTGTGTTATAAGAATCGTAAAGGAATTGCTGAAAGATGAAGGACCCAGGAGTTTCAATTCTCAGGTTGTTGGAGGAACGTTAATCTGAAGCCTTCGGGATCAGGAGCCAGTACTAAATTACGCCTCTTTCTCATACAAGAACTAAGTTTGGGGGAGTCGACTCTTCACAATCATACTTCAAATGGCAGATAGATCGACAGTAAAACTTGAAGGAGTCATAGAAGACACTCCATTAATCGTTGGGAAGTCATTTCCTATAGACTCCCATCACTGATATAAGAAGATTCATTGTACCCCTGCTATCGGGAGTTCATTCCTACCATCGATCACTCGATTGATACGCAAGGGAGTTCTATCTGAGGTTGAGGAAGAAGCTAGCAGATTCAATTTGATCACAAAAAGTATACAAAATATAGACGTAGACAAGAAAGTTGTAATGTAGCTGATTTTATCTATAATTCCAATCCCTGATTTAACCAATGCATTGTAACATACGAATTCCGCTTTTATCAACAGAAAAGAGATGAATTCCCAAAGATATCAAAGATGTCTATTCTCTCAATTTCCATACAAAGAATTTTTTTAATTTATAGAAACTCGTGGTTGAAGCCGAAAAAACAGAAACGATAATGGGGAAAAGAAGGAAAAGAAGAAATTCATCAAGAAACCAAAGTGTATGGGCTAGTTTGTGAAAGAGTTGCAGCTAAGGCTTAAATATGTTTACTTAGAGTTACTAAAGAAAAAACTGAGATCATTTTCAAATTTATCTAAGTGAGGCTGAACAAAGATTAACAAAATATTAAGGAAGCATATGAATTGTTAGCTTGGTCCATTGAAGGAATCAAGGGGTACTACCCATCACTTGTAGCGTATAAGATTCATGCAGAAGACTTCAAAACCATTTGTGGAACACCGAGAGACCTGAATCCAAAGATGGCTGGTTAGCCGAAGGAGGTACCAAATTGCAAATGCCGATTTATCTATGTTATTCTATAGTCTCAGAGTCGCCCAAATATGGTTCCAAATAGGTTTATCGTGGATCCACAATAGAAAGAAAACCAATTAATTTCCAACGTTACAATGCTGACAGGATGGAGGGTGTATGTATTGATTACGTAAAGCGGAATATGGAACAAACTTAAAAGATCATTTCCTTGCCTTTCATTGATCGATGTTGATTGTGTTAGTGACATCTTTGTTTTCGTGGGATTGGTATTCAGATACAATCGACATATCGCACTGGCGATCAAGAGAAGACCACATTCATGCCCCGCGGTACATTCGCTTTCGAAGACAGCGCGCCTTTGGGTTATACGCTCCAATGGCATTTCGAGGTGTATGATGTCCATATTCTCGACCGTTGAAGAAGTGATGGAAATTTTTATGACTTATCGTATGGATCCAAGATCATCATTAAACAACTGGAAACAAAGATTTCAAAGATGCTAAGACAAACAATAGTAATCGAATTGGGAAAATGCCATTTTATGGTGACGTATGAATTGTTCTCGGGCATAAAATTTGCCACTGACTAGAAGTCGACCAATCTAAGGTATCCATTATCAAACTCTGCACCACCTACTGCGTGAAAAGGAGTAAGAAGCTTTGGGCATGCTGGATTTTACAGGAGATTCATCAAAGATTTTTCAAAATAGCCGCACCACTATGCATTACCGGAAAAGACACAAGGTTCAATTTTCGATGACTCGTAAGAATGCTTTTGACTAAACTGAGCTCAATTGCATGTGCACCTAATATTCAATTAAATGGGATCAGATTTGAAGCCAATGTGTGATGCCGTTGATTTTGCTATGGGAGTCGTGGTTGGGCAAAGAAAAGAGAAAGTATTCAGGCCATATAATTATGCTAGTGGGATTAATGAAGTATTAAAGAGAACCACTCGACAACAAAGGATGCTAGCCATAGTATTTGCTTGTGGAGAAATTTAGGCAATACATTTTGATCCCATGTGAATTCACTAGGATTAAGGGCAAAGAATCAAATACTGATGTCAAAAGGAAGCTAAGCCAAGATTGATAAGGTGGGCAGGCCGTTTGCAAGAGTTTGATTTTGGAAATCAAAGGGATGTGACAATGTGATAGCCGATCACCTGTCAAGAGTAGAAAGAAGTGGTGATGAAGAAGAAAATGTTCATTAATGTAGAACTTCCCACGAGCATTGTTTAAGGTTTCTCCAACTTCCATGGTAGCGCCGATATTGTGAATTATCCAAGCCAGGGAGCAATGCCTTCTTCAATTCAGCACCAACGTAAGAGGAAACTTTAACTCGATGAATAGAGGATATATTTGATTTAATCTAATTATTATTCAAGAGAGGTGCCGACATGATAATAAGAAGATGTGTACCGTAAGGTGAACAAGGCAACATTTTAAATGAATGCCATGAATACCATACATGGGGACATTTTTCTCGAGAAAGAGAACAAACACAAGATAATCTAACTGGTTTTACTGGGCCCACTATCTTCAGAGATTGTGCAGAGTGGGTGAAATTGTGTGTGATCGATGCCAAAGGATTGGAAATACGCTAATAGAATGAAATGCCCCTAAAGGTATTATGGTGATACAAATTTCTATTTTGGGAATAGATTTTATGGGACCTTTTCTCACCATCATTTGGAAACTCCATGAAACAAGTAGCGATTTAAGATGCCTGGTGAAGCAAAGGGCTTGTCCAAGGAATGATGCTAATACGCTTGTGAGTTTCTGCAAAAGAATATTTTGAAAGTGTGCTCGAACCCCTTAACTATCATTAGTGATTTGGAACCCATTTGCAAACAAAATATTTGCAAACCTAAGAGTAGCGTATGGGATCAAGCATAATGAGTTTACTTTATCATCCTGCACTACCGGACAAGCGTAAATTTCCAAACAGTGGAGATCAAAAGAATACTTAAAAAGATCGGCTCGCAGAAGGATTGGTCTTCCAAACTTGATGATGCACTTCATTAAGGTGACTGCATAAGACCTCATTGAATGTCCTCCACACAGAGTTGCTTTTGCAAACCATGTCATCTACCTCTTGAATTAGAATACAAGGCAATGTGGGCCATTAAGAAGTTAACTGATTTTAAAGCCGCAAGGGAAGAAAGATTGCTTCCAACTGGCTCTAATTGGAAGAACCTAGAAACAGCTTCATGATAATGCTAGAATATACAAAGACAAGACAAAGAAATGGCATGATCGAGAATCTTGAGAAAAGAGTTCAGAACAGAGAACAGCTCGCTTTTAATTCCTTGGGACTAAGCTGCTCTGTGGAAATTAAAACTAATTTGATGCTGGCCATACATTAAAGTGGGTATCAAGTACTACATTTGGAGTGCAGAATAATCAAGACAATGGGGAAGAATTCAAGGTCACTGGACAAAGGTTAAAGCATTATCTCAATTGTAGAGGAATGAAGAACTCCAACCGGTTCGAGGAAAAAGAAGAAGTACACAAATGCCAAGTCCAGCCAAGGACTCAAAATCGAAAGCAATGAATGGAGGCAACCCATGAGGATTTAAATTTGATTTTAAATTTTGAAATATTTCTTTCTTTTGCCATTTATAAATTAGGTCGATGAGCTTAGAAGGATAGATTTAATTTTTAGAAAATCGACATTGTAGTTTAATTAGAATTTTCAATATTAAAAGATCCTTCATAAGTGTTAAAGACATGAATAAGCAAGGCAACTATGTGGGACACTCCAAAGAATCTGTGAGCTGACATGAGAAAGGAGGCACCCTCACATCCATCACGTTTCCGCTGGGATAATAAAGGCTGCAAAAGAAAAGTGTAATTTTTAGATATATTTGAATTAATTATAAATTACAACTGTTCAAGAATATCTAACCGTAAGGAACAATAAGAGAATTCAAGGTTTTTCAAATCATTGAAAGAGGGCTAAGGTCACTTACGTATGGGTTATGTCGCTGGAGCAAAAGCCGTTGTCCCTACAAAACATCATGTCGTGACCAGCTTTGGAAAGAACAATTAGTGAGTATGAGGAAGGGAGATACATGTCGCGACACCACCGTGGATGTCGCGATAAAGAATTGCTTCAAAATGGAGAAGCACTATTACTAGCATCAAACAATTCCTGAAAACCCCGACACACGCAGATCTCTAGGTATGTCGCGAATGTTACAGCGACACGTACAATCAGCCTACTTCAAAAGCCCTAAATTTAATGATCTCAAATAAAAAGAGGTGGGAATTAGTTTTATATATTCGAATTAAGCATTAATTAGCCCACAAACATCATCAATTGCAACCGTTTGGAAACTATCTCATTCACTCAACCCATATAACCATTCACTGCCTTCCTTCTCCGAATCTCAACTAAAACCCTAAAGATTCCAAACCTTCTCGAAAAGCTTTCCTCTCGCTTTCCCAATGGCTGAAATTCCCCACCCTCGGTCCCTAACCTAGACGAGATTACGAGGGAATAATAACAATCGAAGAAGAAGAAACTCAAGGAGAACGCTTAGATGAGATCTGGCTGAAGAACAAGCAGAGAAATACCATCTAAGCACCCGAAGTCTCGCGACTTTCACAGAAAGAGCGTAGTAAGGAAAGGGAAAAAGAGGAGAGAAGAAGAAGAAGGTAAGATTTCGTCTCGTACGAAGCTATTCCCGTGAAGAAGCCATTATGCTAACAAGGGGTTTAGAGAGCTATGAGAGAGGAGATTCAAAACCCCGTGACTTTTCTCTTCTCTAAGGAGATGATAGAGCGGTAGAGGATGGAGAGTCTTCCACAGCACACCAAAAAAGCAAGGCATACAAAGATCAAGTGAGAATTTTATTCAAATACGGGTAGAAGGGAAAAGGACGAGCCGTTTTAGCAGAGGAGCCTGGTCTCATACGGCTAAGGCCATTAACGAGGCTCATGGCATGAAGGCAGTTAAACATGGTTCCTAAATCAGAAATCATGAAAACCGTAGTTTGGAAAGATTGCCAAGAAGCTCACCAATCTGCAAAGTGGCTTGAACCAAGAAGAAGGAAAGCCAAGAACGTTGAACGTATAAGCCTTACCTGGTTAAGAGGCTAAGGTATGGTTTTATTTCCCGGCTTCGCTTTTGGTCCTGCAATGGAAACATGTGTACAAAGGTGAGGAGAACAAGAAGTCATGGTCACAGTTATACTCAAAGCGGCACAAGATCAATATAGAGTTATCATAGAGAACTCTATCGCGAGGTATCATGAAGGGGAACAAAAGAGGTCAAGCCTCTCACCAGAATCGCGCTTATGCTATTGGGTGAAAGGAATTTGAGTCGAAGAAGAAGTACCTGTAGCTTCACTCCTTCGACAGAGCAAAAAGGGACTCAAGAAACCCAAGAAAAGGGGAGGCCAGGAGGAATGCAGAATAGCCTGAAAGTCAGGAGCGCGAGAGGGAGACTGAGGGTCACTGCTCTGAAGGAATGAGCAATCTTAAAACTCACTGCATAATAATGATTACATGTTTGCATAATGTGGCAAGATCAACACAACAGAATCGTAGAAAGTATTTATGAAAAGAATTGAAAAGTTAAAGAGATCAAAGAATGGAGGAGGAGCCTAATAAAAAAGAAGGAGATAAAGTGGAGCCACTCGAGAATAGAATGCAGTGGGAGAAGAGTCAGAATGTAAAGAAACAGTGAAAAATTTTTGGCAAAGAAGGGAAGAGTTTAAGGGAATGAATAGAGAGATCAACTGCTTAACTCAAACTCAACAGCTTTTATAACAACCCGCCTTGAACTGATTCTTGCAACTCTTGAACCTATAAAGAAAAGAGATAAGTGGTAAGGTAGCCAAATTTGGGAGCAAATAAAAAGGACTGCTTTTTGTACAAGCTCCTGGCGAAGAATTTGAGAGAAGAAATTGATGTTAGAGATAAAGAAGGAAGATGCACCTATAAGCAAAAAGAATGGTCGAAAACTTAGATCCGACATCAACAATCTTGCCAAATTCCTAGAGGTTATGACCTAAATGGAAAATACAATGAATGGCCTGGGAAAGAGGCAAAGATGAGTTGAACGTAAAGGTTGACTTAATGAGATTTTCCTCGAAGAACAAATGGAGAAGAAACTAAGAAGAGAAAGGAAAGAAGAGAAATGAAAATTCTGAATTTGTGCCCATTTAGGTACATTAGACCCAGACTTCCAACATCTTGGCTTCTCATGGTTTCTAAAAGAAAAAAATAGACCTTCTTCCCCACGTAACTTTCATTACTATCCTTCTCTGATACTCAGGTATCCAACTCGTAATTAAATCAGTAATAAAATGAGAAATTTAAATTGGAATTGTTGTGTGCTAATTTGAATTTGTTTGATTCCCCAAGATTGTGTTAATAGGTTTGATCAGATGATGAGGAAATTAAAGTAGAAATTAGTTCCGTAATAAACCGTAGATGTAATGAGTCGAATTGAATGAAGAAGATTAGTAATGAGCTGAAATGTAGAATAAGGGTCAATTGAATACAATTTGATTGAAACACAAGGTGCAAAAGTTACTTAAGTCTAGCTAATAAGTCCAGAATTGAGGAAGGTAATACAATAGAAGGAACAAACATATTTTCTTTAGCTCAGGTAGAATAATAAGTTTAAGAACTCGTTGAATATCAATTCATTTAAATATTCATCAACAAAAATGAGTCAAGGTACCCCATGGTTAGTCACAACTGTTCAAACCAAATTCTAGAATTTGTTAGATTATTGGTTGAGGCGAATCCTAGGTGATACAGCTGACAAGAGATGATGCAGGCCATTCTTGGACAGTTTGAGCCATTCTAGCCATCCCTATTCATATGCTGATGCATATACAGTAGTTCCAGAAATTGAGCCAACAAGCCTATTTTTCAAAATAGACCAATGGAGACCCCAACTCATCCTAAGAGATCAATCCGCAAAGAACCCATGATTACCCAGGAATTCAAAGAGGAAGAAAGAAATTAAAAGTTCGAGGAGATATATACTTTTTATGAACTCAAAAAGGAATGAAAGAAAAGAAAAAGAGTAGAAAATGCAATAGAAAAAGAAAAGTTTATGGGGATAGTTTATCTAGGGCCTAACTCTCTTGAACAAATTAGTTCTAGGGGTGTTTCAACACCTAGCACCATTATCCGGTATGGGAGCTACTAACCCAAAGTTCGCTTAAGAGTGTTAGAAAGCCTAAAAGTTAAAACATTGCACTATCTCAATGTTGACAAACAAGGAAGTTTCCCTGCTGGAATTACAAGGAGAAATATGGGGTGAAGCATGACTGAAAAAAAAATTTATGGATGTCCTAAACATGAAGCTTAGGGAGTTTTATTGCAGAAACTACAAGAAAGAAAGGGCGTAAGAGGAGAGAAAAGGTTCAGGTAATCTTAACCTAAAATTCCTTCTATCCTACCCATTACCTGTGCCTAACAAAGCCCAAAAGAATTGACAATCTCAAGGTCAAAATCATCTACATTAGTGGAAATCAATATGAAAAACAAGCCTATGGAATTGGAAGAATAGAAACAATCAAATTGTGAAGGACTTTAGGGTTAAATGACTTTGAAGAAAATGAGAAAGGAAAATAATCTATTATTCAATATGATCCACTAATATGTTGTTGTAAACACCACCGCTTTAGTTTTGTATTGTATAAAGAGAGAGACTAACCTTGAACTGACTTTAACAAAATAACACAGAATAATGTTGTCCGCTTCCTCCCCCCCCTTTGTCACCAGAGAGCAGAAAAGAGGTATGACATTGATGTCGCGACAAAGAAGAGCAATCAAAGGAAAGATACAAGTGGCGATAAGATTGAAGCACGCAGACCGGGCCTACGTCACGCATAAAAGTAGATTGATGTCGCTACATCCGCACAAGTTGAATGGGCCAGCAAAGACGAGCCGGACGTCATGACGCGGGGAGGATCGAGGTCGCTGGCATCGTGAGAGACCGCGAAATTCGCAAAGGGGCGTGACTAGGATGTCGCGACAAGAGGTCGTTGCCGCGACACCAAGAACAACCGCTTGAAGGCTCCAGAGAATTAAACATGTCGCTGGCATCAGAACCTTCGATGATCGGAAAGAAATGAACCATTGCCACGACAAGATCGGCGTCGCTACATCAAGATATCAGTTGAAAGATGGCCTATTTAGCCGGCGTCACGACAAGAGAATGACATCGCTGGTTACCGAGCAGCTGGCGTGGTTCCGCAGAAGAAGCGTGTCGAAGTGTCGCCGCGAGAATGATGTCGGCCATCACTAATGATCGCTTCAAGGCCGCATAGACAAGAAGCCGAAGGTCGCGACGTGAGACTCAAGCCTTCCGACATGATGATGTCTTGGCAAGAATCAGGTCGCGACTCTGAACTAAGAACACGGGCCAACTAACTTTGGAATCCACAAGGACTCCGCATTGAATAGGGCCCAATTGAAAAACCCTATAAATACACAGTTTATCCGTAAGTGGGAAAGCTAGTTTGACCACGTGACGAGAGTAACCGGATAGCTGAAGGCTCATTTTCTTATTTTTCTTTTAGTTTTCTTATCTTTCCTTTTCTTTATTTTCTTCAATATGATACAGATTAGATTAGATTTATCGCTCTAGAGATTTCTTTTATTTTCTGAATGGGATGTTATCGCTTTGGAGTTTTCTAAAGTTCTTCGAATGCGTATTCAATTCTTCTAAACAACACTGAATGTCAGTTCAGAAGCAATTTCTCGAATTGGCCATCCGCCAAACGTGCAGCTATCCTTATGATGAGAATGCCGTAGTGTGTAATTCAAGACTGAGGAACCAAATTTTCATTAGAATGTTATTGTCGAATTATCTTTCCTTGTATATTTCCATACTCTATGGTAACTTTGGCTTTTATGAATTTACTATGGGTTTAAAGTTTTGATGCGAATATCCGATTTCTTATACCCGTGATAGAGGAGTGTTTCATTGCTTTGATTTCAAGGAGGTCCTCTGGTATTAGAATGTGATCTGGGAGTTGTGAATATTACGTGAGGTATGTACTTTGCTATTAGAGATCTAATGAGCTTTGTGAGTTTACTTGATAAATCCCCTCTTCTCACTTGAAATCAGAAGCAGGAGTTGAATGAGAGTTATCAGTTTAAAGCAAGCGGAGAAGTTCTGCAATTCGGAATAGTGTAGTATCCAGTAGGCGAGGTCTAATCAGGAGGGTGATCTATTTTAATTTGGAGGAAGAGTAACTGGAAGTTGTATATCCTTGCTTGACAGGCCCAGGAGCTAAGTGTCACAGTCCATAAAATGGGTATGAAGTATTGCAAAGAAAAATACCCAGAATTAGGAGATCCATGTTAAAAGTAGTTATCTAATTCCACGTATTGAGAGAATGAGGTCAAAAATTAGATAATGAAATGTGATGTGGAGAGATCAAACTAGACTAATGCCTTGAATGAATTTTGAAATGCAGAGGTTCAAGCGAGGCCCACAGAGTTGACCAACGAGGAATTGATACTTCATGATATAGCATTGATCTTAATGCGTTCTCTAAGCGATAATTATTAATTTCTATTCGTTTTCTAACTATTAATTATTCTTTATTCTTTATATTCAAACATTGTTCATTTAGGTTATTTCCCATTGTTGGTTTAATTTTCGGCACCGTATCTTTGGATCTTACTATCATTGATGGTCGATGTGTGATGTGGTAGTAGGTGATTAAATTTAAAATTCATGAGAATCTCTGTGGGATGAATATACAGAATGAAATCCATTTTAATGCCAATAGACACATTGCACTTACGAGAATATTGGGCCAAGACCAGAACTTTGAAAGGATTTATCTGGGAGATTTTGGTTTATATAGTATAATGTCGACAGTTTATATTGAGGTGCCAGGGGACTAGACAATAGTCCTTGGTGATATGATCCCTAGACCAATATGTGTTTGGTGGTGTAACATGGTTTTATGGCGCCGTTCTTGAGATTAGATAATAGTCCTTGGTAATAACGTCATAAGTTTATCTCTTTTGATGCTCAATGACACACAGCAGTTTTGCAGTATTGATTAGTGCCAAGAGTTCTATTTGTAGGCTATTCAGATAGGGTTTGAGTGCTTTAGCACTAATCATGAATTAAGCAGTGTCATGTATGTCAGCTTAGGTGCTTGATTGGTTTTCGAGATTGTTTTGGATAGTTTTGCAGGTCTTGGGAACTTCAGTCAGCAAGCTTGGCTTCTTGGTGCTGAATGTGAGAATCCTCGGCGATTTCACCAAACTGAGGCGTTGAAATGTCAAAATGAATTGAAGAATTGAAGGCAAATTGATGAGAGGTTGATCTGAGTGGCAAAAGCGGAGCAGGAGAAACAGGGAATTTAAGCTATACATTGCGAAAATTTAACTAGGATAATGAATTTTACTTAATCATAATTCGCAATCTGTGAAAATTTTAAGCTGTGTGAGTGTTGCTTAAGCTAGTGTTACCGTAGCCTAGTGAAACTAAGTTGTAGCGAAATTTTCATTTTCACTATCTCTTGTGAATTTAGAAACAGGCTAGCGAAATTTATTTATCTTCATTAAATTCACTGCATAGCGAGTGTTTTTGTGTTTTAGTATTTTTGATTCCAAACGACCACGTTTTGATTAGTACCATGTTATCCTATTTATGTTCTGTTTGAGCCACTTTTTGTCATTCACACCTTGGGGTTGGCTATATAAGCTCCTACGACTTTGTAACCCTAATTTTCCATTTTTGTGCAAGCTTTCCTTGACTTTTCATTTGGGTTTGTTTGCTCTCTTCTCTTTTGTTTCTCTCTCATTTTCTAGGTGCCAACCACACCCTTGAGGATGATGACAACTCAAGGGATGTGACTCGCCTCTGAAGAAGAAGAGGGTTGCTAGCTTGGTTTTGGGGCTCTTTGCGGGTTGTCCTCATGCTTTAAATGATAAGTGCTTTGCATTTATGGTTCCAAACTAGGGTTTAATGCCATTTAATGTCTTTCTTTTGGTGATACTTGTCATGCTTTAGGGTTGAGTGCAGTGCCAATGATAGATGCCTTGACATTCTTCAAATGCCATTCTGAGCCATTGAAATGAGGTTAAATGCTAGGGTTTCAAACTGAAGCGGGACATTGATCTTGATATTTGGTTGACCAATGGGAGTGGTTCTAGGGTTAGGTTTATAGCTAAACAAAGATCCGGTTTTGGCTTTGACTATATGTCATTAGCCACAATGCGAAATAACCGAGACACTTTAATACCCCATGTTATCATTAGTATTGAAGCCTTCAAAGGTTACCATTTCACGCACCAGTTTAAAGCTCTTTCAGTTATCATTGAACCTTCAACTCCCCTGTTTTTAATCAAATCAAGAAATCAAACAAAAGTCTCACCATTTTCAAACGTGTCACCGAATCATTCGTGGGATGAAAACCCGTCGTGTTAAACCTGGGCAGCTATCTGCAGTAGCTTGACTACGGCAGTAGGAAGTATAGGAAACAAATATTGTTGATTCCGGATCACCCTACCGTGGCACGAATCAAGTATTCAAAACAATCTTTCAAAGATTGGGTTAATAAAAACCAGCTTGCAAGATCTTATCAGCTGTTTTCCTTATAGAAAAATGCCCTCCATAAGCTTTAGAATGATAGAAGGTGAGCACCCCAATTTGATCGTCGTTAGGTACACACCTTCTCATCAACTGATTAGGGCAATATTTAAAGAGATATGGGTCATCAAAATAGTAAATCTTAATATCAACCAGAAATTTCCTCTTTTCTTGTCACTAAATAATTCATAATGTCAGCATACCAGGGCAATTGGATTAAGAGCAAAACGATTGCTAGATCGGGGAAAGTGTCACCTATAAGAAAACTAAATGTAAGCTTTCTCTAAACCAAGCTTGAAGGTGGCGACTACGGATTCTCAATTCCTTTCTTATCCTTAATGGTCAAATTGAACTCTTGACAAAGTAGTATCCACCTAATGAGACGAGGCTTAGTCTCTTACTTAGATAGCAAGTATTTAAGTGATGTATGGTCAGTAAAAATGATTATGGGAGACCTTACAATGTAAGACCTGAACTTATCTAGGGCAAAGACTATAGCTAAAAACTCTTTTTTCGTAGTTGTATAATTGGACTGGGTGGAATCTAGAGTCTTGCTAGCATAATAGATCACAAAAGGTTTTTTATCTTCTCTTTGCCCTAAGACAGCTCTTACGACATAATCACTAGCATCACACATGATTTCAAAAGGGAGGTTCCAAATAGGAGGTCGCATGACAGGAGGTGAGACTAACATACTTTTCAACTTTTCAAAAGCCTCCTTACATGCTTGTGATCATTCCCAAATGACATCACTTAATGGCCCCTTTTGAGATGACTATGTGCGAAATTTTTATGATTTTCCTAAAACTCGCATGACCTAGGAAGGAATTTGTATGTCTTTAACACATTTAAGATGATGAATTAGAATCCAACTCAACTTTGGCTGTCCACACCTATTCTTCCTTTGACACTACATGTCCCTAACACAAACTCCCCTTATTGTCACCATGAAGTGACTTCTTGATTAAAACTAAGATTTTCTCCTCACATATTCCAACTCTCCTCAAATTTCCTAGACATCCCTCATATGAATCTCAAGGAGAAATCATCATGAATATCTCCATAATCTTCTTTGTCATATCCTTGAAAATACCCGTCATACCACTAAAAGCTCCTGATGCGTGTAATCAAGGGCATCTTCCTAAAGGAAAACGTGCCAAAAGGACATGTGAAAGTGGTTTTCTCTTGATCCTCTAATGCTATCTCAATTTGATTGTACCCGGAGTAACTATTAAGAAAGCAATAAAACTCATGCCCAGTAACTTTCTCCAACATTTGGTCCACAAAAGGTAGGGGAAATGATCTTTCCTAGTGCCAGCATTAAGTTTCCTATAATCTATGCACACCCTCCAACCTATAGTGACCCTAGTAGGTATGAGATCATTATGTTCATTTGCCACCACAATGACCCCGGACTTCTTTGGCACTACTTGGGTTGGGGGCACACCTACTTGCTATCACTTAATGGAATTGCTTGACACCCTACATGCAAAACCTCTTTTTGACAACTTCTTTCATGGCCCCGGATTTAGCCTACGTTGTGGTTTGCCTAGATGGTTTAACATCCTCTTCCAGTGAATCCTATAAGTGCAAATCAAGGGCTAATCCCTTAATGTCGCAATGGTCCATCTGTAGTGTTTGGTAGGCCTTCGAATTTCAAGCTGTCTCTTGATGAGATTTAGAGAGGAAGATATGATCATAGGGAAAGTCTCTTTACTTCCTAGAAATGAGTATTTGAGATGAGACGGTAGAGGCTTTAATTCAAGCTTAGGTGGCTTCTTTTTAGACGGTAAAACTCTCTCCTCAATTAGAGGAAATTCTTCAAATCTAGGTGTCCACCCATTGGTTTCCATTACCTCACTGTGCTCAAGTATGGAGTATACAAACTCCATTTAAGGTGTGGTTACTTCCTCAACACATGTAGGGCTCACTAGACAAGACTTGAGAGGGTCATCACATGAAAAATGATCTACATATTCCTGCACGACAGATTCTATCACATTCACTTAGGAAATATCTTCATCATCCCCTACTTCCTTGATAACATTGAAAATGTTCAAGTTCACAATCATGTTGCCAAAAGAAAAAGTCATCAACCCTCCCCTATATATATAATGGCATTAGCAATGGCCAAGAAAGGCCTACCAAGAATTATTGGAAATTGACTCCCTTGACTCACCACAGGCTGAGTATCAAGTACGACAAAGTCCACAAAAAAATAAAACCTATCAACTTGCACCAATGCATCCTTCACTATACCTTTAGGAATCTTTACACTACGGTCAGCTAGTTGAAGGGTAATGTTAGTAGGCTTTAACTCTCCTAACCCTAGTTCAACATACACCGAGTATGGCAACAAATTCACACTTGATCCCAAGTCTAATAAAGCACGTTCCAACTTCGAGTTTCCTACCACTATGGAAATGGTGGAACTACAGGTCTTTGTATTTAGAGGCAAATTATTCCTATGTCGAGAGAGGTGAGATTATTCGGTCATAAAGCATCATTGTGGACACCTAACTTCTTCTTCATAGTACCACGAGTCTTTCCAAAAATTTTGTATATGAAGGATTTGTTTCTGACATCTAGCAAGGGAATGTTCACTTTAGCACAGCGAACAACTCATAGAGATTTTAGCATGATTATGCTTTTTTTTTTAATTCTCAACCTATGGGGATATGGAGCGGGAGGAGCATGTTTAGCTTTATCTTTATCCGACTCTACATCAACAACATCAGCTTTAGGGACATTAGGCTCATCAATCACATCATCATCCCTTTTTGATTAATTTTGAAAATCTTTTGAAATCTCTTTAGGAAGATCCTTGGGATATATGGTTTTATCAATTGTTTTCCCACTTCGAAGAGTGGTGATAGCCTTACAATGTCCAAAGGTCCAATCATTTTGACTTGAGGTCCCAACACCCTTTTGACCTTGGGGGTTTTGAATGGGTTGAAGGAATTTCCCTTTCTTGTTTGAGAACTCCTAGAAGCGATTAACTGTATTGGGCTACATGTTTATAGCCATTCGAAATTCAGTGTTAGTTAATTGTTGATATTGGACAAACTGTGCTACAATGTTCTCTAAATTTCTTTTATGTGGAGGTTGGTAAGGTTGATAATTTTGATTTCCTTGGGGAGCTTTGGCTAGGATTGAAATCATGTGGCCCTTGATTTGGAAATGAGGAGCTTGATTTGAAAAACCCTTGGTTTTGAAAATTTTGACTTGGAAAGTTTGGCAGAAGAAGCACAGGTTGCTTTGAAAAGTTTTGAGGTGGGTTGCTGACTTGAGGAAGCATGTCCTCCATCACTCTTCCAGCTAAAGTTAGGGTGTTTACTCCACCCCGAATTATAAGTTTCCGAATATGGAGAGTTGAAGGGCTTCCTTAGGTAATTGAGAGCATTAGCTTGCTCAATTTGGATGGCTCCCTTGACTTGGGGAAGATTAGAACATTGATGGTCAAATGAGTGGGTCATCATAAAGTAATTCATAATTCTTCCATCCTAAGTCTCATAGGTGCGAAGTTTTTGCGAATTACAATGGTGCCTCGTTCTTTTGCATTTCAATACACCCACACCTTTGCACACACACACACCTTACACATTACCCTTATTACCACACACGGCCTCCTGACTCCTAGTCATGATAGCTAGTTTGGCTTGAAGGTCATCATTCTTTGTGATGTTTTCCTCCTCCCGGTGGAGCTTACTATACACCTCTAGTGGCATCAAGGGAAGTATTAGTCTCCCAATTTCGGGCTTTTTCTGCTATTATATCAAAACATTGCACAACCTCTTCAAGGATTTTCTCATAGAACTGTCCCTCACTCATCATTTGGATATATTGCTTGCTATAAGAGAGTCATGGTGTGCAACATTATTAAAACTCTCAAACCATGATGAGGAATAGCATGGAGAAGTTCTTTGTATCTGTGAGACCCCGAATAAAGTAAACTGATAGACACAGGTTGCAAACCTAGAAATTCTCTAGATCTCGGATGACGACGCGGATCACGCCGTTGAATTCGTCTCGTGAAATCTAGGCACACAGTCGAATTTAATTGATTAGGACGGTGGGAATTTCCTTGTTGAAGGCGAATGGAAAAATGAGGTGGCAACACATGGAATGAAAGTGCATGGCATGTGGCACGGAAGGAAGACACTTAGGCAAGGCCAAATGTCCTTGGTTTGGATTTGCATGAGAATTTGGCCCAGTGGAGCCTTCAGGTGTCGAGGAGATCATGCATGAGGAGAATGAATTGGCTTTGGATTGGCATTTTGGCATAAGCTGCTGGAGTGTCAAGGGTTAGAGAGTATGTTCACCACGAGAACCTCAATTCGGTGAAAAGGAGAAGGAGAATTGTTGGAGGGTTCTCCCAGAAAAAAATTATGCCAGTGGCTGAGAAAGAAAGAAGAGAATAGAAAGAGAGGGAAAGAAGAAAAGAAAGGGAGGAGAAGAACGGACATAGAGAACCAACAATTCTCGGTTAGCATCCTGCTTAATTTGTGATTTTTGATATGCACTTCATCATGTAGGGGTCTTCTCATACCTCGACTATTTCTTATTCAGACCATCAAATGGCCATAGAAGGTAGCCACAAACGTAAATTTGAAACAGAACAATTTCTCTAGCCCATTGAATCATCGGAAGTAGTTCTGGGTCTTGCAATTTCTAGAATTTCTCTTTGGAATTGATCTTGTTACTATTGGTTTCAGAACCTTGTTTCTTTTTTTTTTTGGATTTTGAGAAGAAAAAAAAATCAGTTTGGTATATTATTGCTTGCATGACTAACATGCAGAATTTTAAGGTTTAGTTTGAGGTGTTATTGCTTGGCTAACATGTAGATTTTCAGGTTTTTAGGCCCGAAGAAAAATCAATTTGAGTGTATTATTGTACATGGTCTTTACAGGTACCTGGGTTTAGGCGAAGAATCGGTTTGGTGTATTATTGCTTGCATGACTAACATGCAGAATTTTTTGGGTTTTAGGCGAAGAAAACATCGATTATTGGTGTATTATTGCTTAGACAGAAAAACATGCATAATTTGTGAAGGCCTTTGCGTTGATATGTGCATGTTGATGATTAACATGATAACCTATGATGGCTTATAGACCAGTCATATGTTGCACATGTAGTTTTATTATGCATGTAACATGAGATTTTATGCAGTGGCATTAGCATTGCATGTGCACGGGGACATTGCGTAAATCGGGTGTGAGTGCATGACATGGATTTCGAATGAATTAAATTCGGAGGGTTGTCCATTATATTAAATTTCGGAGGGTTGTCCATCATATTCAATTGGAGGATTATCAGTCCATAATTATCACTATCGGAGAATGGCCCGGTACAATATAATATCATATCGGAGGAGTTATCAATAGATATCATGATATCGAGGAATCGGATGGTTGTCCGCTATTATCATCGGAGAATGTCAATGGTTTCTTTGTTTGAAATAGTTTTCATACATAGCATATGTATGTGAGAAGTCGGTGAGGACTTCAAGATATGGGGAACATAGCGTGTAGACATTCATATAGAGACATACATGTTTATATGAATGTGTAGAATGTGTAAATTTATGGCATTGCATGTGTGCACTTAGGTGGGAGTAGCCCTTGTAGGTTTTTGTCTCCTGCGGCGTGTTAACTCACCCTGAGTCGTGGGGATTCTTCCAGTCTGAGGACCTACGGCGCGACGGCGCACCTTAGAGGCCGGGATGCCAAGCGAAGAATTAGATTGTAAACATGACAAAGTCTTTTATATATGTATGAGGGTGAGTAGTTTTTAATACATATCTTGTTTATTATATTAGAACACACTTGGTTCTAATATATGTATATTTTGTACCATATGTGAGAGTGTTGATGCTTTCGAACTCTTACGGGCTTGTATAAGGTGAATTCCTGTATATTTATGGGTCAAACTGAGTAGGAATGAGGTCTCAACCATGAGCCGTATGGAGTGTATCTCAAGGTTGCAGATATTCCATCATTTCAGAAGTCGATATGGTTCGGCTGAAGACCATCAGGTTTTAGGCGTCATATAGCCATCTTTCATACAATGGCAAGGTCGCTCAGATTTTTCATAAAAGTTTTAGATAGCCCGCATGAGTGCATTAGTGCGTCCCGGAGGGAAGAATGTGTTTAAAAATACACTTTGCATGTCCTCCCAATTAGAGATTGAATTAGGAGTAAGAGAATGAAACCATATTTTAGCCTTTTCCTCTAGAGAGAAAGGAAACAAAACCCGAGGCTTAGTGTATGTGGAGGGGTGATCCACAGCAGAAAGAAATGGCGCAAACATCCTTAAAGTCTCTCATGTATGAGTAAGGGTTCTCGGAATTGAACCCCTGAGATGAATCATCTCTGGTTTCACAGGAAAACGGTTAGCCTCTTCAGGTAGGCGAATACACGAGTCTATTGTGGTTCTTTGAGGTCTCAAAATCTCTTTGAGGGTTCTACCAACATTAGGCAAAGGGGCAGGAGGAGCTCAATAATGATTATGTTGAGGATTGACATTCTTCCCTCCCACTGCCGGGGTTGCCTATTGTACAACTCCATCTCCTTGTCTTGGAGGATCATAAAATCTTTGTGGGTTAAAAGGTAACCCTTACTCATTTGGATTAAAAGGAATTTGTTAACTTTCTATGTGCTCCATTGGAGGAGTGGAAGGCAAATGAAACAAACATCTTATAATTGAGTTTGAGGACTTTGTTGAGGGTGTGATTCTTATAGTCGGTGTTGCTCATCATGAGTGCACACCAACATGCACTAATACCACCCAGCCAAACGATCCCATATATTATATACACAAAGAATTTTTTGCATAATTTAGAAATGAAAAGGACTTGCAGTTTTAATGCAATTGCAAGTACCACCTAGCTCTCTTTATATCAACTAGAACACTCGCCACTCCCCAGCAACGGTGCCAAAAATGCTTATCAATCTACGGTGTACTCAATATGTTCCCAGGCGTAGGAACTCAATATCACCAAGCATAATAATTCTATGGGAAGTCTGAAGTCATCTCAAGAGAGTGGGGTTCCTAAAGGATCATAGGTATTGATATCCAATGAATGTGCAATCTGATAAATCATGGGGGTTTTGATTGTTTGATTTAACCATGGAATTGATTAAGATTATATTATCCACAAGAAGAAGCAGTGATAGGATTATAGGGTTTCAGCTTATCTCTGACTAAGGCAACAAGCATCTCTCACTTATATTCTCATCTAGGATCCATTGAGGAATGGTCTTTGATGGAAGATATGACTTTAAAAGCTTTTTACAAAAAAGAAGGATATGACAATGGTGTCAAATGCTTACTTAGAAAATTTATACAAACATTTAGCATGCATTTGGGTTGAGCACAATGTGTGTACCAAGATTATCTTAATTCACACATTGTCAGAATATACCAAACTAAGCATTTAGAGAATGTAGTAAGTATCCAAAGACACTTTAAAGGTGCAAGGAACATTGATTAACCTTTAAGAGCATAAAAGCGAGAAAAGAAAGTCAAAGCACCTATTCTACACAAACTAAGGGCAAAATATGAGCTAGAAAGGCTAAAAGCAAGTATAAATATTGTACTTATTGTGTTAGACACTCTTGAGAGTCACCACAGTCAAGGCCCGAGTAAATGTTATCCACATGGGAGGC
The DNA here is from genome assembly GCA_016808115.1 of Tetrastigma voinierianum. Taxonomy (NCBI): domain Eukaryota; kingdom Viridiplantae; phylum Streptophyta; class Magnoliopsida; order Vitales; family Vitaceae; genus Tetrastigma; species Tetrastigma voinierianum. The sequence goes on from JAEQBH010006378.1 coordinate 405,039, forward strand.
AGCCATGAAGAAACCAAGCCGATAGATGGCTCCATATCCTTTCCTCCAGTAAACCCGAACAAGGTCATTGTGCCCCCATTACGATGCACTAGTACTCACCCTATGCATTAGCGATTTTAATGTGCACAGGGTGCTGGTAGATCCTGGCAATGCGGCAGACTTGTTGTAGCTATCAGCCTTCAATCAGATGAAGCTTTCCTTAGGAATGCTAAGCTTAGCCAGGCGAATCCTTTCTGGTTTCAACGGCGTAACAACAACGACACTAGGAGACGTCACGCTCCTTGTCTGAAAGCGGGACCAATCACCCAACAAGTTTGTTCTTAGTCGTTGAAGACTTGGGCCTTACAATGCCAAAGTAGGCTAGACTTGGTTGCACTTTCGATGAAGGTCGTCCCTTCAACATACCACCAGATGGTTAGTTATTTGACCAACATGGGGCAGGTTAATCTTCTAAGCAGTTAGTTAGATGCACGGTAGAGCTATAAGCTATCCATATGGGAATAGAAAGGGGAGAAGAGCTCAGGTAGTCCTCATCTCAAAGATCACACCCCCGCATAACAACCACAGTTCGCCGCCCAGGTTAGGGCGGAAGAGAAGGACCCATTAGCAGTGGATCCCTTAGAGACAATAGTGCTGGACGATCTAGAGAAGTTCACATACGTTAGTTCTCTACTATCCAGTGAAGAAAAAGAGTAGCTACAACGCGTATTGTTAAGAAACATAGAAGTATTTGACTGGAATCACTCAAATATGATTGGAATCGACCTGATACTGGCCTCTCATAAACTGAATATTATCCCTGCGGCTAAGCTAGTGAGACAGAAAGTGATGTGTTTCCACTTGGATCGCCATCAGATTATTCAGATAGAGGTGGATAATCTTAAGTAGGTTTAAATCGGAGGTAAAATACTGAATGGCTTGCGATGTTGGTGGGTCCAAGAAGAGCGGTAAGTGGAGAGTATGTGTAGACTACACACAAATGTTAACTGAAGCATGCTTTCAGATAACTTCCGCTTCTAGGTGTATAGATCAGTTGTTGATGCCTAGCCTAGGGCATGGGATCTTTGTCATCTGGACCTTTCTCTAGGTACCACCCAGATTCCCTGACCCGACGATGCGGAAAACAGACTTCATTACACCACATGGGCTATACTGTTACAATGTAATGCCTTTTGGCTTGAAAACCTATCAGTTTGGTGACGAGAATTTCAGTGATGGGTAAGACCGTAGAAGTCATCGACGATATGCTTGTCAAATCAAAGAAGCATGATCCTATGAAACACGAAATCTTTGAGTTATTTTCGCGTACAACATGAAACTCAATTCCTAAAATGCGTCGGAATCAGGTGTTCAGTGAAAGTTTTGGGCTTTATGATGGCACATAGAGAGGATAGAGGCCAATCTGTTCGGCTTAAAGCTATTATGAGACCTCATACTCTACCTCACAGAAAGGAGTGCAGCAACTAGCTGGCGGTGATGGCTCTTGATAGTTTGTCATGCCCACGACCCCATTTGGGCGGACGAAGGGCGCGAGGCATGCTGGGACTCTTTACCTGCTTTTTAAGACATTGGTGGTCCCAAGTCTTATAATTGAATCAAAATATCATATACAAGATACAAAAAAAAAAAAAAAAAACTACCACCGTAGTGGTGTTTGCAGTGTCATTACATACAGTCATGAGTCCCATTTTCATATACATATACAAGCTGTGCATTTACATGTCGAGCCTTGAGACTCTGTTGATGAACCCTAAAGTGCTAGCCTAGCATTGTATGCGGAGGAAAATCGCGAGAAACGTCCTCCTGCATTACCTACACGGATAAAGAAACCAGTGCTAAATTTGTACTTAGTGAAACATATGACTTATATATGTACACATGCATTGTCTCTTATGCAATAAGCATATAAACGATAACGGATATCTGATGCTTGAGATATGAGAATTTTCCATGAATTCATATAACAAGCTAATACACTTACTTGTACTTATGGCCAGAGCTTATACTTATTCGGATCTCCTATGCGATTCCTGAGCTTATACTATACGAGGAGGTGCAGTAGGTACTTCTGAGACCTCTTATACGAGGTACTGAGTAGGTCTACATTCGAGCATAATGATGTACTTTACTTTACTCTTATTCGTCATTGGACTCTTATCATATAAGCGTTGGACTACTTAGACCGTGTAAATGAGTGAGACCTGACACGATAAGCACCCGAAATTTTCTCGATGGTGCTATAGCACAAACGAGAGTCTTGAAGCTGGCAGTCGGAGACATGCACACTTACGTAACAAAAAAGTGTCATAGCACTAGCAAGAGTGTCAGCAGCGATCGGGAGCATGTTGCCACGTAGCAGTGTCGTAGCATAGCGGGAGTGCGGCACTAATCAAAGATGTGCCTGCCCATATTGTAACAGAAGTGTCGTGTCATTCAATATCTGGTCTTAGGCATTCCTATAATTATATATGTTCAGGAACTTATTATCTTATCTTAGGGGCATTAAGTTTTCCCACCTTGAACTCGCTGAGGTATGGTACACTTTCACTTAGTTTTATTCTTATTTAAACCAGATTAGTCATTTATTAGGGTTGTGCCACCCTTGGTGTTCCTAATTTGAGCTTAACCATGTAAGAATACGAAAATCAAGGTTGCGAGGGAAAGCGATAGTAGAGTACCAACCCTTCACGGTGAACCGGTACCACTTTATCTTGGTACCGGTACCACTTTGGTTACGCAAGTGGTACAGTACCACCTTACATTTAGATGGAGTACTTAAAATATTAGGGTTACCCAAAAATGGAAGAATTCATGCCCTTTCTTCTAGAAATTCCACCAAATCAAAAGGGTATTCGTATACTCTCTAGAAAACATCTCCAAAATGGTTCATAACCTAAAAAAAACCAAACATATAGATTAATTTGGGTTTTTACCAAACCCTAACTCAAATTCTTGTAAGTTAGGTTAACTTCCTAACACCCAAAATTGTATCTCTTCATCATAAACAAGAATTCATACTCGAGGTGGATTCTATATAAACAAGTACTCGCTCTCGTTAACACCTCAAACCTAGATCAAGAACCGGATAATCATAGAAGCCAGTAATCCATACCCAAGTAGTTTCCATAAAAAATCATAGCATTCCATACAAGTTTCATACTTTCCATACCTTTCTTGACTCCTCAGCACCTTAACATTTTCTTCTTCTTCCTCTTCCTCTTCTCTTTCTCCTCTCTTCCTCTTCACGTTTTGTTCTAACAAAAAATGAGACCAAACTTGGTCTTCACCCAATTTTATATTAAATTTTCCTTTTATTTACACTTGGATCTCATCTCTCCTTGTTACAAATCAAGTTATCATTATTTCCGCCACTACGTTCTTAACATCTTATGAAACTACATATCCCATTTTGACAAATTCCACTTTTACCCTTGTAATTTGTACAAATTCGGGTTTGATATTTTCTCATAGCAAAAATAATTGTGAAATTTTCCATGCACTTAGAATATACCTAGTATGTTTAAAAACAACTAGGGTGTATTTGGGGGTGTTACACGGTTCATATCTTGTTTCTGAGGACCAGTGGGTTTTTCACACCACTCTAAGGGAGCCAGATTGGTCGGCGGGATTAAGGAATGCGACCGGGCTTTCATGAAATCAAGCAACATCTCATAGAATCGCCCAGATTTTGGCTAGCCTGAAGCGGGTGATATATACATCTTTACTAGTAGTTTAGAGATGTCTCGGTAAGTGCGGCTTTGTTAAAAAGTGAATCGAAAACAAAGACCGGTATTCTTCTTAGCAAATCCTATACGAAGCAAGCTTCGGGTATACCCATCTCGAGTAAGCAACATCGGTGTTTGTGAAGCGTACAAAGCTGTACTTACTTCCAAGCACACCCTATCATCGTGCTGACCAATCTTCCCTTGCTAAGCACCATACATAAACAACTCGACTTGTCAGGAAGAATGGCCTTGTGGGCTATTGAGCTAAACGAGTTTGGTATCTAGTATAAACACCACTTAGCAATAAAGGGACAGATATTAGCAGACTTTTTAGTAGAGATCCCCCAATAGGATGCGAACCCTGATAATGTCGACTGGTGGATCCTTAATGTGGATGACGCTTCTCGGTAAACGGGAGCCGGTGTTGGCTTGAAACTTAAAGCCCCAACCGAAGAGTGGATAGAGTAGGCTATATGGATAGACTTCCCCGCGTCCAATAATGAGGCAGAATATAAAGCAATCCTAATTGGTATAGATCTTGCAATCTCCGTATACTTTGAAAATGTCATCATACAAAGTGACTCCCAATTGGTGGTAGGGTAGGTAAAAGGGGAATACGAGACGCGGGACAACCAAGTATCTATGCATGGTTAAGCTCCAACTGGAGAGCTTCGTGGCTTGGAAGCTTGAGCATGAGGGGTTCAAATGAAAGGTAGATGCGCCTGCCCGATTGACGCATCCACACCATTAAGAAATAGTGCTCTTCTCACATGCATTACTAGTGGCGAGTCTTCAATTCTTGCTATTTAATTGCGAGACCAGAAGAAGCATATCCCTCTTGTTATTTCAATGATCAGTTACTGACCTCGGAGAACTCCCGGATAGTAAGGTCAAAGCTTTACAAGATCTAGATTTAGGCGACTCAGTTTTCCTTATTGAGCGGTAGTTGTATAAACGGTCTCTAGACAGCCCGTATCTTAAATGCCTCACTACCTAGTAGGGGCAGTATGCATTGACGGAATTCCACGAAGGAATATGCAGAAACCATCTAGTCGACAGAACTTTAGTGCATAAGGCCCATACCCAGGGCTACTACTAACTAACCATGAGGGGCGGGTGGTACAGCATGTCGGGAGGTGATGGGTTGCCAGCAGGCCCGTCTGGAGTGTGGCAGAATCTAATGACCATAACAAGCCCTTCGCCCTTCGCCTAGTGGGGAATTGATATAGTTGTACCACTACCTGCGCCTAGCACAAAAGCTGTGCGAGGCCAGCAACAGGACTATTTCGACAAATGGTAGAAGCTGAAGCCTTCGCCTCTATCAAAGACAAAAATGTCATCTAGTTTGTATGGAAGAACATCATCTGTCGATTCGGAATACCACAGTCAATAGTGACTGACAATAGGCCACAGTTTGATAGCAGGGTATACAAGAATTTTTGCAAAGATTTGAAAGTCAATAACTTGTATTCGATCCTGCGGTACCCACAAAGCAACGGCCAGGCGGAATCATCTAACAAGACTCTCCTAACAGCTTTGAAAAAGCGTCTGCATTCGGCCAAAGGAAAATGGTTAGATGAACTACCAGGAGTTCTATGGACCTATAGAACCACTAACCGAGAAAACCAGCGGGGTGTCATTACGCTTTTACTTACGAGGATAGAGAGTACATAATTCCCACGAAGTGGGATGTCCACGCGAACTGAAATTCTGAAGAGGTTAATGCTGACTATTACCAAGGCTAGATATGACAGGGGCGAGCCGGCTGCATTTGTGCATATAGTGTCATACCGGCGAGAACCGACAGAAACATGGCCCAACATGCGGGTAAAGTAGTGTACATTAGGAACGGAGACACGGTCTTGAGTAGAGTCTTTAAAAAAACCACAGCTAACGTGAGCGGGAAGTTCAACCAAGCTGGGAAGGGCTATCACGTAGCGTTAGAGTGGGGGTCGGCCGGATCGCCGTTGAATAAAGATAGATGGGGCTCAGTACCTAGAATGTGGAATGCCATGCATCTGAAGAGGTATTACTAGTAAAATTTCCTTTGAAAGTATTACTATCAATAAAGATCGTCTTTAAAATATTTTGAAATTTTATAATTGCCTCTTCTCAAAATACCAAATGTGGCTTTTAGCCTGTTGGCACTTTCAAAAGACCAGATGTGGCTCTTAGCCTGTTGGCACTTTCAAAAGACCAAACTGTGGCTCTTAGCTTGCTGGCACTTTAAAAAAACCAGGTTGTGGCTCTTAGCCTGTTGTCACTTTCAAAATACCAGATGTGGCTCTTAGCCTGTTGGTACTTTCAAAAGACCAGATGTGGCTTTTAGCCAGCTGACACTTTCAAAAGGCCATACTATGGCTCTTAGCCTACTGGCACTTTCAAAAGACCAGATGCGGCTCTTGGCACGCGTAATTTCAAAAAGTGTGGTTTATAGTGCGATTTGGAACTTTCAAAGAACCCGAGACTATGGCTCTGGCGAAGTGACACTTTCAAAATACTAATTTGTGGCTCTTAGCTGTTGCCACTTTCAAAGACGGGCTGTGGCTCTTAGCTGTGCCACTTCAAAAGACCGGGCCCAGTGGCTCTTAGCACTTTCAAAAGACTAGATATGACTTTTAGCTTGCTGGCACTTTCAAAAGACTAAACTGAGGCCCTTAGCCTATTGGCACTTTCAAAAGACCAGACTAAGACTATAAGCCTTTTGGCACTTTCAAAAGACCAGATGTGATTCTTAGTCTGCTGGCACTATCAAAATACCAGACTGTGGCTCTTAGCCTGCTAGTACATGCCTAAGCACAATCGTGACTCTTAGCTCTCCCACTAAGTTCGGAGCCCAAGGAGGGTACCTACCCTGATATAACTTAACCTCGGTGTCTCTAGAGCAACGATCCTAGCCGAGGGTCGTTTGTACAAAGATTACTAAAAGTTATATCTCATAAATACACCAATGGCGTCATTAGTTACATGATGATATATGTCCAAGTGGCCATATTGGGCCCGTTACAAAAAGTTATATCTCATAAATACACCAATGGCATTGTTAGTTACATTATGATATTTGTCAAAGCGGCCATATTGGAATAACTACAGAAAGAGGAGAAAGTAGAAGAAAAATTGGAACTTAGGATGTTCCATTTAAGTCCCCGACGGGGGCACATCTCTCAGGCTCCTCCACCACCTCTCTACGATGCACCCTGATAGCTGCGTCTTCAGAGGATGCAGAGACAGGGGGGAACCTAAGGCTCGCAAAGCACTTTGGAGAAAGAAAATTCTGAGATTCAGGCGTACAATCTAGAACCTCTGGTTGGTCTCCATGGGTATCGCATTTAAACACACAACATTCGTAGCCATAGGTGAAAGATAGCTCTAGAGCCCTCTGGTAGTCGTCCTCCATGGCTCCCTTATCTTTGCTAGTTCATAAGAATAGAGAGGAAAAGAAATCGTAGTAGGTGAAAGACTTTGTGGATAGGCTGCACTCAAAGTCAAACCCCTATATATAGGGGTGAAACGTCAACAGATGCATTAAATAAGCCATCAGAAAATCATGCACCATAGACATGTTGGGACACGTGCGCTACTCACTCGCTTTGTGACCAATCATCACCTTCGGCGCTTTGTATGCGCATTAATTTCAATCTTTCGAGTTTTCCATACTCGAGTTTAGAAAGACCAGTATCATTGCGTGTAGTGGCTTTTAAGCCTACTCCCACATAGGCCTAAGGCCGTTTAACTCAAGACAGCCTTGTTATAATCTGAAGCGGTCGCCCACCTATCATACTAAAACCGGGGGCCATGAGCTCTAAACACATAAGCACCTCCCGAAGCCAAACGTGGCTTTATGTAACGCCCAAAATACAGAATTTTTATAATAAATTTTCTGTACGGTATGAATTAAGCAAACTTGGGTTTTTCAGGAAAATTGATAAATTGACAGTTATGAAATATAAATTTAGTTAACAGGAAATTTTGGCACTAGAACAAGGATAAAGTGAGATTTCCATAAGGGTATAAAAATCCAAAGGAATGACGATGGGCCATAGTAGAAATAAAACAAGTTGAATTGCAAAATTAAAGATATGAGGGAGCTAGTTGTAATTTATGAAAAGTTGAAAATATAAAAATGGAAGAAAATAATTCAGAATTCATTTGGTCTCCAATTTTGCCCTACTTAAAAGAAGCCGTGTGAGAAGGAGAAGAAGGAGAGAACAAGAGGAAGAAGAGGAAGAAGAAGGAGAAGGAGAGGAGAAGATCAAAGCAGGTATGTATTCATCTTAGGATCAAGTGTGTTTTGATTTCCTAAGGCTTTGTTTTGGAGAATGGTCCTCCTTTGTCTGAGGTTTTTGGTGGAGAGATCACACAAACCACTTAACTTCTGTTGAGGTGTTGTGGGTAAAACCCCATATGGTACAAGATAATCATAGAATCCTCTCTTTTAGGATGGATCCATGGTTGGTGAGAGTCTTTGAGTTGGGGTTTAGGGCGCCTAACTAATCATCATAGTTGGTTTGAGGATGGGTCATAACCCATGTTGGAATGATCTTTGAAGGAATTCATGAAAAATTTTGAAAGAAATATATGTAATTGAAAAGGTAGTAGAAAAGAGATTCCAAGGTGAATTTGGAATGGTTTTGATGTGTGTTTAAAGTGTAGAATTGATTGGGAATATAAAGTATGAAAAAATGTGAGAAAACACACATTTTAAGGCATTTAGGGTGACTTGTACCGGTACACTTTGAAAGTGTACCGGTACACTTTCGTTTCTGGTCATTTTTGGCCAAAGTGTGCGAACACTTTAGGGGTATCTGCGGTACCTCTTTACTATGTTCTCGATTTAAACCGGTTTTGTAATTTTGGCCCATAACTTGCTCATTTCTTATCCGATTTGAGTGATTCAAGTGGCTACGTGGAATAGACTTCAAGGAGAGCAACGTAAGGAATGGCATCGCCAAATTCTGATCCTAAGAGGCCTAAAAATTCACTCAAAGTGTAGGTATGCGGAAAGGTAAACTCTGGTTCAACTTTGAACATAGAGTAGTCGGGTTGTTTCGGACGTAACTTGAGGCCCGGTGCTCAGGTGGGTGATTCCAATTAGACTGAACCATAGCACCTTAGATTTAAATGAGTACAAAGAGATAGTGTCAAATATGAAGTTAGAACCCCGGAAAAATTAGTAATACAAACTGTCCCCAGTGTAATCGGCAAATTGATTAGTTGGCATGAAAATGCCATAACTTTAGTTGGGATAATCCGATTGGAATGATTCGAATTCTAAGTAAAGTAGACTCATGAGGAATAAGAATGATCTAAGTAAAAAAAAGCATACCGTACCTCACCGCCTCAAAGCTTTGCTTGCCTCGAACGATATTAGTTTAGTGATTATTTGCATAATCACTAAGAGTGAATAAATTGTATTTGACTAGGTGCGGTGAAGGCGACAACACGGCCTAAGTTGACATCGAAAGAAAGCGGAATCGATAATTGGTTTGTTCTCTGTATCCTTAATTCAAGTATTTTGGTAGTTTTACCAATTAACTATGAATGAGAACATGAATCGAGATCATGAATGAGTATGTGATATGATTATGTAGATTGAGTATGTCTTTGAAAGATGTCGAAAGTGAATATAGATGAATGTGATGTCGATAACCGAATGAAAAGTGAATGATGATAAAGGAAAGATTCACCCAAATGGAATCCGTCGAATTGTGAAGTGGAATAATATACCAAATGAATCGCTGACGGGATGCACCCGATCGGCATGAGTCACAAAGGCTTCGAAATTTTCCAATGTCCCACTTGGCGGGATGCACTAATCGGCATCATTCATGATGGCGTATGGCATTGAAGAAATGTCCCACTTGGCGGGATGCACCAATCGGCATCCGTCATGATGGCATACGGCATTTAAGTGATACCACGTCGGGATGCGCAACTGACATCCGGCATGATGGGAGACGAATAAGTGACTGCGTCTTGGGATGCACCAACTGACATCGAGTCATGATGGGAGATAGAATTGTAAATGTATAAGCACATTACCGAATGATAATAAGGGCGGGATTCATCAAACGAATCCGCCAGAAATTGTGAATCGAATAGTCAAGGTGAAATAGCCAACATTGACGAGTGTAATGAGATATTTTTATGAATATGTTTGAATATCATGAAATGGTGTTGCATTGAAAATGCATGATATGATATGATACAGTAAATGATTTATTACATTGAAAACATGAGTATATGTTGATATATTGGCATAGTTTAATGATAAATGCTTCTTGAGTTAAGTGAATATGGAATAAGCTGTATAGAACCTAGGCATGAAAATGCAGCGTGTAGTTTTAACTATGCGCGGTATCAAGTAAGCAAGAAGAAGCCCAAGATCGCGCGTGAGTCATAGAAAGTACGGCGTATAAGTGTATACTCAGAGATTTTTTATATCATCTTTTTGAACAAGTGGTGTTTGTAAGCAAAGAGGGTTAAACACGAAACTTGATTTTTATTGTATCATCTTGAAAGAGCATAGAATACTTTTCTTTGTAAATGTATTTTGTTAATGTTTATGGGCCCTCTGGTGCTTTATATTTGTAAATGATTATGGGCTTGCCCCAGCGAAACGTTCAGTAACTAAATGAATTAATAAATGTTTTGATAGATAAATGGCGTCGAGTAATAGGACTCCGAGTTCGGATCCATCGTCCAGTTCGACCCGGGGGATTAGTCGCGACACTTTGGCTTTATAAATTTAATAACGATAACTAAAAAGAATCGCCGGGGTATCTGGAGTTTGGTTGGGACTGCCGGGTCGGATCGGGCTTGAAGTGCTTCACTAAGCTTCTTTGGCACTTCCAACGAAGCAGACAAGGCCTTCAACATCTTGGTACATGACGAGCCCTGTGGTCCTTGGCGCTTATAGGCTATAACCAAGGCCCAAGATGGTGCCTTGCCTCTTTGAACCTGAAGGCGAACCTACTAGCTCTAACCCAACATGGTGTCACTAGGGGTGACCATCTAGCTTGATTTAAGGAAAGGGTGGCCTGATGAAAGGAATCAATAGCTTAAGTAAACCTAGTCATAAGAGCTCCAATGTCGTAGAGATGAGAAATAAAAATAAACAATAGTCGAAGTAGACAAAAAAGGTGTATTTCATTAAAGCGCCAATAGCGTCTAGAAAGTACACAAATGATGGTGGCCGAACAAGGCCCCTTTATAAAAAAATTACAAAATAAGAAAGGAAAAAGAGGGGCTAGAGTCCGCTCAGGTCCTCAACAGCAGCAACCTCCATGGGTTCCTTATGCGTTTCACTCGGAGATGCTTCGGTCGTTGTGGCCTCGACAGCCGCCCAGACTGAGGGACGCTGGGGTTCCACAAAGAACTCGAGCGTGGTGCGTCGAGTATACCTTTTGGGACGCTGTATAGGTCTCCACAGATGTTGTGTTTGAACACACAACACCCGTACCCATAGGCAAAGATCACCTCCAGAGCCTTCTGATACTCTTCCTCCATGGCCTCCTTGTCCTTGCTCGCATGAGAATAGATGGAGGACACCTCATATTTGGTCGCCAGAGCTCTGCTTGAGAAGATGTTCGCTCGACCTCGGGCGAGGCAGTCTCAGCCTCCACCCCTAGCTGCCTCCTCGTGACCGCTAGGGCTTCTTGGACCCTAACCAGGTCCTTCTCAGCCCTTACCTTGGCATGGCCTACCTGGCTAGCCGTGACAGGGCCACCATAATATACAGCAGCCTTCATCCCTCTCCTTTTCCATTTGTGCAATCCTCTCCCCACTGGCCTTAGCCTCCCGCTCCTAGTGCTTTAACTTGGACTTTGCCTTAACCTGGGAAACATCCAAAGCCTAGTGCTTGGGAATGGGCGATTGGGCGTAAAGCGCCTTCTCGGCATCTTCAGTAGGGATTGGAATTCCTTTATGTCGACGAATAATATTTACGAATGACCATCACAGCCTAGAAAAGAGAAGATGTTAGAAATAAATAAGAACACAAAATTAACAATCAAGTACTAAAAATCAAAACTTATCAACTCAGAGGTTGTGATTGCGAATGAGCATCCATCAGCGGCCGCAGCGCTAGAAAGGTCTCCTTATCCGGGTAAGCAGGAAATGAGATGGAACCTTTGCTTAGCACTATTGGTCGCCAGGCACGGAGGAGGTGGGATTAGAGGTCACGCATGTGCATGTTGGAGCTCCTTCTTGTTGAGAGGAACCCAGCGATCAATGATTTCTAGGAGCCTCGGGCACACAGGGGCCTACAGGCTCTAGGAGCCACTATGTCCATCGAAGGATGGACCCCTCCTACGGAGGAACATACGAGCTTAGCAATAGGCAGTCAGGCATCCTTGGCTGCGGTAGGCTCTTGCAAGCACGGTCGAGGCTTGACAGGCAACGACTACCTTTAATGGAGCCTCATGCAACTCCTTCCAACACAAGGAGTCCCATGGCAAATTCCATCCTCGGATTGGTGCCTGAGAAGCCTCTCTAGGAGCATTACAGGGCACCCTCCGCCATTTGGGGTGGAGGCTCGATCCCGGGAGTCCGTTTGTCCGCTAGAGTCTTCTAAGCCTCTTCATCTGGGCCGGTCAACTTTAGACGCTTTTCGCCATGTACTTCAGTGTTAGGGGCAATCAACCCCTGAGCGCTATCTGCTCGCTTACGCATCCTCGTAGCAAAACCGGAAACAAGACCAGACATCTCGGCCTTCTCCTCCTCATCCGACTCGCTAACTCTCGGATTCGTCCAGTCCACGAACCCCTCCAATCCTGCGCCGACAACCTTTACTTAGTCGGTCTTCTTTTTCTTTTTTCTTTTCATCGCTTGGGGAGACAGGCTTGGATATCAAGCTAAAGGTAGATGATCTGGCTAGATAAGGGGTTTTGGAGCGACCTCTACCTAGGAAGAGCCTCTTGGTAAGAACCTCAGAAGGTTCGCAAGAACAAAGTGCTTGCCCTTGATGACCTTGTTGAGCAAAGGACGAGGAAGAATGGGCTCTATGTAGAGGGAAGGACTGGCGCCCAACTCCTGCAAGTTCTTCACAAACAGAAGGAGCTCGTGGTGGCGCTTCCTCTTTGTGATCTCAAAAAGTAGGAAGATGCGGTCCAACCTCGCCTTCTCCACCTAATTGACCAGCCGTAAGCATGGCAACGGGGCGAGGCAATCCTAGCTCTGTTGCCTCGTTTAGGTTTTTATTTTATATATATATATATATATATGTAAAAAAAATTTTTCTTCCCAGAAATATTTGCAACATATAAATTACAATAACTAATAAATATCATATTACATAATTATACAATATAGCTAACAAATTTAATTAGAAAAAATAAATACCAATATATAATATTATTTTTCCTAATTAAAATAAAAAAACATAATAAATATTACATATATCCAATATCATTAATATTATCCAATATCATCAATATTCATTAATATTGAAAAGTGTAATATAATTAATATTACACTTTCCCTCCACAAATTTCCTGGAATCATACATAGTAGAATTATCATCCTAAGCAAAAAAATTCTTGAACACCCTTGATAGTTCTCCTTGTAGCAAAATTAAATCACAAACATCTTCCTAATTCCAGTTGCTACCTGATCCCTACATGTCATGAAACTAACTAAGACATCGATGAGAACCACTAACAATTTCAATCAACTTTGACTTCAATCTAATAGTCATTTCTCAGGTATGATCATGCTTCCTTTTATCCTGTTGTTTTCACTTTTCAAGAGAGAGGCCATCGAAATAAACTGATTAGATCATCAAGATCTGTTGAATAGCTCATTAGCAATTTAGCAAAGCATAGAAAACTATATTAATCCATTTGTTGGTTCTGAGACAAAATAAAAGAAATTACATAACATTGAAATTTGAGTTAGTACTATTAAAAGGGATAAGAGAGGTACCCTAGTTGTGATGACAAGAAAACTTAATATTGACAAACAAATGTTAAGACAAATGTTTCACATCATCATCATCATCATCATCCTCAACAAATGTTGCACATCTCTTGTATGGTGAAGCTAAAGAAGATGAATCTACCCATAAAATAAAATAGTTAACAAAAAAAAAAAAAATAACAAATATGAAACATAAGTAAATAAAAATTTCATACTGTGCATTTTAGCCCATAACCAATCTTGAGCACACATCATTGCCTCCAAAGTCTTTGGATGAAGTCTACTTCTAAGTTATGTGGACTAATAAATCTACCACTAGTACTGAATGTAGACTCCGATGCTACTATAGATCTTGGAATGGCTAAAATATCTCTTCTTATTTTTTCAAAATTGGATATTTTCTTGAATTTGCTTTCCACCAAGCTAATAAATCAAAGTCACTTGATCTAGGCAATATAGGCTCTTCCAAATAAGTATCAATCTTTGATCTCCTAGCATCAAGATTAGTAGTACTACAAACAAATGCATCAAAACTTGCTAAAAGATCTTTAGCCCCAACTTTTTTTCCAGCACCAGTAATCATCTCAAATTAAAAAGATGAAGTTGAAGATTGATTGACATTCCCACTTGAATGATACTTTTTCTTATATTCATCTACTAACTCATCAAAAATTTGTCGAACTTTTTCAATTTCATACTTTGAATCTTCATTTCCCAAAATTTTAGGAAAATAAAAATCAACCAACTTCATCTTGAATCTTGGATCCAACACAGTTGCAACAGCCAATAGATTATGAATTTCACCCTAATATTTATTAAACTTTTCAATCATATTTGTAGCCATCAATCTAATCTCAACATAAGAAGATCCAATCCAATTAGACATTGACAACTTTATTTCACAAATATTTGGAAAATACAAATTGGATGTTGGATACTTGGTCCCATAAAATATTTCAATAACTTCATAAAACAATTCCAACTTTTCACAAATCTCTTTGGCCAAATTCCAATCTAAGTCATTAGGAACATATTTATATTGTGGTTCTCTATGACTTCGACGAGGAAATACATTCTTATAATCTATGAGAGTGCTAAGCATCAAGAATGTTGAATTCCATCTAGTTTTGCAATCAAGTACTAACTTTTTATCACAACAAATATTCAATTGACGAGCAGTTTCAACAAACTTTTCTAATCTCTTAGGTGTAGCTGTCCAAAAAGCAACACTCTCTCGAATTTTCTCAACACTCTCCTTAATTACTTAAAATTCTTCTTTTACCATCAAATTCAATGTGTGCACAACAACGCATGTGAAAAAAATTTCCATTCAATATAAGTGAGCTACTAGAAAGCTTACCTAAAATAATGTTGATCAAAGCATCATTCATTGTGCAATTATCGACAGTTAAAGAAGACAACTACGTCCAACATTCCAATCAAATAAACAATCCATCAAAGCCTTAAGAGAGTGTTTCGAGGGGTATGTGGGCAAGGCACATATATAAACTTGTAATTGAAACAAAATTAAATTATTATAAAAAATTAAATTATAACAAAATATAGAAGTAAATCAAATTAATTTTATTTAAAATATACCTTATTACTCTGCTTTGAAGTGTCAAAAGAATCATCTATGAGATACGTTACTTAACCATCATCAAATAACTCTTTTGATTAGAAGTCCACATGTCAGTAGTGATTGCAATTATAATTCTATTATTACCCAACAAATCCATTGTTTTTTATTTCTCAAAATTATAAATTTTCAATATATCATTCTTGATAGTATTTCGGGAAACCATTTTAAACAATGATTGAAGGAATTGTTAGGTATTTTCTAAAACCCAGCATGGTCAGCCATCAAAGAGGATATTCATGTAAAACAATCATACTTGCAAGATCCTTCCTATGATTTCTTGATCAAAGAATATGTACTAAGCAACAACTTTCCATTGGCTTCCTTTCTAAGTTCAAAATTGCTTGCTTAATATTTCTTTGTTTGAGAAGAGGACATCTATTAAATGATCATGTATATGTTTGTCCATTCATACTTTCACCCTAACTTTCCCACAATAATTACAAATAGCCTTGTCTACCCATCAATCATTTGTTTTTATAGTGGTTCCCACTATAGAAGTTACTTTCTTTCTAACTCTAACGGTCATCACTATCAACACACAAATCTACAGAAGGAGAAGTTTGGTTTGAATTTACCTGACTTGGTAATTCTTTAGAATTAATACTATCCTGGATACTTCCAACTGAGGGTGGATTAATTGAGGCACCTCCAGACTTACTTAAATCTGAAAAATAATAAAATGTAAAGAGATTAGAAGACTAGAGAGCTTTAAAGTCCATAAAGTGAACATAAATTAGAGAAAAAGCCATGAAAACGGAAAAAACCAAAATTCAAATATTAAGTGATCAAACATATTCTGAAATGGACCTCAAATAATTAATAGAGGATTGACCAAATATGAAAAGAAAAAGCAAACGTCCATACACTAATTGATGCTTAAAGATATGTAGTCTAGTAGGACACTCATATATTCTTTACTATTTAATTAATTAATTATTTGGAAACGTACATACATAGACATATATACATAAAGAATATGAAAAAGGGGCCGGGATTTAATTAATTAATGTAGCTAATTTGCATGCAAAATCATCTAACCTGTACGTTACAACACATGTCCGATATGTAGAATACCTACTCAATATGGATTGAAAGAAGCTATATATATATTGACCAAGTTTGTAGACTTTATCTATAAATAGTTCATTTTAATTTGATGTTGAACTAGCTTTGTAGGGACTAGATTAATTAATGGAATTCACACAATGTAGTTAGAGATATGTTTTAATTTGAAGATGAACATTTATTTATATATTTTAACTTGATTTAGACCTTCCGTTAATTTTCAGCCACAAATATCAATTGAAACTCTTTAATAGAAAAAGTTTGAAACAACAACGATCCAGGCCAAAGAAGAAATACCCTTCAAAAAGTCTATGTCATGAACAAATTAACTAATCAATCACTACATTTCCCATGGAAATTAAATACCAAATTAACTAGTTAGCACAAATTTCAAATTTGGGCATTCAATTTATGTATGTTTTGTACAATTAGAATTAAGTAATAATTCCAACAAGTTTTACATCTAAAATTCTAGTAATAATTCCAAAATCCAAACTAAACACACCATTTGAGGATGTGTGTGTTGAGGAGGCTCAGCTATTGTGAAAGGCTTGTGAGGAGGGAGAGAGGGAGGAGAGAGAAGCAAGCGGTCATTGAGTGAGAGAGGAAGAGAAGTAGACTATGAGACAATGAGAGATTGAGAGGTTACTGAAGTTGTGCCTTCTGATCGGCGTCGATGATGGTGTGAGGAGGAGAAGGGGAGGCTGGCCACTGGCAAGCTATTGCCAGCATTGGTGGTGTGGCTCGTGAGAAGATGAGAGTGTGGAGACAGAGAGATGAGAGATGAGAGACAGAGTACAAAGAGTTGAGAGAGGGGCAAAGAGCTTAGGGCTTATTAGGCAATTTGCCAAAAGAATGAAAATAATAATAATAATAATTAATATAAATATATAATATATAATATAAATAATTTTATAATATATATAAACGGGTGGGGATAATATTCCTTGGCCTTGACATATAACGGTGGGGATATGTTCCTCGGCCAGCCTGGGCAGAATTTTTTTGCCACAGGCCACTTCTTGACACTGGTTGCCTGAGGAATCCCACCCCATTCGGGTCGGGGCGAGGCAAATTGCCCAGCAACTGCTTAGGCCTCGCTACTCCTACCTACAAATCATCAAGAAGATAGGCATGACAATAAACCCACAACCTAGGGAAATGTGAGACATACCAAAACGGGATACATCAAAACAGAGACAAACCTGGGAATGAAAGGGATTAGCTCAGATCAAAAGGAAGCCTTGGAGAGCCAAGGGTCTCATACCACGGGCCATAACGGGGCGACCCATTGCAGCCTCGAGTCTTGGGGAGTGAGGAACTGATTCAAATTGATCGGGGATTGTGGGCTGAGCATGGACGGTTTGATCCCCAACTAATATAAATGAAACATATCTCCATGCTTGAGATATCGGAATTTGGTAGAAGAGTTTGCTGTGCCATCAAAAATCAAGTTCGGATGTATGAGTGTAGGAGTTGCCCGAGTGAAATGAAGGAACTACTTCACCAACGATGGAACAGGTAGGCAAAGCCTAGCAGCAAACTACTCCCGTGTAAAGTAGACGACATTATCTACCTCCCCTATGGTTGTGGTAGCCGCACCGTCTGATGTCTCCAGACTGATTTCGGTAGGAATTTGGTTGTATAACCTCAGTTCCTCTGCAAACATGGCAGCAACTAGACTGCTTGAAGTAAGTGTTTCCCGGTGAGTACCCCTCCTACGCCTAGCCTGATTGGTCGAAACCTCTTCATGACCTCTTGCCATTCTATAGGCAAATAAAAAAAGAGAGAAGAAGAGGGGGTCAACTTGAGGTCCATAAAGCAACAAAAAAAAAAAAAAAAATCCCACCAAAGGAGAAAGAAATCTCCCCTGAAAATCTTATGACCCACCAGGGACAAAACCTAAGGAGCATTAGACAAGCAAATCATCGAAACAGTGGGACGCCTCGACATAAAGACACTCCAAGCAGAAACTCACGCGCGAAAAGGTTTGAGTTGCAAACACTCATTGGAAAATCAAAAGTCGTCGAAGCATCAAGGGTCTCCAATGACTCCTTTGAAAGGGAATTTTGCAGAAGCATAGATGAGGATGAAATACAGGAGTCAAAGAAAAAAATATTTTGAGAGGACGTAAAAGAAACCTCTCTTAAGACCACTATCCCTATTTATAGGGGTGGCGATCTTCAGGAACATCAAGCGTGGTCAGGCAGGAATCTCGCGAGGATGCATAATGGGCGTACATCTCCCATGCACCTTAAACACACATGAGCATTACCCCTGAACGCATTTAATGCGCTAATCATTTTCTCCAAACCTTTCAACTTTAAGCATCAACGTTTTAGAGAAAATAACAATATTTTCCCAGTAAACTTAACTCAAAAACTCTAGTTGGAGGAAAATAGGGGCATTGTGAGTACCATGATCTTTAAAATCCGCTATTCAATGAGCCCGTGGCCCGTTTGGCCTATGTTAAGAAACAACCCGATTCCACTTACCCCACCAAAACCAGGCAGACACTTCCCAGACGAGAGACTCTAAAGATGTCGCCTGGGAAAGCAAGGTCAAACTTGCTGGCTTGGCAGGGTGGTTGAGTGCGGGATTTCAAGGAGTCGGTAGGCCATCCACCCCATATGGAAATTCTACCCCCGCCATGAGAGTTTGATACGAATAAGCACCTAGAAGAGCGAGAGAAAATCCTGAAGCAATATTGATGACGAGATTTTCCAGCTTCCCGATCTGCTACTCATTGGAGAGATAATCTGGATAAGGAAGGATAATCACGACAAGGAAAATTCGAATCTTTGATAAGAAAAATATATTTATCCCTAAAAGCAGGAGATTCCTTCGCGAGATAGGATAGGTGGTACAGCCATTGTCTAAATCAGGAAGATCCCCCACGAGGGGAAGGTAAGCAATTCCAATTGTGCCTATTCTCTTCTCCATCTCCATATGTCTACTAACTTAATCATTGAAGAGGTGACCGGCCCACCATCACTGGCCTTATTTTGTGGGTTTGCATCACGGCGTTGATGCCCGAAGTCATATGGTGGTGCTCACCTCGCGATGCTCATGGAATTTGAGCAGTAAGCACACTTTACAACTTGGCACTCAAGGGATCCCAAGTTCAAAGTCCCAAACAAATTTGTATTTTAATTTTATAATAAGATAAAATGGTTTTAATATATTCAATAAAGCATAAAAATCTCTGAAAAATGTATAATATCATTGAATTGTAAAACGAAATTTCTATATTTTTCTTGAATTAATTTTCATGAGAATTAAATAGTATCTTGAAAATTGGATTATAAATAATCTTGTTACTAGAGAATATATTCGTTTATATTTAAGGTTATGTTTAAGTTCTCTAAAAAGGAATTTAAAGATTTTCAAAGAAAAGAAAAATAAGAGGAAAAGAATTTATAAAGTTTAAAGCTAAACAATTTAACATGCTACTTAGAAACATATTTAGCATATTCTAACCTGATATAACAAATAGATTATTTGAATTATGAGTTTGATTTTAATCATTTATTTAAAAAAATACAGACAGAGGAACCTCAAACTTAATAAATTAGTTGTATCTAGAGTGGGATAAGCCCTAGGACACGTGCCGTGTAATTAACATTTATTAGGAACCAGGTTTAGACCCGAATGAGTACATATGATCCGATCCTAACCTGTTTACAAGAAAAGGAGCTGAGCCGAGTAAGGCGAGAAGGGCGACGACAAATCAAAATGACTACCTTAGGCATCAAATGGGAAAAAGGCAAGTGAGCCATATCAGACAACCATCTTGGGCGTGAAGGTGAAGTGAGCAATGCATACATTACGGACCTCCTAGACAAATGATGTGATCTAATTAATACGGGACAATTAATGTACAAATGAATATGCATGTATAACGTAAGAAAGTACAATGGCACTCATAAATGCCCTAATTACTAGCATTAAACATGTAACCCCCATCCAGTAAGTGTACTCATAAATTTCACATTACAACACTCAAGTTTAGTAAGTGTACATCATAAATCAACAAGTTTTATGACGCCGTTGCCGGGGATTAGATAATAGTCCTTGGTAATAACGTCATAAATTTGTATATGTGTTTTGGTCCGGTTTACAAGTTTTATGGCGCGTTAAATTATCGAAAATTTAGTAAATCTATATTCAGGCAGAAGGAAATGCTAATTTGGACATTTTGAAGAAAGAACAAAATAGCTTTTCAGCGTGGTTATTTTAGCCCATAACCTTTAACAAACCATATTGAAGAAAATAAATGTTGGTAGACTCATACTATTAATGTAAGTGTGTTTTGATTTCGGGGACAAAATTTTATGCATAGGAAGCAGGTAGCGATCGTTCAGCGGACACGAACTAGAGAGAACACTTTCGGAAGCTTGAGAGAGAAAGATAAAGAGGCGAGAAAACTCAACCATGGCGGATGAAAAACGAGTCGAGAATGAAGCACATAGAGAAGCGGCTAGAGAGAGGCTCAATCACGCGATACGGAGGACTTCTGGAAGAAACCTGTATTCAAGATGGTACTTTCACTGTCAGACTGACCTTGACTATTGATGCAAGCAATTTTGAACTTAAACCGGCCGCGAGTACCATGGTCGGCGGCATCGGTTCTTGGTCATCCCGCGAAGACCCGAAGCAGAGCTTTTTGGAAGATTTCTCGGGATGGCTAATACGGTGAAGTTGAATGGGGTGAGACAGAAGTCATTAAGCGCATCTATTCCCCTTCTCTCTAAGAATGGCTTCCATGGTATGAATCTTTACCGCTATGGCTCTGTTGATACTTGGAGGAGTTAGTAGAGGAACTACTTAGGTGGATTCTTTCCCCATTTTCGCCTCGGAGAGAAGGAGGAAATCATTGTGTTTAACGGGGAAGATGAAAGCACAATATGTAGCTTGGGAAAGATTCAAACGGTTCTTGAGAAGATGTCGATGCATGGATAGATGCGGGCTTCGGATGGACATTGTATCATGCCTTGAATGATATATCAAAGGGGATCATTGATGCTTCATGTTGTGGAGCATTCAAGCGAAAAAGTGCTGAAGAGGCAAGAGAGCTGATTGAAGACCTGGCTAAATGCAATATGAAAACTCCTTCTGAGTTTTCAAGAGGAAGCAGCAGAGGAAAGGGGATCATGGAGTAGGCAAAATAACGACCATGGGCAGAGTTGGATGCCATTATGCAATTTGGACAAGCGAAAGGAACACCTGCCCATGAGATAGGAGCGGGTTGAAAGAGGATTATTTGAATAGAAGGAAAGTGCTGAGAGAACTGCTGAAGAACAATTCTATGATGTTGAAGAGGTTAAGTATGCGGGTGAGCAGAACTTTGTTTGTTGATACTAACACCGGCCCATTGTGCAGCCCTTGAGGAACCATGAGAACTTCTCATATGGTGGAGGGGAGGCTTCCGCAGACTGAGCATGGACGGAACCCTCAAGCAGGGACATAGCAACAACAAAGTTCGACAGCGGCGGCAGAAATGAACACGAAATGAATATCGGGGTCGGAGGAGGGCCCAAACTTTGAAAGAAGCAGATCTTTGCATTTCATGGGGGATAATAAACTATTGAACCTTCCATGAGCAAAGTTTGAGTTGGAAGCAAGCGCACCAATTCTCAAATTTTTGAGAACACCACCAATGCATCCTGAACACGGAGACACAAGTAGAAGGCTTATTTGGCCTATACTGGCAGAGAGGAAAAATGCCTTCACAATGGCACAAAGAAGAATCGAAAATTTGCATGGTTGTGCAGCTTAGGAGTGGGAAGGAGTTAGAAAAGATGAAAGAAAAAAATGACAGCAGCAAAGAAGAAGAAAGCCCAGAAAAGGAAGAAGCAGCTGGAGAAAGAAAGAAGGATTGTAGACGAAAGGATATCAAGGCTCCTAGACTGCTGATCCCATTTCCTGAGAGGCTGCGAAATCCAGATAGAGGAAGCAGTTTGCAAGGTTTTGAAAACCTTTGAAGCTAGAGATCGGTATGCCCTTCCCAGTAGTGACTGGATGCCACTCTATGCAAAATTCTGAAGGACATGCTGAGCAAGAAAAGAAAGATAGTAGAAGGGATCGTGAATCTCACTTTGCCACTTATGATCTTGTGATAAAAGTACCGAGAAAAGATGAAGGACCCGGGGAGCTTTACAATTCCTTGCATCATTGGAGAATTGAATTCGAGCTCTTTGTGACTCGGGGCTTAGTATAAACTTGATGCCTGCTTTGTTGCCAGCGATTAAGTTTGGGGAGGTTATTCCACACTTTCTGCTCTTCAAATGGCGGGCAGATGATGGTGAAACTGGAAGGGTCTTGGAAGATGTGCACCAGTCCTTGTTGAAATTTGTTTTCAGTAGACTTCATCATTACGGACATGGAAGAAGATTCACAGTACCCTCTTTGGGAGACCATTCCTAGCTATGGGCGCCTTTGATCGACATGCAAAAAGGAGTTCTTACAGCAGGGGTTGGAGAAGAAGCTCTTTGCTTTCAACTTGATCAAAAGCATTTGCTTGATGTTCACAATGATTGTAATGCTCAAATTTTATCAATAAAAGAGATGAATTCCCGGTATATTAGAGATGACTACTCTGATTGTCCATACAACAGTTTTCATTCTATAGAAACTGTGTTGAGCCTGAAGCAAAACAGAAATGACAAAGGGGAAAATAATGAAAAAGGGGAAATTCATCAAGAAACCAGCTCAGAGGGGCTAGTGTTGAAAGAGTTGCCAAGTCATTTGAAGTATGCTTATTTAGAATCACGAAGACCGGTGATTATCTCGCTGAGCTTAGTGATGATGAGCAGTTCTTTGCCAATCTTAAGAAGCATAAAGAGTCTATAGCTTGGTCCATTGAAGAATTGAAGGGTATCAATCCATCAATTTGCATGCACAAAATTCTGCTAGAAGAAACTTCAAAGCCATGCATTATAATATCAAAGGAAACTGAATCGATGATATGAAGAAGTGGTCGGGAAAATTTACTCAAATTCTTGAATCTTTGGTTTTTATCTAGCAATTTCAGATAGTCCTTGGGTGAGCCCCGGTCCATGTGGTTCCAAGAAGGGTGGGTTTCTTGTGATCATAATGTAGAAAAATGAATTGATTCCAACAAAACGGTGTGAATGGAGGGTATGCATTGATTACGAGGAAGGCGAACAGCCCTTGAGAAAAAAGATCATTTCCTTGCCTTCATTGATCAAATGTTGGACGGATTAAGCGAGGACACCCTCATTTTGTTTCTTGGATGGGTATTCGGGATACAATCAGATTGCTATTACCCGAGGACCAAGAAGACCACCTTCACATGCCCTATGGGCCTTTGCTGAGAAAGGGATGCCATTTGGGGTACGTATGTCTCTATACATTCCAAAGGTGTATGATGTCAATATTCTCGAGACTTGGTTGAAGAAGTTATGGAAATTTTATGGATGACTTCAGCGTATATGGATCAGTTTTGATTGGTGTTTGAAGAACTTGCAGGCTTGATTAGCTTCAAAAAGATGCGAGACAAACAATAACCTTGAATTGGAAAAATACCATTTATGGTAACGGAAGGTATTGTTCTTGGGCATAAAATTTACACTCTTGGAATTGGAAGTAGACCAATCCAAGGTATCCATTATCAAAACTCTTACCCCTACCACAGTAAAGGAATCGAAGCTTCTTGGGGCATCTTTGGATTTTATGGGAGATTCATCAAGGACTTCTCAAAAATAGCCGGACCAACATGCGATTCTGCTGGAGGATACAAGATTTAATTTTGATGACTCACTGCAAGGCTGCTTTGAAGAGATCAAGATCAAATTGGTTCAAGCACCACCTATAATGGCTGCACGAGTGGGATTGATTTGGAAATAATGTGTGATGCAGTGATTTTGCAATGGGGCGTCTAGGGCAAAGAAAGGAGAAAAATATTCGAGGACCATATACTAGCTATTAGAGCCTTCAATGAAGCACAAGAAGGTACTCAACAACTGAAAAGTGCTAGCCATAGTATTTGCTTGTGAAAAATTCAGGCAATACATTTTGGGATCCCATGTTATCATTCATGCGATCATGCGCGATCAGTACTGATGTCAAGAAGGAAGCTAAGCAAGATTGATAAGGTGGAGTGCTGTTATTACAGGAGTTTGACTTGGAGATCAAGGATAAAGGGGTGTGACACAATGTGATACGCTGATCACTTGTCCAAGAGTAGAAAAACAACTTCTTTGAAGAAAAGAAAGTAATATTGACAAAGAACTTCCCGGATGAATATTGTTTAAAGTTTCCTTCGACTTCCATGGTATGCTGATATTGTGAACTATTTAGCATAAGGTAATTCCTTCAGAATTATTTCTATGAAGAAACTTCAGGCGGCGGCGGGTATTATATTTAAGGATGATCCATTTTATTATTTAAAAGAGAGTCTTGACATGATAATAAGATATGTGCAGAAAGCTGACAAGGAAAATTCTGAATAGATACCATGCATCACCATATGGGGTCATTTTTCGGGAGAAAACTCTGGGTAACCAATCTGGGTTTTATTAGCCAACATCTTTAAGATTGTCTTGAGTGGGTGAGGTGTGTGATAGATGCCCAGGTGCGTCTCCGACGTGATAAATGCCTAAAAAGAGTATAATGGTGGTGCAAATCTTTTGATGTATGGGGAATAGATTTTATGGGACCATTCCCACCATCATTTGGGAACCTATACATGCGCACTTGAGTTGATTGTTATGGCTCAATGGTGGAAGACTGTGGCTTGTCCAGGAATGATGCTATCACGATGGTGAGCTTCTTGCGAAAAATATTTTGGCGATTTGGAACACCAGGAACTATCGTAGTGATGGGGGAAGTCATTTGCAAACAAAATGTTGCAAAACTCATAGGCGGAGTATGGGATCGAAGCATGTAATGAGTCCTAACATCGTCCCGGACTGATGGACAAAGCCGAGAAGTTTCTAACAGGGGAGATTAAAAGAATAGCAGAAAAGGCGTGAGCTGGCGGGGAAGGATTGGTCTTTAAACTTGATGATGCACTTTGGGCTTACAGAACTGCATACAAAACTCCCATTGGAATGTCCCCCATCTGAAATTGTTTTTAGCGAGCCATGTCTTTACCTACGGAATTGGAATCTGAGGCAATGTGGGCCATCAAGTTGAACCGATTTTAAAGCTACTTGAAAGGAAGAGAGATTGCTCCAAATGTACGAGCTGGAAGGGTGAGAAATGAAGCCTATGATAATGCTAGAATCTACAGGATAAGACAAAGAAATGGCATGATCGAAAGGATCTTGAGGGAAAGAGTTCGGAGGCTTGGGGGGAACGAGGTTCTCTTGTTTAATTCTAATTGAAATTGTTTCAGGGAAGGTTGAAATCCAAATGGAGTGGGTGTACGTACACGGTGGTGTCCATGATACATTTAGGCATTAACATTGGGAGCGATGCGGAGAAAATTCAAAGTCGATGAATGAAAATGAAGCCTTATCCCCCAGCGAGGAGGAAGGAATGGAAGAGCTCAGGTTATCTAGAAAGAAGAACCAAAGCGACAAGTCCCATTAAGGACTCCAAAGCTGACGGTGATGGAGCAACCCAAAAAAGACTTTCAATTTCTAATTTTGATTTTATTTAGAATTCACTTTGATTTTTCTCTAAAGTTTTATTTTTTTATATAGTGACTATTTGGAAATCTAGTAATTGAGGTGTAATCAAATCCTTTAGTAAATGTTGCGAGTGCTTGTGCAAAAAAAAAAATGCGAGGAAATGAGAGAAGGGACAATTCGGGAATGACTCCAGCAATTCACGGGAAGAATCTGAGAAAAAAGAGCATTCTTTTCCCTTATACAAATTTGTGAAAATTTAATTGAATACATGTATGAACTGATGTGAAATTGATTTGGTATTGATCTTGAGGATTTGAGAGTTGATAAGAATGAAAAACCTATGTTCGTAAATATAAGGCAAATACTGATTAGTTCGCGCGAAGATTGATGTCGTGACTCGGTCGTGAAGGAAAGAAAAAAGGCGATCGCGACGAGAAGCGATTCCTCTGAGGGGTTGTCGCGACATCATCATACATAGAGGAAATAATTGTTGTCGTAGCCAAGGGACGACTTGTCCCACCAAAAGTTGATTATGTCGCGACAAGAAATTTTATGTCGCAACATCATTGGAAATTTGCCAGTTGGGTAAGTTAAATTTTGCCCTAATTTTAATGGCAGCATATAATTTCAACTTTGCATTGAAGTCGCGACATGCGAATTTAATAAAACAATAAGTAGCCCACAAAAACTTGATTGAATTGCAACCGTTGGAGAACTGCTTCACTTAAAATATCAGCTCTCCGAGAAACCGTTAGGTCTCGGCCTGTACGATTCTCAGTCACGAAAACCACAGTTCTCGAGACTCTCAGAAAACTTTCCTTAGTTTCAAATGGCTGAAACCTCAAACCTCATACACCTAACTTTGCAAGAGATCATGGAGAATATGTGCAGCAGGAAGAAGAAATCGAGAGGAAGAGCCAGATGGAAGAGATGCCTGAAGCACCGAGGAGGAATTGCAATGGTTCTGAAGAAAGAGCAGACAGGAAAAGAAGAGTAAGAAGAAGAAGTAGAAGATTTTTGTATCGGGGAGGAAGCTTATTCAAGCTGGAAGAAGCACTAATACTTAACAAGAGGTTGAGTATCGGAAAGAAGATTGAAACCCTCTTGCCTTTCAAGAGATGATTGAACAAGGAGTTGGGAAGGCTTTGCTGTAGTCAGAGCTACGGCGGTGGTAGAAAGAGTTTTACTCCAATGGTGGCCGGGAAGATAACAACGTGTGTGTTCGTTGGGAGTGTGGGTGCCGTATGGGCAAGCCGTGCAGCATATGGAATGGCGGGGCACAAGCATGGGTCCAAAGTTAGCTCTTGGAAAAGCAATTTTGAGAAAGATTGCCCGAAAGGCTCACGACGGAAGAGCACAAGCTGGGACAAGGTGAAGGAGAACCAAAAACACGAACGGGGAAGCGCTGCGAAGAGGCTAAGGTGAGTTCTATTTCTTGGCCTCTGTTTTGGTGACCAGCATTTGTGCACCGGTGAGAAGCGAAGCTCAATTATCTTTGTATGCTATTTTAAAAGTCTGTGACTCGATGTAGGGTAATAATTGAAAATTCTACTCGTGAGGGTACCATGAAGGAAGCAGAGGCTGATACCTCTTGACAACAACAAGCGTTTTATGTTTAAAGGCTGGAGTGAAGAGAGTGCAGGAAGAGAAGGATACTGTGACATCCCACCACTCCTGCGACGGGAGTGAGCAAGGGACCCGAAACCAAAAGAAAAGGGTGTTGATTAAAACGAGAGAAGAAGCTCTAGCAAGACAAGAAGAGGAGACTTTGGGGTTCTTGGCGAGAAGAGAATCCCGAGAAAATCCTCCACGAAAATAATATACATTTGCGGGACGATGAAGGGCGAGGATGAAAGCCCCCTTAGATTTTCCATCCCCTTAGCTAGTTCTCCTCTGTGCAAAACGAGAGCATTAGAGAGCGGGAGAAAGCCAAGGGAGAACAAGAGAACAATTCAATAATGGACCCTCAATGTATCTGAGAAAAGATGGAAGAAAGGGAAAAAGGTGGAATGTGCAACGAGAATTCGGGGAAAGGAGTTTATGAAAAAGAGTTAAAAGAAGAGATCGGCAATGGGAGGAAGAGGTGAAAAGAAGAACAGATGAAAGGGTTCTTCAGCAGCAAGGCTTCAAGAAAGAAATGAAGAAAGGAATGGGATCTTCTACAGAAACTCAAGCTGAGTGTGAATATTTTTATAACAATCGGTTGAGCGTGATTCTCGGCTCTAACCATCATGAAGAAAGGAAGAAACGAGGAAATAGTGGGAGAACAAATAAAGGGTTCAAATTTTTATACAAGTCTCTACAAAGATTTTGAGAATAAGCTGGATGATAGAGCTGAGAAGCAAAAAGGATACTTCCAGATCCTCTGAGGGCGAGAGAGAATGGCTAGAAAATTTGGATTTGATTAACAACAGTCTGAAATTTTTGGAAATAGCATATCATTGAAATAAGAAACACAATGAATAGAAAGCAGGAAGAGACAAGATGAGCTAAACAAGAGGTTGATCTCTCAATGAGATCTTCATTTAGATCAAGTTGAAGGAAGCTAAGAAGAGAAAGGAAAGAAGAGAAATGAAATTTTACATTCCCGACTCATTTAGATACAGACACAGGATCCCCCTAATATCTTTGCTGCCTCTTCCAAAAGAAAGAGATAGACTTCTTCCCAAACTGACCTCCTTTACCTTCCAAAGCCCATACTGTGTATCCAACATTTGCAAGTGAATCAGAAATAAAATGATAAATTTGAAATGAATTGTTGTGTTATTTTGGTTTGTTAAATTTTATTATTAAGCTTTGTGGTTATAGTTAAGGAAAATAAAAGTAGGAATTAGTTCCAGAATAAAAACTGCGTTGAGATGTAATGAGATGAATTGAATGAAGCAGTTAGATTAGGAATAAGCTGAAATGTAGAATAAGGGCCAAATGAATACAGTTTGATTGAAACACAAGTCTGAAAGTGACTTAAGTCCTAGCGATAAGTCGAGAATAGAGGAAGGTAATACAATAGGAAGGAACAAGACATATTTTTGAGTTTGTGTAGTGCAGACAATAAGTCAAGAACATTTGAATATCAAGTAAAATTAACTACCCATCAACAAAAATGAATTGATACAATCCCTTATGGTTGAATCCTGTATTTGATCAAATTACAGAAATTTGTTAGATTGTGATTGAGGCGAAATTCTAGGTAGTACAGGCGATAAGAGATGTCCTGAGCCATTCTTGGATAGTTTGAGCCATTCTAGCCATCCCTATTCATATGCTGATGCATACACCTTAGTTCAAATTGAGCGACAACATTTTCAAAAAAAATAAACCAATAGAAACTGACCCGTCCCTAGAAATCAATCCTTGTTAAAGAACCTATGATTACCCGGGGAGTTCAAGGAAGAAGAAAGAAATGAAGTTTGGGAGTATGGGTTTTGAGGAACTCAAGGAGGAAAAATAAAAATAAAAAAAAAATAAAAAAAAGAGAGAAATAAGGAAGAAAAGAAAGGGCAAAGTAGAAATGCAATAGAAAAGAAAGCAGGATAAGTTTTATCTTGGCTAACTCTCTTGAACAATTAAGTTCTTAAGGGGTGAATTTCAGCTTTAATTGCCTAATGTCATCTGGTATGGGAGCTACTAACCCCAAAGTTCACTAAGAGTGTTAGAAAGCCTAAAAAGTTAAACAATGCACTATCCTGGTGTGACAAACAAGGAAATTTCCCAATTGAATTACAAGTGAGAAATAGGGGCATACGAGTTAAGATTGAAGAAATCAAAGAAATGTCCCAAACATGAAAGTTTAGGGGGTTTATTAGAGAAACTACAAGAAAGAAAGGGCAGAAGGAGAGAAAAGGTTAGGTAATCTTAACACAAAAATTTCTTCCATCCTACCCATTACCAAGCCTAACAATATAAGCCCAAAAGACTGATTGATCTTGAAGAAATTTAAAAATCACTATTAGTGGAGATCAATATGACAAACCTATGGAATTTGGAAATATGGAAACAATCAAAAGCGTGAAGGACTTTAGGGAGTTAAGTGACTCCGGTATGAGATGAGAAAGGAAAATAATCTATTATTCAACGAGGATCTAATGATTATGTGGTTTGTAAAAACAATTTCAACGGTTTGGTTTGTATACTATAAAGATTAAAAACTAGCCTTGAGCTTGGACTTGAAGTTAGATAATAAGAAAAACAATGCATTCTTGTATTTCAGCAAAATTAATTTGCTCTTTGCAAGACGAACAGAAAAATGTCCTCTTTGTTTGAGGACAAACAATTCTTTCTTTCCTTTGCTTGAGGACAAGCAAAACTTTAAGTTTGGGGGAGTTTGATGAAACCCAAAAGTCATCTATTTTTAATCATTTTTAATTGTTTGATTTTCATCCGAAAAGGAATAATTAATATGCAGAATTATGAAGAAACTCACCAATTTGTTATTAGCAGGGAGTGTGAAAGAAAGAAGAAAAAGCAGTAGAAAAATGCAGCAATCGGTGGAGTAAAAATACAGAAAATGGCAGGGCAGAAATGAAAGCAGCTGGGTAACTAATGTTGCAGTTTTGGGCTTGCATTGTTGATGAGCTTAAAA